>LR738715.1:579358018-579427351 GCA_902687465.1 Secale cereale | reverse complement strand
CCCTTGGATTCATCCCTGACCATGCGGTGTACTTGTGGCGCAGCTCGGAGTACAAGCGTACGTTGTACTTGTTGCGCAGCTCGAAGTGCAACGATACGTTGTACTTGTGGTGCAGCTCGGAGTGCAACCATACGTTGTACTTCCGGCGCAGCTCGGAGTGCAACCATACGTTGTACTTATGGCGTAGCTCGAAATGCAACCGTACGTTGTACTTGTGGTGCAGCTCGGAGTGCAACCAAGTCCCTGAGTGAGAAGGTTTCTATTCACTTAGAGTTTTTTGAAACTTAGGCGAGTACGGGGTCATAGTTAAGCCCTAGAGTGAGAGGGTTTACTACCAAAAAAAGACACATCTGTGACATTTTGGGCCGAACGAAAAAAAATATGTCATATTTATGACACTTCTATGACGATAATTGTGACAAAACCCAGTATCATGATAGATGTGGTGGGGTCCTACTTCTATGACAAAAAATCATGACAGAAAATGGGCTTTTCGTCCTGGGCAGGCCGGAGACACAGCTGCATGACATTCTTCAGGCCGTCCATGACGGAAAAAACCATGGTAGCAGCGAGGGCGAGGAAAATATCGGGGTGTTCCCGATTACGGTGGGTGGTCGGGGCCGAGTGATGCGCGTTTCTCTGGTACATGCACGCTCGTGGGTGCGAGGCGTTGGGCTCTAACTGAACCCAAGCGAGGTGTTGGGATCTAACTGAACCCGAGCGATTGCACTGCAGGCTACGCGTTACTGAACCCGAGCGATCGATCGATGGGTGTTAACTGAACCCGATCGAGCGATTCCTTCGCTACTGCTGCTAACTGAAGCCGGTCGATGTTGCCTCTGGATGAACAGTGAGTGTTGCTGGGGGGGTTTGGATGAACAGTTCCCGGTGGGGGTGGATGAACAGGACCCTGATCGATCGAGCCGGTTGGGGCTGGATGAACAGGACCACCGCATGGAGGGCAGGATGAACAGTAGACGATGGACGGCTGGATGAACAGTAGCTAGTGGAGGGGTGGTTGAACAGGAGCCCGTGGAGAGGGCTGGTTGAACCGTAGCCGGTGGAGTAGCGCGTGGTGGAGGCTGGATGAACAGGAACCCGTGGATGAACAGTCGCACGTGGAGGCTGGAGGAGGTCGACGGTGGATGAACAGTAGCCCGTGGAGGCTGGAGGGGGTCGGCGGTGGAGATGAACAGTATCCCGTGGAGTCCCATCTTCTGGTACACCACACCCCTCCCGATGAATAGGACCCATGTTTCGACCGTAGCGCTCCAACACAAGTTCGTTTCTTCCGTTTTGTGGTACGCCACACCCCTCCCGATCAACAGGACCCCCGGTTCGACCGTAGGAGGTCCGTTTCCTCCGTTTTGCGGTACACCAGACCCCTCCTGATGTACAAGATCCTGTTTCGAACGTGGCCGGTCGAACACAAGGCCGTTTCCTCCGTTATGCGATACGCCGGGCCTCGTTTCCATCAGTTGTTCCATCCAAGCCCTCCCGATGAACACGACGACGCATTCCGTTCCGACCTAGTCGGTTGGCTCCCCATGAACACGACGACGACGCTATTTCTCCGTTCCGACCCAGCCATGTACACGAGCCCTGGCCGTACGTATGCGCGAGTAGGCATTCGAGACCCTGTCCGTATGTACGTGCGTGGTCGTATTTTCTTTCTTGCACACTGGCCGTTGTACGTACGTGTACATGCTACGTGTGTGCCTCTACTACGACACGTGCGCGCCTCTACATTGACCAGTATGTACGTACTCGTTCACAACCAGAATGACAACGCTATGTACGCTTCGACCAGGTGGGACTCGACTATCAGGCACTTCCTTGCGTGCGAAGATGTAGCTGGTGGGTCCCAGCAGTCAGGGGGCGAATCATTTTTTTTTTTGCCCAGACGCAGTTCCTTGCATGTGAAGATGTAGCTGGTGGGTCCCAGCAGTCAGGGGGGAATGTTTTTTTCGCGAAATACGGTGGCACGTCTGGTGGGTCCCCGCTGTCAAGTGGAGGAATAATTATTTTGCGCATAATAAGGAGGCACTTCCTTGCTGTGGTCGTGGACCCAGCTGTCAGCCTCTCCACGTACAGTACTCTTCCTATGGAAGTCGATCGTTGACCACATTGACCACGCCGTGCCGAGAGCACCTAGGCGGTGGATGATGGCGAGGCCTAGGAAGTGGACGAGGCAGAGCCAGGGAGGACGCGGCAGTGGATGCCCACGCGGAGAGGAGTACGAGGGTTCACTGGTTCGACTGCGGTGTGAGGCTACCGTCGCTGCAGAATAACAGGGGGTGTGGGTGATTAGAGGGATGGCCTGGCTAGCGGTGGGAGTAGTAGGGGGCGGTGAGGCCTCCGCGGCATCGCAGCCGGCCACGGGAGGCACGAGCACGAGGCACAACCGGCGTTGGTTTGGGCGGCTGGAGCAAGAAGACCAGAGGTTGAAGAAGCACTACGGCCGTTGGATGGAGATCGTATGGTCAATGGAGCTAGAACCGTGCATGTTAACTAAGTTGACAAAGCCCTCCATCCCCGTCAACTTAGTAGGCCCACATGTCATCCTCCCACTATATTGGGTCCTAGCTAGCAGGGGGAGTATTCATTTTTTTTGTGCGTAATAAGGAGGCACTTCTGGTGGGTCCGAGCTGACAGCGGGGGCAACGTTTTTTTCGCGAAATACGGTGGCCCGTCCGGTGGGTCCCAGCAGTCAGGGGGGAAACATTTTTTTGGCAAATACGGTGGCCCGTCCGGTGGGTCCCTGCTGTCAGGTGGAGGAATAATTATTTTCCCCGTAATAAGGAGGCACTTCCTTGCGGCTCCCGTGGACTCAACTGTCAACCTCTCCACGACAGTACTCTTCCGATGGAAGTCGTTCCTTGACCACGTTGACCACGCCGCACCGAGAGCACCAGGGCAGTGGACGACAGCAAGGCCTAGAAAGGGGACAATGCGGAGCCGGGGAAGACGCGGCAGTGGATGCCCACGCGGAGAGGAGTACGAGGGTTCATTGGTTCGGCTGCGGTGTGAGGCTGCCGTCGCCGCAGAATAACAAGGGGTGTGGGTGAGTAGAGGGATGCCCTGGCCAGCGGTGGGAGTAGTAGGGGGCGGTGAGGCCTGCACGGGAGGTGGGAGCACGCGGTCCCGTCGGCGCTGGATTTGGCGGCTGGAGCAAGAAGATCAGAGATTGAAGAAATACGACGGTCGTTGGATTGATATCCAACGGCAACGTCTACTAGAATCGTTTGTTGACGTATGTAATAACTAAAAAAAATCTTGCATACACGTCAACTTAATAGGCCCATAAGTTAGACCATTCCCTCTCTTTTTAATAATTTATATATAGCTCACTTCGACTTCTTATGCAATTTATTGCAGTCCATTTTTTAGGTTGTCCACGGCCAATTTCGCATATTTCTGTGGGTTCCAAACTATTTTTAATACTGAAATGTCGAGCCAGATTTAAAGTACTTTGAAGATATATTTAAATTAGGTTAATGCCGAGTGAAATAGGAATGTGAAAATGTGAAAAAATTCAGAAATTATAAAGTAATTGCCAATTTGCCATCTGTTTTTATATATACAACCAATTTCATATTACTTTCAAGATTTGCAGGCGTCTTGAAAGAGTTGCAGCCCATCAGGGCGTAAAAAAATAAATAGGCCTGGATTAGGTATTCTTCGGAAAAAATAAACTGGGCTCATTTTACAGTTTGTTAAAAGTACAGCCCATTTTCTAGCTAGGACAACGATTAATAATTTCAACCTACTGTTCAGGACAAAATTCAATAATATTTCCCACATTTTAATGGGATCCGAAATATTTTTATCCCGAAATTTCTAGTCAGATTAAATATAAATTTGTATTATGTAAAAATCTAACGAAACATTGCACGCGCGACAATTAAAAATTAAGATTTTCAAAATCCATAAATAATATTTTATAAACTAATTTCGTGCTTGGTGCATTTTTTATAGTTAATGCCCAGTTTTTATAATTTCATCCCATTTATTATTTTTTAAAGCTCATTTTCCTGTTAAGCCTAATGCATCCCTCCTAGGAAAGAATTGCAGCCCGGCGGGGCGGAGAATAACAAGTTGACCTTGCCTGGGTATTCCTCAAAAATCGTATAGCTGGACTAGCCATTTTCATCTTGAAAAAAATTAATATTTGGGTTGGATATCTGTCTTGGGCTAGACGGGCCACAACCCGCCTAGTTAATACCCTATTCTCCTCTGAACAACAACGAAAACATCTCCAAGAAAAACTCTGCAGTGCTCACTCCTCAAAAACACAAATATTGCTCGAGCTGCTTGGTCCCAGTTGTCGGCCGCACCTTGTGCAATTCTCTCGTTTATATTGCCTACATAGGTTGACAATGGTGTGGGACCGTGATGTCAGGAAACCAGGAGGAAGCAAAAAAATAGTTTACATAATAAGGAGGCACTGTACGTACGGCTATGGCCCTAGTGGGTCCCTACTGTCAACCAATCAAAATAAAGTCATCTCCTGAATCCTCATGTACATTGACCATGTTAACAATGCTCGGCGCCACGGCGAGCGCAACAACTCAAAGGACGACGGAGAGGGCCTCGCGGGCCCTACGGATGGTCTGATACAGTGCCCGCTGCTCATTCAGGAAGCCAGGATCATCGGACACCTATGAGCACCTTCGAGAGACCGAGACGTCATGAAACGGTAAGGCCGCAGTTGGGAGCTCTGGTATATTTCACACCTGTATTAAGATACAAGTGTAATTTACACGTCATCGGAAACAACGCGTAAAATACAGGCGTAATGAAACCGAGGGCCCGAGGTCTGTAAGTAAAACCGACGGGTTACGCGTGTAATTTGAGAGACCGGTGTATATTTTACTAGTCGAAATCGACCAACCAAGCGCTTCGTCCGAGACCATCTGCTTTTATTTATAAGCGTCAGTTTTACAAGCGGTTTTGGTTGGAAAACGACGATCCAATCACGGCCTAAGATGATGAGTTGGTCGGAAGATCATATGGTTTCACGTCTAACCTACCCGACTTGTCGTATAGGCTATGAATGAAATATAAGACGATGAACTTCTTAAGCGCGGAAACAACGGAAGAGGATGATCTTCCTAACAAGAAAATCACTGGCATTAGATCGACATGCAAAACAATACGAAGCATTATTCTCAGGAGGCACGGTGAACAGCTCGTGATGCCGCGTGCCACAACATTCCAAGCTCAACTTTGCAATCAAACACAAGGCGCATGATGGCGCTTAGTAGTTCATGTTTTCTTATGGTTAGTCTCAAATAACTGGGGGTTCCCAATGTGTTATTGGAATACCAACATGATTTGTTTGCCTATGATGTGGTATGGTTTAGTAATATCTTCCTTCGAGAATTTATTTTGATTGACTTGGCGTATGCTCACACATATTTAAGACTGTAAAGAAAGTCTGTCAAGCCTTGATGAACTTTTGTTTCTGACTAGCGATATAACTACCATGCCTGATTCAATGTTGCTTTGTCGCTCTGCATAATTATGACCGTCATTGCTCTCTTAGTTGGTCGCTCCCAGTCTTTTGCTAACCTTCGCCTGTACTAAGCGGACTGACTGCTTGTGCATCCACATCCTTTAATCCAGTTATGCCATATGAGTCCACCATACCTTCCTACATGGTATTTACCTGCCATTCCTAACGGAGACTTGCATGTGCCATCTCGAAATTATCCAAAGAAAAAGCATTCTTATTTTGTGCCTCTGTTGTAAGTTCATGAGGAAGTAGTGGTTAATTCATGACCTTTTTAAGTTGGACAAGCTTCACCCCGGGATTGCATGTATAATGTGCAAACCCATAATACGAGAAGGAACTGGCATTGAGTGCGCCCGGCTCAAAAAGATAATATAACAAACAAACCCTCCTTCACGCTTTGTTCATGAGAAATCAGAAAACTTTGGCAGCGATAAACAAAGAAGATTAAGAGGGTGTGATCATCCTCATTCGGGAGCCGTTCCTCGAAACTTGTCCATCTCGAAAAGTGATTGAGTTGTCTGCTAGCATTCGTTGACGAAACATGCATGATCTAAAATAAATTATTACCTCTGTTTTAAAACCAGGAGCTCTGGTACATGTTTTGTCTTTGTTTCCGACTACGGGTTTTCAACCTTGCCAACAAAAGCCACGGTTCGAGAGTCTCCACCTTCTTTTAAAAGCACCAACTACTGAGAGCATGATTGTCATTCTGAGTGTAATGTGCATTGTCCCAAAGTAGCATTGTCTTTTGCATGATTGTGATATCGTTTATTCTGAAATCATTGTATCTAGTCATCACTTAAACCTTGGAGGTGCCTCTGCATTTATGTTTTGTTTCACTAAAGGGGGCAAGCTAGATATCACTTTATCATATTTGCACATCATGTTCATTGCAAATCTATTTGATGTTTCAGTATCATATTGTAAAACTTTCAGTCCTTTGTGATTTTCTCATGAGGCAACTTAATTACTATAGATTCATTGTCTCAGTAAGCTTTTGTCATATGACTATGAAAAGGTCCTATATGATTAATAGCATGTCACCACAGAAATTATTCTTGTTATCATTTACCTACTCGAGGACGAGCAGGAATTAAGCTTGGGGATGTTGATACGTCCAAAACGTATCTATAATTTTTGCTTGCTCCATGCCTCTTTTGGGTGATATTGCTATGATATTTATACACTTCCATACACTTTTGATCATATTTGGACTAACCTATTAACTCAGTGCACCCCAGTGCCAGTTTCTGTTTTCGGCTGTTTTTGTATTTCAGGTTTTCACATTACGAGAACTGCCAGGAAAAATCCAGAAAAATTATATAAAAATCAGCGTTCCAGAAACTACCGTGCGCCCGAAGGACAGCCGGGGGGGCCACCAGGGCTCCAGGCGCCCTGGCGGCGCCCCCCCCCTGGGCCGCGCCGGGGGGGCGCCTGGGCCCCCGAGGCTCCTCCGATGCCCCCCTTTGGCATATATTTAAAGCGTCTCCAGAAACCCTCGAGGGAGGAACTCTTTTCGCGATCTCATCTCTGTTCCGCCGCCGCCGCCGCTTCCAAGATCGGGAGCACCAGGAGAACTCTTCCCGGCACCCTGCCGGAGGGGAGGATCACCACCGGGAGCCTCTCCACCACCATGGACGCCTCCCGGATGAGTTGTGAGTAGTCTCCCTTGGACCATGAGTCCATGACCAGTAGCTATGTGATGTTCTCCTCCCGTTCTTGTGCTTCACTAATTAGTCCTCGTGAGCTGCCCTACATGATCGAGGCACATATGTAATCCTTATGTTGTTGCTATGATGAGTTTGCTGGGATCCGATGGATTATGAGATTATGTTCAGATTGTGCTTGAGTAATATATTTGATCTACCACTTTTATATTTATGTTCGTAAGTAATTCTTGCATGTTCTCCGTTGTTATTTATTGCTTTGGCCAAGTAATAGGTAGTGACTCCAAGAGGGAACGTTATGCTTGATTGTGGGTTCATGCCCCTCGATGACTAGTTTGAGTGACAGAAACATGAGTCTAGGGGATGTACTGTTGCCACAAGGGGGAAAACAACGGTGCTTGTGCCCGCGGGTGCAAGGATTGTTTACTTTACGCAAAGTTCTTTTAATGCAGTTGTCTGTTGCATTGAGTTTACACTATGGGTGGGACTCGCAACTTAATACCAGCGAGATGTTCTGGATAGATATCTCAAGGTGGATGATTAGTAGTAGATATTGATGGATTTTGCTCTACTTACTTTGGCGTACCGCCCATGCTTTGAACCTCAACCTTTCTTGCAATGTAATCAGCATTGGTTTGCGCACATGGTCCTGTCAATTGCCCAGCTGTAATTCGTTTACCTCACATAACTGTTTTATCGTCTTATGGGAGAGAGACATCACTAGTGAACATCATGAGACTCCGGTCCATATTACCATCATTGATCACATCCGCTATTTACTTTTCGCTTTTATTTACTATTGCAATTATATCTATCACTACTATCACTTGCGTTTAATCCTTTGTGAACTACAAGGCCTTAGGGATTGACAACCTCTCTGTACTCGTTGGGAGCAAAGTTATTTGTATCTGTGTGCAGGTCCACGTTGATTGCTAATATCTGGCGCCGTAGCAATTGACACCTTCTTGTTGAACCTAGGAGTCTCTGGGGATTCGATCCTTGGTATCTTTGCCAAGGGAAAAACTTCCGCAACACTACATCTCACACCTTCCACTTGGGGTAACCAACGAGGGGCGAGAAGCCTAGCACCCACCAATAGGTGGACTAACAAACTGAAAGTACGGTAAACAGAGTACCATACCCAGATGCCCTATCATTGTTTCTTAGAATGGCATTGACAGATTTAGAGTCCTGTCCTGGCTTCCTATACTTGTTTGGGAACTTTTTGCCCAGTGCACTCCACGTGTTGTAGAGTTTCCTATGCTCTCTGCAAACTACTCATGTCACCAGCGTCTACTAATACTCTGTAAAGTTTCTCGATCATTCCTTGTGTAATGTAGCGCAAACAGTGACTGCTTCTTTCTGCAAAGTAGTAAGACCAACTGGGCCCACTAATGCAGCAGTTTGCCTTAGACACATTGGCTCCTTTTTTGCAGTTCAACTAAAATCAAAATCGGAATAAAATCGAGCTTTAATTTTGATATCCCTGTAAGCAACAAAAGGTATAAGGGAAACAATTACTGAGAAATAACGGTTGATGACTTGTACTCCCAGAAGAAAAACATCTACTGATCTACCTTATCTTAATGGGAAACAAAGCAGGAGAGTAGCAATTCTCAATCAGTGTGATTCATTCATATTAACTGAGACATTATCTTAACAATGCCTTGTTTCAACATGTATAAAGAACGACAAAGCAGAAAAGTATCATTCCTACAACAATGCGACTAATTCATTTTAACATAGACATTATCTTAACAATACCTTGGTTAAACATGTAGAAAGAACTACAAAGCAGGATAGTACCATTTGTAAAACACTGTAACCAATATATCATAACAGAGACATTATCTGAACAATACATTTCTAAAACATGTACTCCGGCCGATCCCTAACAGAAATGGTACTCACGCTGATCCCTAACAAGTGTTGCAGTTTTGAACTAAGATTCACTAGTTAATTCTGAGGAAAGTTGGTACTGACCTTTCAAGACCAAGATTTGAAATAACTCGTGAGGAAGACCTTAGACAGATCTCAACACATATATGGAAATCCGGTCTCATTTTCTGCAGTTATAGTAAAATTAAGCGAAGCAAAATGTCGCAATAGCAACAAGTTGAATAGATATCCCTGTTTTAACAGAGGCAAAAAAAGGAATCATTTAGTGGCCAATAAAGGAGGATGAAACATGTGTAGCGACCATGATCCGAATGGACCGAAGTCTCTGTCTTCTGTGTCATCCCCGGATCGGTATGCTGACACACACAGTACAAACAAGATTTATAACAGAGGTAAATCACATGTATTAAGTAACGTAAATACTATAACCTCAATCGATCATAGCGGAAGCAACAAAGGTCGTGGATTCCCATCAACACCAACGGCAAAGTTGAGTGTAGAAATCGTAACCCTAACGTAACACTTACTCGTTGTAAGATAATCCTGCAACATAAAACGTTGCAGCCACAGAGGGTCAGTACATTGAATGTACTGGAAAATTCACATTGTAATGATAATGATGAGCAAAGCCTACAACTACATGCATATTTGGCTGGTGGAGGCTGTAAGGGTAAAGTTTTTGCGTAAAGCCAATTTTTCCCTACTTCAAAGGAATGCATTTTAATTAACTATCATGGTAGTTGAAACATTGTTGAGAAGATAGACATCCTCTCAACCCCAATTAAAAATATTCATTAAACCCAACAAAATTAAATTAAAGTAACATGTTAAGATGCACATGATAATCCAAGTACTAGATACTCAAGACGTCCATAACCGGGGACACGGCTAATCATGATCAGTTTGTACACTCTGCAGAGATTTGTGCACTTTCCCCACAAGACTCGATCGCCTCCGTTTGGTTTCTCGCACTGCATGGTGTTTGAGAAACGGATGACCGAGACACAGTCTTTCCGAAGAGGTCCCCTTAACCAGATAGATAGGCCGGTACACCTACAAAACCCAACTACATCTGCTAGCCCATCATGGAAAGGTTTCCCACAAGTTACTCAACTATGCCAGAGCCCATATTGGCATGTGGCTGCACACGGAAGTTTCTAGCATGAAAAATCTCATGATCCCTTTGAGCCTGGGTGGCGGTCCAAAAGAAAAACAGGCAATCCTGGAATACCCAGATGCCTCAATCCACCCAGATGTGTATTAATGTTGCCACCTTAAGTTGAACCATTAATTAACAATCTCACATCTGTCATGGATTTCACTCAAACCCAAACCACGTCTACGAGCATAGCATGTCCTAACAGCAAACGTAGAAGTAACTCCCAAGGGTTTGAATGTAATGCAGGTAATGGGTACTACCTCAAACTACTTCCCAATCCCACAAGTTAATTGATCCTACTCATGCAATGTGTGAGGGTTTGACTAATGCAATGAAAACTGGGTAATTGGAAAGCATGATCAAAGTGTTACTTCCCTGCAATGTTGATGAAGATGATTCGCACTCAAAACTCTTGATATCTCTACTCGTCACACTCCGGTCAATCTATCGTAAGCAAGCAATAGTAACCACACATAAGCAATCACTCAGAAAGATCGGACAGAACGAATAAACACTTCGAAAAACTTCGAAAACACATGAATGACTCTTGAAACACAAAACAATTTCCAACAGTACCAAAATTATGTGAATTTGGCCTTATCGGAAAGTTTAGGTCAAGAGCTTCGATTTGCAAAAAGAATCAACTCAAACGAAACTCAAGTTATGATTAGACGAAGTTTGTATCTAAAACTAGTTGAATTCAAATTTTAAACTTTTCAAAAACATGTTTGAGTTGTATTACTGGAAAGAGGGCTTTGTAACGAAGACGTGGGCGTTGGTTTCGTTGGATTTGGACTAATGAGCAAAAAGATATGGCCGTTTGAAGTGTGGGGACTATACTGTAAATAAAGTATTTATAGAGGGGTCCCTGGCCGAAACTAAACAGAAAAGAAAAAGATTAACGAACGAACGTTCGTTTTCTAGTACTAGAGGGTGAACGTTCACTAGATAGAAAAAATCTAAAAACAAAACCAGACTTTTAACAGAAAACCAGCGGGTTTTTTTTATACCTAGCGGTTTTCGGGGAAGAAAACCGGCGGATCGGTTTGGTCCGGCCGGATCGGAGCTTCGGCGAGGCTTTCTGGCCGGCGGCGGCCAATTCCGTCGCGGCGGGCGTGGCGCGAGGCGGCGGACGAGCGGGGCGACGGGCGGAGGGCGAGGCGCGCGGCGGGAGGCAGCAGCAGCTTGCGGCGGCGGCGGCGAAATCGCGGCGGTGGCGCGAAATCGCGGCGGCGGCGCGAGCGATGTGAGAGGAGGAGAGTTCGGGGCGGCGAGGAGCAGGTGGGGCGGCGCGAGGGGCGGGGGAGGCAGCAGCGGCGGCGAGCAAGGGCTGTGGCGGCGACGGAACAAGGCAGCGGCGGCGGCTTGGCGATGCGGCGGCGGCGATGCGGGAGAGGGAAGAGAAGGGGCGGCAGCGGCGCAGATTTAAAGAGGCAGGGGGCTTCTTGCGGAAGGGGCGAGGAGAGTCCGGGCATGGCACGCCCGTCGAGGTGGCGGCGATGTTCGTGACGAACACGGCGGCGGCGGTGGTCGCGTGCTGGAGGAGGACGGTGCGAGGCGAGTGGGCTGGCTGGGCCGTGGCCTGGCGGGCAGCTGGGCCGGCCCAGTTCGGCGAAGGGAAAAAGTTTTTTTTGTTTTAAACATTTTTTCAACAGAGAGAAAAACAAATAAAAGCAAAATAACTAAAATATCCTACAGGCATATAATATATCAAAATTTGCCGAAAAATAAGCCCTACAACATGAACATTTTCCTACTACCAAATAATATCCTCACAAAATCTAATAAATCAAAAGGTCCTACTAGTGCAAATAAAATCCAATAAAAACCACTTTAAAATACCAAAATGATTTCAAAATTATTTCTCTCCAATTTTCTGCTGTAGGGAATCATGTTACCCTATTTTCCATGTAATATATTTTTGGAGAAAAATAATTTGAATAAAAACCAAATAACTCAACATTTGAAATTGAGTTGCAGAAAATTTCAGAAAAACCTCCAACTCATATTTCCTATAATTTGAAGATGTCATTTTATCTTCTCTCTGGAAAATCATTGAGTTGCTTAAAGTTTCTGCATTGAAAATATTTCGTGGATTGAAATTCAAAATCCTTTCAAAGCCCTTTATCATTTAAAATAAATGGAAGAAGTCATATTATCTTCACTCTAGGGTTTTGCGTTGAAAAGAATATGAATTCCCCCGGGGATCAAAAGCAAAGTGAAAGTTTTGGGAAAGTCATTTTATTCCCTCTCATTTAACTTTCAAAAGTTTCAAATTTCACTCAATTTCACTCAGCACAACAACAAGCAATCAATTCTATCTATTTATTATAACATTCCAAAATTTAGAATTTTGGGATGTTACAAACCTACCACACTTAAAATGAATCTCGTCCTCGAGATTCGGAGAGGCTAGCAAGAAATAGGTTAGGGTTTGGGGGGTCTTCTAACAAATCACTGATTGGTATGGCCTAGTGTGCTACCACACTTAGGGACATGGATACGGTTCCATCAAAACTCAGGTACTCCATCCTTTGGGTTGACGGCATCGGTTTCCTCAAATCGTCAGGGTAAATCCTTCTCTGGCTCTTTTGGAAGTGACATAATTGCCGTCCTCAATTTCTTATATCCTTTCAACTTGATAAGGTTCTTTCGTGACAGGTGCTTAGCTGACAGGTCTCGCGCCAATACTACACAAATATCGATCTCTCATGGTGGTCATGAACCAAATTAATTGGGTCCCTGCAGAAAACGGGTCTGGCTTCATCCTCACGGTATATCCTACGGTTGGCAACAGCATGCCGTGTACAAGGGGAAAATTTCTATACCATTCTAAGGTTTAAACAAAGTTTTGACATCGTCGTCTCTCTACTATAGGTAAGTCACTCAGATTTACCATCCCGTATAACAGAGGAAAATAATAAGAGTAAGTCGGTATGGTGATCAATCCATCCCGCACCCAAATCATTACCTTGTATATGGTTTAGTGAATCTCGCATACTAACACTCGGTCATCCTCACAAGCATTGCAGAATTTCATCTTTGTCGATGAACTGAGTTCAGATATATCCATTGATTCTGCAAGCCAAACAAAACATCTAGCGTTTTCACAACCCTCGGGTTTAACGTAACCACCTATAAGATCGTCTATTAACAAAGGTCGTAACTTCTACCAGGGGTTTTCCTTCTGCAAGAGTGTGCTTGCATTCTTGACAGGTCCTGGGCCTGTGGGTTATGGCCCATCTCACCACTAGTAACACTTGGTCTCATCATCAGGTTGCAACTGATCATTCTTCCAACATCCAACTTCATTGGCTTTCTTAAATCCATCCAAGTATCATTTACTTCTCTTGGGTAAAACTACGATGTAATTACTCAGACTCATCTTTGGGCAATCCACTCCAAGTCTGACGTAACTAACCACTAGCTAGTGTGTTCGGGTAACAGTGTTGGATTCTACCACACTTAAAATGAATAACACTAGTTTCTTCAAAATCTTCTTCCATGCATCATGTCTTCACTCATCACTATAGAGTAACAACTCATAAAATCCAAAATCAATACCAGGCTGCTAACTTCACCGATTCTCAACTTACTACGGTCTACTGCATTTCCATTGCAGGCTTCAACTCCAATACTTAGCACAAAACTCCTTCTTCTTGGTACAATCTATAGCAAAATGCACTGCTTTACTACAGCAGATTCACAAAACTAATGACAAATCTCGTGGTTCCCTTATAATTACGTAGCCTCTTTTAGGTCCTCGGCTAAAGGGTCCATGTCAGAACTTGTGTATCCATAACTCAATCCTTGGGGTCACTGTAGTTCCATACTCCGGTTTTACACCCTGGTAAAATCCATTTATACTTCTTTCCTTCATACTCTTGGGGTTTGCTTCATATCAACCATAACTCCAACTTATTTGTGCAAACTCCACTAATTGGGACAGCATATTCCTTCCTATGGGTCCAGGGTTCACACAGTGAGGTTCAACTAAACAAAATGCACTGGTTCATCCAAAATCCATATTCTCCTCATATCAAATCTCTTATTATCTCCTGAACCAGTATTCGACACTTCAATTTCAAAGGTGCTTCACTACAAATGGTGCCATCCACATAGTGGGGTATGGTCAAACATTCCTCTCATCTTTATTCCTTTGTCCTAACTAAGGACGCTTCAGTCCCACCGGAATTGTGCAACGTGATTCCTAAAATCATCAATCTTTTGCTCCATCCTATTGGTCGTGTGCTTCATCTCCATCATCTCTGCATGCATCATACTCAGGCATCCTTGGGTATAACGAAGTCTTGCCTCGAGTATTTCTCCAATCTGACGTATGGCCTCCATAGCAGCTTCACGAACAGAATCGAAGAACGTTGTTCGTGGTACTCGGGAGATGAAAAAGTATTGACCCATAGTCTTTGGGCAAACTCCTTTCACACGGTGGAGGTGTACCTCCACGTACCAAAGTTCAACTCCATTCTCCATGAAGGGATAACCCTTGTAAACTGCATCTCCTTCCAGTTGAATATGCTTCATCATATCCTTCAGGATCTTTGGATAATCCTGATCGCTAGTCAGGGTCATGATTGTTTCCGGGCCTTTGAGAAAAGACTCGTAAAGGGTTGTCATCTGTAGGCATAAGATAAAAGGGCACTCAGGACAATGTAGGTATTTCCTTGTGTTTGTTTGTCCGAGAAAGGTTTGGGGTCAACTACTCCAAGGGTTCTAGGTTTTAGTCAGGGTGAGAATAGCAAGAGAGGCACTCACAATCATCCAACAATTCATAGCATCTCCTTCTTAGACTCCAAAATATCAATTTCTATTGCTCCACAAACTATTACAATGTTCTTTCCATAACTCAACTCAACATTGTAAAAGGGTGTTCCACTTTTAGCTATATGCTTCATTCTACTATCTAGATCTCAACTACTCTGATCATCTTTCCTTCGGTCTGAACCTTCTCTTGGCAAAAACTCTACTTCTTTGTAGTGTAAACTAATGTCATAAGACAGATCTAAGGGCTTCATGGTGACTATCCTGATTCACTGGATTCTCCGTTTCATGGTTGGGCAATTGATAGCATAATGACCTAAATCCTTGCACCGATAACATGTGATGTCACTTAGGTCCTTTTCCGCAAAAATTGGGTTCTTCTGGGGACACATGTTCTTCCTCTTACTTGACTTCTTCGTTCCTATCAATTCTTCTATCTTTTGTGGATCAAACTCCACTTCTTCTGTCGGGAAGTCTCCCAGATACTCATAGCTTTCCTTTGTGCATTGCTGTGAAAGTTGACTTTTCTCTCCACATGAGTAGCAAGCACGGGAATACTATCTGTTTAGTCCTTCTCCATCAGGGTCGTCAATATCTTCCTCCATCGCGGATTCCCTTAGGGTTTCCTCGAGGACTTCTTTCATTGCTTCTTTCTTCTGTTGGACAGCTCGTTGCACCATGGGGTAAATGTGGCACTGAGCAAGGTAGTGGGTAGTCCCTTCACACAAGAAACAAGTAATCTGCCTAGTTGGGCATTCTTCAGCTAGGTGACTTCCTTCACAATTAGGGCATTCATACTTATGCTCCTCCTGGGTGTGTCCTATTTCTCCACAAATCCTACAGGCACAATGTTTCTTCTTCGGCTTGTCACCACGCTCTCGGATAAGACGGGATCCTAACAGAGTCTTCTTGAACTCTTCCCAATTTTCTGCTCTATTACTTCCTTGTATGGCTTGATGCATCTTCCACCATGTTGCAACACTTTTTGTAATGTAATGAAGAGCGTATTGAACATCATACTTTCTTGCTACCAAATTTTTCCTGAAGTGATCCTCCATGTTTCGTATCCACAGTTCTGCCTCCGGTTGGGTCATTGGTCCAGAGACTTCAAGTCTATCTTCAGTCATCCTCTATTGGGTCCAAGGGTTTTGGGATGAGATTCAGAAGAGACAGAGAGAGATACACTCAATACAAGCAAAGGTTTTTTTTTTGAAAAGACGGGTTTTGTTTCGTGGCCATCGAAAAACATCAAACAAATGACAGCTCACAGTCGTCGCATCTATCGTAAGTACATAACTGGGGTTTGGTCTTCTAAAGGTCATCACCTCTTCAAGGTTGTCAACTCTTCAAATCTTTGGAGTATCCATGGTTGTAGCTTCAACACTTCCAATGTATGGCAAGATCCTCTTTACTCCGAAGTGATCCAAATGGTAAAGGGTATTGTCTAACTATTTAAGGTCAAAGGGAAGATTTGACAAATCTCAGAAAAAAGAAGAGGGATAAGAGTCTTTTGAAAAGATACTTTTTAGAGAAATCCTTTCCTATGATCTGGCTAGTTTCTAGGGTCACGTCCTATAGTCAACATGTGCTCTGATACCATCTTGTAGCGACCACGATCCGAATGGACTGAAGTCTCTGTGTTCTGTGTCATCCCTGGATCGGTATGCTGACACACACAGTACAAACAGGATTTATAATAGAGGTAAATCACATGTATTAAGTAACATAAATACTATTACCTCAATCGATCATAGCGGAAGCAACAAAGGTCGTGGATTCCCATCAACACCAACGGCAAAGTTGAGTGTAGAAATCGTAACCCTAACGTAACACTTACTCGTCGTAAGATAATCCTGCAACATAAAATGTTGCAGCCACAGAGGGTCAGTACATTGAATGTACTGGCAAATTCACACTGTAATGATAATGATGCGCAAAGCCTACAACTACATGCATATTTGAGTGGTGGAGGCTGTAAGGGTAAAGTTTTTGCGTAAAGCCAATTTTTCCCTACTTCAAAGGAATGCATTTTAATTAACTATCATGGTAGTTGAAACATTGTTGAGAAGATAGACATCCTCTCAACCCCAATTAAAAATATTCATTAAACCCAACAAAATTAAATTAAAGTAACATGTTGAGATGCACATGATAATCCAAGTACTAGATACTCAAGACGTCCATAACCGGGGACACGGCTAATCATGATCAGTTTGTACACTCTGCAGAGGTTTGTGCACTTTCCCCACAAGACTCGATCGCCTCCGTTTGGTTTCTCGCACTACATGGTGTTTGAGAAACGGATGACCGAGACACAGTCTTTCCGAAGAGGTCCCCTTAACCAGATAGATAGGCCGGTACACCTACAAAACCCAACTACATCTGCTAGCCCATCATGGAAAGGTTTCCCACAACTTACTCAACTATGCCAGAGCCCATATTGGCATGTGGCTGCACACGGAATTTTCTAGCATGAAAAATCTCATGATCCCTTTGAGCCTGGGTGGCGGTCCAAAAGAAAAACAGGCAATCCTGGAATACCCAGATGCCTCAATCCACCCAGATGTGTATTAATGTTGCCACCTTAAGTTGAACCATTAATTAACAATCTCACATATGTCATGGATTTCACTCAAACCCAAACCACGTCTACGAGCATAGCATGTCCTAACAGCAAACGTAGAAGTAACTCCCAAGGGTTTGAATGTAATGCAGGTAACGGGTACTACCTCAAACTACTTCCCAATCCCACAAGTTAATTGATCCTACTCATGCAATGTGTGAGGGTTTGACTAATGCAGTGAAAACTGGGTAATTGGAAAGCATGATCAAAGTGTTACTTGCCTGCAATGTTGATGAAGATGATTCGCACTCAAAACTCTTGATATCTCTACTCGTCACACTCCGGTCAATCTATCGTAAGCAAGCAATAGTAAACACACATAAGCAATCACTCAGAAAGATCGGACAAAACGAATAAACACTTCGGAAAACTTCGAAAACACACGAATGACTCTTGAAACACAAAACAATTTCCAACAGTACCAAAATTATGTGAATTTGGCCTTATCGGAAAGTTTAGGTCAAGAGCTTCGATTTGCAAAAAGAATCAACTCATACGAAACTCAAGTTATGATCAAACGAAGTTTGAATCTAAAACTAGTTGAATTCAAATTTTAAACTTTTCAAAAACATGTTTGAGTTGTATTACTGGAAAGAGGGCTTCATAACGAAGACGTGGGCGTTGGTTTTGTTGGATTTGGACTAACAAGCAAAAAGATATGGCCGTTTGAAGTGTGAGGACTATACTGTAAATAAAGTATTTACAGAGGGGTCCCTGGCCGAAACTAAACAGGAAAGAAAAAGATTAACGAACGAACGTTCGTTTTCTAGTACTAGAGGGTGAACGTTCACTAGATAAAAAAATCTAAAAACAAAACCAGACTTTTAACAGAAAACCAGCGGGTTTTTTTTTATACCTAGCGGTTTTCGGGGAAGAAAACCGGTGGATCGGTTTGGTCCGGCCGGATCGGAGCTCCGGCGAGGCTTTCTGGCCGGCGGCGGCCAACTCCGTCGCGGCGGGCGTGGCGCGAGGCGGCGGACGAGCGGGGCGACGGGCGGAGGGCGAGGCGCGCGGCGGGAGGCAGCAGCAGCACGCGGCGGCGGCGGCGAAATCGCGGCGGTGGCACGAAATCGCGGGGGCGGCGCAAGCGATGCGAGAGGAGGAGAGTTCGGGGCGGCGAGGAGCAGGTGGGGCGGCGCGAGGGGCGGGGGAGGCAGCAGCAGCAGCGTCGGCGAGCAAGGGCTACGGCGGCGGCGGAACAAGGCAGCGGCGGTGGCTTGGCGATGCGGCGGCGGCGATGCGGGAGAGGGAAGAGAAGGGGCGGCGGCGGCGCAGATTTAAAGGGGCGGGGGGCTTCTTGCGGAAGGGGCGAGGAGAGTCCGGGCATGGCACGCCCGTCGAGGCGGTGGCGATGTTCGTGACGAACACGGCGGCGGCGGTGGTCGCGTGCTGGAGGAGGACGGTGCGAGGCGAGTGGGCTGGCTGGGCCGTGGCCTGGCGGGCAGCTGGGCCGGCCCAGGTCGGCGGAGGGAAAAAGTTTTTTTTTGTTTTAAACATTTTTTAACAGACAGAAAAACAAATAAAAGCAAAATAGCTAAAATATCCTACAGGCATATAATATATCAAAATTTGCAGAAAAATAAGCCCTACAACATGAACATTTTCCTACTGCCAAATAAAATCCTCACAAAATCTAATAAATCAAAAGGTCCTACTAGTGCAAATAAAATCCAATAAAAACCACTTTAAAATACCAAAATGATTTCAAAATTATTTCTCTCCAATTTTCTGCTGTAGGGAATCATGTTACCCTATTTTCCATGTAATATATTTTTGGAGAAAAATAATTTGAATAAAAAACAAATAACTCAACATTTGAAATTGAGTTGCAGAAAATTTCAGAAAAACCTCCAACTCATATTTCCTATAATTTGAAGAAGTCATTTTATCTTCTCTCTGGAAAATCATTGAGTTGCTTAAAGTTTCTGAATTGAAAATATTTCGAGGATTGAAATTCAAAATCCTTTCAAAGCCCTTTATCATTTAAAATAAATGGAAGAAGTCATATTATCTTCACTCTAGGGTTTTGCGTTGAAAAGAATTTGAATTCCCCCGGGGATCAAAAGCAAAGTGAAAGTTTTGGGAAAGTCATTTTATTCCCTTTCATTTAACTTTCAAAAGTTTCAAAATTCACTCAATTTCACTCAGCACAACAACAAGCAATCAATTCTATCTATTTATTATAACATTCCGAAATTTAGAATTTTGGGATGTTACAACATGCGACCACAAAAATGGTAATCCCGCCAATCCCTAACAAGTGTTGCAGTTTTGAAATAAGATTCAGTAGTTAATTCTGAGAGTGGCATTGCTTAATTTTATCAGCGGTACTAGATTAACAAAAAGCATAAACAGTTCCAGGGGAGAGTGGGCGCAACAACAACATGTGCTTCCATCTACTTATAAAGGGGGTGATGCAGAGTTTATTTAAAACAGTACCAATACAAGTAGCACAACATCTCAAAACACACTGCACGATCATGTGGATGGGACATGGGACATGCCAGCACCATGTGCGTCCACACGTATAAATGGGTGATGCAAAGTATGTAGCCAAGCAGCATATCTGCATTGGTCCCATATTTGTTCTCTTTGAAACTTTTTACGATGTGAGGGCAGCAAATCTAGTCCTGCACAAACTACCCGACCCCCCAGTTTCTTTCCCTTTTCGACCAACAAAGCCGCTGGATAGCTAGTCTATACTACTTTCCCTCCCTTCTTTCCTCATTGAACCACGTCCTAGATTCATGCTCCACCCCACCGCACCCTTCTTTCCTCTTTGAACCAAGACCTAGATTCGACTACAAAATCGAAAAAGATCAGCATGCAGCTAGACCAATGACGATTTCAAAGAAACTTATACCTTAGGGTCGTCGGGATGTGGCAAGGCGTGCGGCGGGAGGTCGGATCTGCCCACACTACATACGGCAGTGAGGAAGAAGGGGTCGGTGGCCCTCCCGCAGGCGCTGGGTGAAAGAGAAAAGCGCAGCCGACAGTGGATTGCCTCCCTCACCGAAGGAGGTAGAGTGAACGCTGCACCTCCTCCCCTTCCTGGTGCGACGGGATCCGGACGCCTCCTTCGCCAGTCGTGAGGGGGGTTAGAGAGACAGAGGCCACAACGCAATCTTGTTTAGATCTGGTGAAGAGGGTGAGAGACAGTGAATATAGCAAACCCTAGCAAAGGAACGCTAAGCCTCCAGCGTGTGTGTATATATGTAGTGCGGTGAGAGTGTGGAGAGTGCAAACCCTAGCGAACAAGCGCTGAGGCTCCAGCTTATATATATACTGTAGTACGGACTGAGCTCTGGTGCCTTAACTACACCTGCTTTTGGTTGTATGATAGGTGGGCCAGCCACATTTTGGGCCCACCTGTCATAAACCCAAAGGCAGGTGCACTAAAGTCAATGAAGCTGCGTCCATATAGTACTCGTGTATACGACTAATATATAGTGGAGTGGTTTTCTTATTCTCTCCATAACAATCGTTTTAAATTGTGTAAGTACGAAACGAAACTCTTTATTTAACGTACCAGTGAACAAAACTACTACTCCCTATGTTCCTAAATATTTGTCTTTCTAGAGATTTCAACAAATGACTACATACGGAGCAAAATGAGTGAATCTACACTGTAAAAAATGTCTATATACATCCGTATGTGGTACTCCATTGTAAACCACTTGAAAGACAAATATTTAGGAATGGAGGGAGTACTTCCGATGAACTAACGATCCACGCGTCCTGGTCGCACTTCCTCTCCTTCACGTGCGGTACACTACCCTCCCTTAAGTGAACAACCACACATGCGCCAAATTATCGGAAACGTGTGAGAGTGTGTACAAATAAAGAATTTCAATTTCAATTATCAGAAAGGTTTGAGAGTATGTATAGTTTGCCCTCTCTAATAATTATGGTTTGTTGCGTTCGGCCTAAACTTGGTCAAACTTTACAAAGTTTGACTTCAGTCAAATCTAATATGCGGAGTAAATAAAAATGGAGGCTACTACGTCCATCCGGGTTTTTAGTCCACACCATTTTCTAATCAAAGTTAATAGTTGGACAAATAAAATTACAGGGGAGCTGGAGACAAAGTTCTGAGAAGGCTCAGAAATCAATACAAAATTTATGCTTAGTACCAACGTCGATCCTTCTTTGAGGAAACATTTGGTTCATAGCCAATTGTGTGATAAAATTGCACCAAGGTGAAAGATGACTGCGTCTCCAATGCAACCAAGGTGAACTGGCGAAGGATATCATCTTTGTCGGTAACAAGCAAAGAGCGCAGATGGAAGACAACTTGTTTTTCATTGAAAATCGATCAGCTTCACCAGCCGCCGCAACCATGAGGCGCAACCATGAGCATCGATAGGTCATCGTGGTGATGCATCATCCATTTGGCATCAAGTTTGGGTGAGGCACCTATGAAGTTCGACAAATCCTCATTGTGGTCTGTTTCTTCTCAGTAGTCAAGCTCGAGGAAGGAAGAACCACGTGGCAGAGGACAGTGAGGTGGAACAACAATGGCCATCCAATTTTGTGCAGTTCCACTAAAATTGAGGAAGACATGCCCGGGTATGGAGATACGCATCGTTGTTTCCAAAAATATAAAAAAGGATATAGTGTTGTTACTTTGTTTTACAAGATTAACAATGACATCTCAATTGTCAATAAGAATTATGAAAAGTACACCAACAAACAGAAGCATCATGATTATCTTGATGGGAACTAAACCAGGATAACCGAGAAAAAAGCATTTCTTCATTTAACCAGTGATAGTATTAGATTAGCAGTAGCAATAGGAGTATATGGACAATGACCGCACAACCACCATGTACTTTTTGTCGAAACAACATGTATACCTCCACCGAGGCATAAATCAGGACAACTTTTCGAGTGGCATTTCCTCTATAATAGTAGGTGATGTTGGACCAGCCGACGAACCCTAGCTACTATACATGGGGAGCTGGGGAGTAGTCGCATAGAAGAAAACCCACATGCAGCGACCTGGGGAGCTGGACCAGTACAAGAAGTTATACCTCAGGTGGGCGAGATGTCGCTTAGGCGGGCGGGCGGGATCTGCCCACACGACAACAGCGAACAAGGGCACGGAGGACCTTCGTCCGCGCCAGCGTCGGCTCCGAGAGGACGGTGCGCATCGGCTTCCTCCATCGCCGACGGCGACAACGTCAATGCTGCACCTCCTCACCTCCCGCGGCGGACGGGATTCGGCCGGATCTATGACCACCGGTGAGGAGAGAGATAGTGTGGACACTGTCATCTTGTTTTTATATGGAGAGGGTGAGAGAGCGAGACGCGAGAAACTCGATCAAACAAGAGGCTATAATGGAGTGAAACCATCTCTCCATAGCAGTGGTTTTAAATAGAATACGCGTGTTCCCGGCAAAAATAAACGAAAACTGGCGGACAATTTTTTAACGTACCAAGAAAGAAAACTCGATCAAAAACACGCCCCCGCTTCCAGGTCGCGAGAGTCGTCACGCACACACACATAGACATAGACATGCATATCCATGTTTACGTAAAATTCCATTTCCATCTCCATATCTAGTCATATTTGCCAAACTCACACATTATTTACGTTGTTAATTATATACGCGGCAATATTAACGTACAGCATCTCTTGTTTGCGGGCATCCGGACCGCTGCCACGGCCGCTCCTGACCAACCCGAACCCTCTTCATCACCCGCGCATGCTTCCCGCCCGAAACGGTCAGTGCCACATTCATGCCTGGCCAGAGCGGACGCGACCTCTCACTGGCGCCGGCATTAAAGCGGCGCGCCGGCCGAGAGAGCATTGTCCGCGCCGCTTCCTGGTGCACGCGACTGCTCCGCATTCAAAGGTCGCAATAGCCGGCCATAACATGCATGTAAAAGGTTATTGGGAGTCCGTGCTACAGCTAGCTGTCCTCCCCCAACTCGGCAATCTCTTCCAGTAGTACTAGTACTCCATGGCGCGATCCATCGACAAGCAGGCGGGAAAGTTATCGTATACTTGGTTTGCAGTGAGTGGCATGCCGAGGGACCGTGTGGGGTCGAGCCGTGGAGGAGGTGAGACACGAACGCGATAGACATGATTTACACGTTGGTTTTGCTCGATGGCGCGATCCAACGAAACGAAACGTTGGTTTCTCTGTGTTTCCATTTTTCTTCGAAAAAACGGAAACTTTCCACTCTATTTTCATTCCTACTCCAAGATTGCCCCGTTACAAGATTCCATCAAATACAAAGGAAAACTAACACGCATGCTGATGCATCTCAATGATTCACAGATCATAGCCAATATTTACTTCACAAGTAAAGACAAAAGTTGTGAGAGCGTGTACGAAAGAAAAACTACTGATGGGGTCACTATGACTTAAACCCTAAACCCTAAACAGGATTTAATTTCCTAGCCAGGTAGAACCTGACGAAGGAAAGACGGGTGGCACCCTCGGGTCATACGATGCTTTTGTGCAGTTCCACTAAAATCGAGCTGAGCATCCCTGATGGCAAAGATATTGAAGAAGTGTGATTAGAATAATAGTACTGGCACTAGTTCATGAGACATAAACTCATCACAAGTAGAAGCCAGTAGAAGTAGAGAAAGATCGGCATGGAGATGGGGCTACGTGGGGAGCTGCGGCAGTGGAGCAAGCTGGCTCCAAAAGGAAGATGGATTACCTGGGACGTCGGGCTATAACTAGAAGGGCGGTTGGGACGCGGCATCTGCCCATACCGCGGTGACCCCCGATTGGGACGCACCGACTGTGGATTTTCTCCCTCGCTGATGTCGACCGCGTCTACGCAGAACATTGTTCCCTTCCCCCAGCTGCGGGATCAGGCCGGATATGTGACCAGCGGTGTGGCCACCGTCGTTCTATGCTTGTGAAGAGAGCAACCCAAGCAAGCAGGCTTGTAGCTTAGGCTCCTGCTAGTGTATATATAGTGGTTTCATTTTTCTCTCCATATCAACCATTTTATATTGTGTACGTGTCATTGAAGAGTGAAATGATGGTTGCTTCTTCCGACTAACTTACTGTGTGAATTGACTGCTCCTTTAGTGGCCCCTACACGTACTCCTCCTACGTGTATGCAACAGTCACACGTACACATGGACGCAAAAACGCGTGCGACGCCCTAATGCATGCATGTCCGAGCACACGACAGAACACACATGATCACGCTCAAGTGCTCAACCTACACGTGCATGCACACACATACTCAGCCAGGGTGAGCTAGTGACCGTATAAACACCGAAAAATGTATATATTGAGCGCAATGAGCGTATTATAAAGTCCACTGGCCGTATTTTTACAAATATACAGTGATAGAGAGTGTATTTATCTCATTTGAAATTAAGCCATATTAACCGGAGAGGAGGCAGTCTGGACTAGCATTACTTTGTTGTGTCCCGTCAACTTGCCGAACGAGGAGAAGCTTGCAGGACGGGAGAACCTTACGCGCGGTGGCTCGTATGACAAGGAGAAACTTTGGACTAATGCAAGCTGTCCTTCGCTCAGGCGGTGGACGTGCAACAGTTAATTCGGTGTCAGATTGCCAGAAGCATACACTATACTAGTACTATTATTGTTGCACTTCCCGAAGAGGCAAACAGCCAAGCGCAAAGTTTACTAGTAGTAGTACTACTACTATAGTCTATAGAGGTACTATACTAGTACTAGGAACCGGATGGAGGAGCGTCTGCACTCTTATTATATTTTTAAAATGTGATAAAGCAATCTTTAACACATTTGGTTCTCTTCGAGGGTTCTCGCATGTGATAATGGAAGTTGATTGCATGGAACACTCGCCACAATTCTCGCTTAATTCTGGCTCATATCCTGTTACAAATAGGAGCGCTCGGTAATATTTCCTCTTTTTTTGTTATTCAGCATGTAAATAGGTCAGCAAACCTTGCGGCGCATCTTTATGCGAACCGTGCTTTCTGCACTTTGAATGTGGCCGAGAGCTGGCTTGATGAAACACCTCGCTTCCTACTTTTTTTGCGGGGTACCTCGCTTCCTAGTGACCAGTGTCTTGGCCGTCCTAAGAATGCTTATATATGAATAAAGCTCTCTCATTTACCCGCAAAAAATATTAAGCCATATTAACGGGAAAGGAGGGAGTATGGACTAGCACTACTTGTTAGTGTGTCCCATCAACTCGCAGAACAAGGAGAAGCTTGCAGGACACGGTGAAGCTCGCTTACGCCTTTTGACTAATGCAACGTACCCTCGCCCAGGCGGTGGACATGCATCAGTTCATTCAGTGTCAATTTTCCAGAGGCATACACTACAGTACCGAACATGCGGAGTATCATCATTGTTCGACTTCACGAAGAGGCGAAGAGCCAAGCGCAAGGTTTAGTAGTACGAGTAGTACTACTACTAGAACCGCATGGTGGAGCCTCTGTACTTTTATTTTTCTTAATCTCTAGTAAAGTACACATTTATTCCGGAGAAGGGCGGAAAACGGCAGCCCAACATGTAATGATGATATCGATCAACCATGCTCGAATATATCTTGGCCTCCGTGCGAGCCCGTCTGTGTGTTGTTGCTCCTCGTCTCTCTCAAGGAACGGCGGGTTGGCCTTTTTATCGTCAATTGAGATCGGTTTGCTCACACTCCGGTCCCACATGTCAGTGATATGCCAAGAGGAGGTGCGTTGACCGACTGGCCATACGCGTACTTGGTTTTGCACCTTCATACTACTCCTCCCTCCGTCACAGTTTACAGGGCGTGCTTCATTATGATGCATTTCTCTCAATGCATTTCCACCACCAGAGAGACTTTAGACGCGTTTGGTTTAATGCTCAACTAATTAGGGCGTGTAACCGCAATTTTCTCTTGATGTAGTACTACGGAGTGGAGTAAGTGCATGCATGTGTGTACCCGGGGTGGAAGCACTACATGCATGTCTGTACGCATTATTTCCTCTAGTAATAGACGTCGTGCTATAACTACCAATGCTATTTTTCAGGCCGATCGCTAGTCGCCTTGGTCCCAGATATTTTCCCTTTTTCTGAAGCGCGCTCTATAAACAGTGACAGATGGAGTAGTGTGAGCGGATTCAAAGAAGAGTGTATTGATGGTTGCTTCTTGCGAGCAACTTACAATGGGAAAGGTGGGGCTTATGATTTGACTGCTCATTACTCACTATTAATGCGACTCAATGACCGGTCCGAGTCACCCATGCGGCTGTGCACT
The DNA here is from genome assembly GCA_902687465.1 of Secale cereale. Lineage (NCBI taxonomy): Eukaryota > Viridiplantae > Streptophyta > Magnoliopsida > Poales > Poaceae > Secale > Secale cereale. The sequence continues at coordinate 579,400,502 of LR738715.1, read as the reverse complement.
ACCCCCTTGGTTCTTAAATATACTCCGGAGTATTTGTCTTTCTAGAGATTTCAACGAGTGACTACTCAAATATTTGTCTTTTTAGAGATTCAAATGGACTACTACATACGGATGTATATAGACATATTTTAGAGTGTAGATTCACTCATTTTACTCCGTATGTAGTCACTTGTTGAAATCTCTAGAAAGACAAATATTTAGAAACGGAGGGAGTACACAAACGAAGCAAAATGAGTGAATCTACACTCTAAAATATGCCCATTTGAAATTTCTAAAAAGACAAATATTTAGGAATGAAGGAGTATAATTCTGTGCATGGCACATGGACCCGGATGCCAAAGAGGCTTCTGGCAATGCTATCAAGCTTCCAGCATTTGTTTACATAATTGATGTAATATACAAATAATTTTCCAACGACATGAAATTGTACAATGGTGTGAGCTTTCAGCTTTTGTTTCGTGTGTCTTGCCATCGATGCTCTTTCGGAAACAATAAAAAACTAACTTCCTTGCTAATCAGAGCTAATATTTACATCACAACTGAAGACAAAGTTGTGAGAAGGTGTTAAATTAAAATTGATCCATGCTTTCATTGGCAGCAACGTCCCCCCAGCTCTGTCTAAATCAACAAGGCATGTTGGGAAAAAAAGTAGCTGTCTGGAGCATGCAACATTCCGATCATTTTGTGCAGTTCCACTAAAATAGAGCTGAGCATCCCTGTTCCAAAGATATTAAGTGTGATTACGATAATAGAGGACTGTTGATGAAACAATAAACACACAAATAGAAGCCGGTCACCTTTGCAGTCACTCTTAAGACTAACTAGTTGGAGAAGATTAGGCTCGGAGTTGGATGAGGAGGATAGAGCAAAACCAATCTCCCTTTGTGCAGTCGCACTGAAATGTAGAGACGTTGCCCGTGTGACATTTTGGTAGAACTACACAAAACACTCTTAAGAAAAAAGTGATTTGTGCAGTTCACCAAAAGTCGAAATAGCAACGAGGTGAAATGGATAGCCCTATTTGCAAAAAAAGAGGTAGAAAGGAAACAATTACTGGCCAATAACAGTTGATGACACATGCAACGACAAAAAAGAAGCATATTCCTTGTCCTAAGGGAATATAACAACATGGTTGTGTTTGTCTAAAACGGTGTGAGGAAGAGATTGCAATATGGAAAGTACGACAGACGAGCTACGTTTTGGGCAAAGAACTATGGAAGGTCCACATGTAGCGACGTGGGAAGACGGGCAGTGGAGCAAGGCCGGAGGGGATACCTGGAGGTCATCGGGATAAAACTAGGTGAGCGGCGGCGGGCGGAATCTGCCCATACTGCGGCAGCGGGCAGGTGGCGTAGGCCCTACCACGTCGGAGCTTGGTCAAAGAGAACGGCGTGTACCGTAGATCGGGACGTGCTGCCTCGGTGCCGTCGAACAGAGAAACGATGCACGTCCTCCCTTTCCACCGGCGGACGGGATGTGGTCGGATCAGTGACCAACGGTGAGAGAGAAAGAGAGGCCACCGCAGCCTTGTGTGAGATATTCTGAAGAGAGACAAACCAGGCAGGCAGGCTCCATGGTATATAGTGGAGCGGACTACCTTTTTCTCCATAAAAATCGTTTTATATTTTGTGTACGTGCCATTGAGCAATATAAGTTTAGTTAAAAATAACGCGCCAACGCATCAAGTCGAACTTTGTTTCGTGCACGCGTGGTACACGACCTCCGTAGGTAAACAACCGCTACACGCGTTCAAATTAGCACGTGGGCTGCCATTTCGTACAGAAATGAGCTCCACCGTGTACCCGCGCGAGTGTTGCTGGGCACGAAGCGTGAGTACGTGCACGGTGCACCTATTCTCTTCTTGTATACGTACACCACCTACGTGGGGTTGTGTGAGAGAAATACAAACGTAGAGAGATATAGTGTGTGGGTTCGTGAGAGTTTTTTTGGGGGGGTGGGGTTAATTAAAAAATGAAACATATGCAATGTGTGTGAAATAGATTCCTGGATATATCATATATATATATATATAGAAGGGGCGATCCACGAGAAGAGAGTGGAGGTATCATCGGCTTGAGGTGTCCATAGAATCGAAGAGAGGGATGATGTGTGTGTGTGCGCGCGCGCGCGATCGATAAAGAGTGCCATCGAATTTGTGTGTGCCACGTCAAAGATATAGAGTGGCTGGCCTACTGGAACATGAGAGGGGACAGGTGCAGTTTGTCTCTGTGGCATGGACACCAACCTACAGCGCTCGACTATCGGTGTGTGGTGGGGGGAGGGAGGCCTGATTAACTATAGAGGTACAATGGCTGGTATATGTGTGGAGGAGGAGAGAGGCCTAACTCATGCATTAAGGGAGATCGATCTACCTCATGTATTAAGGGAGATCGATCGGCATCCATGCATATGTGTAGGAGAGGAATAAGGTTGGGAGAGAGACAGAGCTAGAGTGTTGGAGTGGGTGTTAGTGGAGTTGCTTCTAACAAATGGTGGGATAGGCTTGCTAGACAACCGGAGGGCATACCTGCAATATCAATAAGAGAGGGGATAGCTGTCTGTTTGTGCACGTGTGTGTGAGAGACGGGTCAGGAGGCATGCACGAATGATGAGGGGGGCGATATGGTTGTGGTAAGCAGACATAACTACATAGGAAGATCAATCGTCCTTTGTCAGAGAGAGGAGAGACATAACTTGTGAGGTACGTCGATCGATGGGGGGAATAGTTAAAGTCGACCTAGGTATATGTTGGGAGATCGATCGATATACATGCATGTGTGTGTTAGAAGCAAATGAGGCACGGGGAGAAGGATAGAGAGAGGGATGCATCTAGGAGGTGGTGCGAGAGTCATACTATATGGAGGGGGAGTAGTGTGCGAGTACGAGATCGATGAAAAGAGTGATGGGAGTGAGGCATGGACGGTGATAAGAGAAGAGGGGAAGCTTGTGTTTTGTGCTAGGCACACCTGGCTAGAAAGGCATATCGATCGACGTGTGCCGTAAAGAAGGAGCTGGGGGCCTACACACACCATGGGTGAACGACCTAAAGTGAAAAGACGAATTTGCGCGATGGAGCTAGAGAATGCTGAGGGAGGGTGAGAGGGATGCGGGCGCCTGCATGCACGAGAGAAAGTTAGCGCTAGCTAGCTACAAAGATAAGAGGATTGTGTGGGTGTAAAAGACGAATAGAGATCATACTTCATTATAAAAAGTGAATTCAGGTATTTGAAGAATTTATCATAGTGTTTTAAACCGACGCATGTGTCAATATATATAACGGTGATACACATGGTGTGGTTATGAACATGTTATACTACATATAATATATTTTATCTCTACTCTTATAAAAAACGGAGTTGTTGATGATGGTGCCATCCTGCAATATATGACGTCCGATTTATATCTGACGGATAGGAAGGAAACTATGGCAATTTTGAAAAAACATACCCACACCCCTCTCCATATTTGCAAATTAGGCCTCCCCTTGATCATGTTGATGTTCTGTGGAACGCATGGGCATCTTGCTAGTACTACGTATAACATATAGAACATTGATCATAATTTGGACTAATGTGTGGCTTTTGCAGCTCAGGTCTAAATACTTGTCATAATATAGGGGGCGGGGCACTATACTATGTGTGATAAACACGGTGTACACGTATGGAACATGGTTCAGATTATGAATATATAGTTAGTACATCAAATGTATTATTATTTGGAATCAACATCAAGTGTATTCAAAAAATAGAATTCGAGTTCATGTAGTACACATAGTTCATATCCATCTCTATAGTAAAAATGTCGTGTGTTATTAAGGTAATACACGAATGATGGTTGAAGTTGGCAACAATCATGATTATAGATTCTTATTGAAATAGAAAAACGAATTCAAATTCAGTTCGAATTGCAGCGGTAGTATAGACATTTGGAATGCACTAAAATGTTGGTATGAGTAGGTTACATACATTATACAGCAAGTGAAAAAAATTGGACATAACATGGATTCATACTCCCTCCTTCCATCTATATAGGGCGTAATGCGTTTTTATGACCGCCTTTGACTATTGACAAGATTAATAGTACATGACATGCACAATGTGAAAATTATATCATTGAAAGAACCTTTCACAGATGAATTTAACGGTGTGCTTTGTGTAAGTTGAATGTCATATATTATTCCTCTATTATTTTGTCAAAGTTAGCATCGAAAAACGCATTAGGCCCTATATAGATGGAAGGAGGGAGTAGCTTTGAATAGCATTTTTATAGTAAAACGGGGCAAGACTCTCTCTTTGTGTGGTGTGAATAGTTTTATTTTATTTTTGTTTTCTTTTTGGTTGAGGGAAGTGTGAATTTATTTGGTACGTACAAGTACAATATTATACACGTTAGGCTTGTCCCTAAAATTCAACCCGCGCCTTGTTATATCCCGAAAATTCAGATATCGTGCTCCCAAAACTGGTGCCTTCACAACCCGCGCCTTGCTATCCCAAAATTACAACGCGCGTGAAAACTTCCTCCAGCTGCCAAATCCCGACACGCGAAATCCTCCTTCTAACCCTGAGCCGAAAGGGCTGCTAGTTCAAATCGGTGGGGTGGTACTTTTATAACACACTCTACATTTTGGACAAGCGCGTCCCTAAGTCATGGTTCACCCCCTCCCATCGCCTCCTTTTTGCCATTCGAAATCCCAGGCCGCCATAACCTCTCCGCTCCAGCCGCGAAACCCCACCCTCCTCCGTCCGCCACCTCACCGCTGCCCAACCGGAGCCTCTTCCCCGACGACGTCGTCCACCGCAACAGCTCGACGTCCCTCATCCACCTCCCCGGATGAGGATCTGTCATCCATCTTGTCGTCCCGCCGGTTCAGCCGCCCCGTCCTCCACCTCCAAGGACCTGCTCCGACGATCGCTTCATCTATCGCGGCTGCTCCATCCCGACAGTGCCGTCTTAACCTGCTCCACCGGAACCGCAGCATCCTCACCGACTCCTCGCACGAAGTCGAAGCCTACTCGGCGCCATCAAAGAGGTTGTACACTCATCGCATCAAACCTTCTCCTTATCTCGACCTCCCGGTGCCGACGGTGCTCCATCCCGCACCCCCATGGAGTGGCTACCTTGAAGCCGGACTCGCGGGCGACATCTCCATGGCGGCTCTCCCTCAGTGCGAGGCCCCTTCGGCGGCGGCGTCCATACCAGCCGGATCTTCTGCTGCTGCTCCGGCTCTCGCTCGATCGCTTGCTCGCACAGCTGTTGCTGATCCGGCTCTCGCTCACTCGCTCGCACTGCTACTACTGCTTCGGCTCTCGCTCGATCGCTCGCTCGCTCGCTCGCCCTGCTGCTGCTGCTCTCCCCCTCGCTCGTGCTGCTGCTCTGCTCCGATTTAGCTACACTTCAGTCGACTAAATCGACTTTTGGGTCAGTTGATTTTCAGGGGGGCTCGCCGGAGTTAAGGAAAAACCACCCGTAGCGGGGATGGGGGCTAGCCGAAGAGGTACCCCACTATCTATCTTAGGGTTGAGGGTCGGGGGCGGGGGTCCTATAGGGTTGGCCGGGGCGGCGGCGGATCGGCGATGGGGAGTTGTTTTGGGGTGGCGAAGTGGCGCTGGGGCTGGCGGTTCGGCCGGTGGTGGCTGGCGGCTCAGGGGGGTGCAGGTTGAATATGAACTGCAGGCCCTCCCTAAACTACATGTCAAGTGCCTCTCTGCTACCATTGCGTTGAGTTTCGACAATAACATTCAGATTACACAGTAAATTTTAGTTTCAACAGTTAAGTTCAGAGTCAACAGTTTTTACCTCATCTGTTGTAGTCAGGTGGTTTTTTGTGATGTAAATTTTACATCTATTTTACATCATCTATTGGAGATGCTATTAGAATCCCACTTGAGATTGATGATGTCTGTCTTGTGCTGCTTCAGCCTTGACGTCTTACGGCTCACCGGGGCTACTCCATCGACAGAGCGATCCATCACAACAGAGCAGTGCCCTGGACGTCGTCTACAGATTCCTTAGATCTTCCTCCACACCTACGACAGCCACCTCTGCCTCAACCGCTTCAGTGACCAACCCAATGATGCTGAGGTTGACACAGCTACGGCAAAGAGGTTGTACACTTGTTGCATCACTTATTACTATACATTCATGTCGATCCATTAGGGCTATTTTGGTTCGACGGAAAAACATAGCAATAGGGAATTTTCCAATGACACTCTACTATTCAATTATTCATGCATTTTTGTTGAAAGGAATGAAGCAAAACATCCATCTGGACCTACTTTGCAAAATCATATGCATGAAAACAAGATCAAGTGCATTAGTGGCAGAATAACATTCTAATTGTACACGCTTTCATATGGTTTCACTTTATTTTGACCATGTTTCTTTGCATTCCTCTGTTCTTCCAATTCCTGTAAACCAAACACGCAAGTTGACAAAAATCATGTGTTTACAAATGCTCTGTTTACCATGTGCATTCATATCCTATTCCGGTGTTTTTTCCTATCCCTGCGTTTTTAGAATCATGCAAGCCAAATGAGCCCTTACAGAATTACTTTAGTTACAGGTAGGTGTCGAAGGGAACTTTGTGTGGTTTGTCCTGCTCGTGCCGCGACGTCGTCCACCTCACCTAAGGTGCTCCATCGACAGAAACATCCACCAAACAAGACATCACGACTCCTGGCCGTCTTTCGCCACCTCATATCTCCTTCCCCGCCGCCGGCACCCAGCGCAGCGGCATCACCATCATCGACACAGCAGATGAACCTGAGGAGTACACGGGTCCACAAGAGAGGTCGCACTCTTTTGATTCTGCTTATGTTATGCATTGCTTAAAATTACTTGCTACTTTATCGTCCTGTTCACCTCTTGGACTCCAAGTTAGGTCCAAATTAATGTTCAAACTTGAGTTCTAAACTAGTTGTGGGGCACATATCGAGGAAGCAATGAATAGTATCTCTGTCTAATATCTGGTTCACCTAGGGTATGCCTATGTTGTTCATCTTGGGTGGGAAACAAATAGTAAAGCAATCATCATCTGTCATTTTATTAAATTAAAGCAATCATCAGCCTACTAACATTATTTCTGGATCCATCCACTGGTTGTTACCATCACTCTAAATTTCTGCATGCTCTCCTTACATAATCTCACCATATTTTTTTCGTATGCATGTCAGATATTGTACACAGTCATGCTGAACATGTAGAGAAAAAGAGAAGAGTTTTGCGCGGCAATACAATGTCATGCAGACATCGCTCCATGGTGGGTTCAATGGCAAACCCTCCCCACCCATCTCCAGATTGTAATCCAGAGGAAGATATCTTTCCTGAGGCGGATTCAGACGCCGCTGACCACTCCTATTTACCCCCAAGGTGTTTGCTCTACCTTGGCATGATGATGTTAGTCATATCATGCATATGTTGCCTTGCAATGCCTACTTTTGACATCATATATGTCATCTGCTTAGTTTAGACATGTTCCGTCGCCACCTGTTTAGTTTCTATATCATATATGGGAATTATGCAGTCTCATGTCTTTTAGCGAGCCATAATATATGTCAAATGTGCAATGCCATCCTGTATAACCAGACATCATATATTTGAATGATATCTTGCCCATCATTTTCTTCATTACATTTCCATTTGTCGATAATGTTTGTACATTAAACTACTCTTCCTGTGAATCAGCCATTTGGGTGGGAGATTGAAAAATCTGGAGTGAAAACAAGGCCTTCAGAGCAGACAGTGATGGAGCAGATCTCTTCAAATAAAATAGTGCTACCTCTTAGTGGAGATAGCACCCCGGTTTTACATGCACGAGAACCAGCCCTACCACACATAACCCAAACTCTCGCAGATTTTACCCCTACTGCGATGGACAGATAACCAACTTCACCCAATCTAACCCCAACCCCAGCAGATAGTAACCCAGTTCATGTTAGCACAGCACCATCTCCACCATAGAGCTCCCAAACAAGAGCAGTTAGTAAGGCAGCTCCAGTGCCCAAAGGGCCAGTACTACCACGGCGAACCCCAACTCCACTAGTTAGTACGCCTATTCATGTGGAGGAAGCACAACCAGCTAGTCGTACTTTAGCATCTATCACATTTGATGTTGTTAAATCGTATGTGCGTATCTTCCCATCTTGGAAATATTATACTGAAGATGAAGGAAAATGCCAGTTGCAGGTGTTTGTCCAGGAGTTATGTGTAAGTAATGTTATTCATGGCAATTACTTTGCTTTGTCCCATACATCCTACCTCCATGATGGTTATAATACAGCAAATTTTCCCATTTTTCTCTATAGAAAAGGACCGATTTGGAAACTCAGGATGAGGTAACCTGTGCTAATACCTCTGCTATCTTCAAGAATGCTTGGTGGCAGTATCGGAATTACCTGAAGAAAACGTACTTCGCCGGCAAAGAAACTCATCAGATTCCCTTACGTTCTCCTGAGACACATTTACTGGACGATGACTGGGAACGCCTTGTTCTGTACTGGTCCCGAACCAATAATGTGGTAAGGTCTATGAGCTCATTTTCTATTTTTAAGTATTATATTTTTGCGTCTTACTATACTCTGTTCATGTAGAACAAGTGCCTAAACCTGAAGAACAATTGTTCTAATTTAAGATTACATTGCTAATTTGCTATCGTGCATACTGCTTTGCTCTTGTATCACTGTATTTACTCATACAAACTTATTTTTAAATTGAAGGATCCAATTGAAACTCCAATGGCACAGCAGGTATGTTCACGCATGTTTCTTTAACAGGCTTGCTCTTATCAATAGCTCTGTTGATTTCAATTTCAATTGTGTATGCAGTTGACTTCCCATATCATGCACATTACTTGCATCACAACAAAGCAAATAGTGTTGTTGTACATGTAGACCCGTGGTACCCATCTGAAATCTTGTTGTGCCATGTAGTTTCCCACGCTTTGTATTCTTTAACTGCTGCTTTGTCTTGAACTGATATGATTTGAACCGTGTCTCTATTTTGATTTGGCAAGACAATGCAGTGACCATAGGACAAAGATATATGTTTGTTTGATGCTTTTATTATGTACTAGTACTTGGCAATATAAGACTTGCTAGTTTAATCCTATCCACCTTACTAATGAATTGGTTCACCGAAATGAGTTTCATATACTAGTACATGCTAAATTGTTATGTGTCTGCTTGTTTCTTCTTTTAGAATGCTGACAGAATATTGGGGAAGAGTGCCTTATTAAGCAATGGTAAAGGAAGTAATGCAGATAAGGTTCAGGATAGTGACACATCCTTCTCGGTCTCCAACAAAGCTGATAAAACAGCTAAGGAAGACTATCTTGAAGGCAGTGAGACAACCCCAAAGTCTTGTCTTGGTTTAGTGTTGGAGTTACTGGCCACTACTGCTTGCACAAGCTATTCAAACTCAATGTCTGAATCAGTTCGGTTTCTTGAGTCTCAACTACAAGCTGAAAGACATCAATCAGCTGTGCTGCGACAAGAAGTGGAAGGACTGCGGAAGTCCCTAGAGCATTCAGATGCATACTTTCTGGTGCAACAGCAAGCGTTGGAGGATTTTAGCACCAAACATGACAAAGCTAATAAGCTTGCTAAGCTTATTGCCAGCATGGTGGATACCACGTTTCTTGAGCTCTTCTGAAGTTTTTTCAGTTATGCTCTTGTTTTGCTGCCGCGTTTATTTGCACTGGTGGCCAATTTTGACGGCCAGTGTATGTAATATGCTCCTTTGTTCCCTATATTTGCACCGGTGGTGAACTTTGATGCCCAGTGGATGTAATATGTGTAATAGCAGTAATAGGCTAACGTTAATTGCTTGCTTATTTATTTCCTTATTGTCTTGTTTAGTTGTTTGCTTGTAGTCACTACAGTTCTTTTTCTGTGTTTTCTAGTGGCCATAATAACCTATCTTTGGAAACTAGGCCAAAATAATCATGGCAACACACAGACTATTGTAACCATGGGCCTCCTGCGGGCCGTAGGATCCATGGGCCTTCTATGGGTCGTACGATTCATGGGCCTTTTATGGGTCGTAGGATCCATGGGCCTTCTACGGGGCGTATCATCATTTCGCCAATCATGGGCCGTACTATTCATGGATAATAACGGGCCATTAATAGGCCATATTTGATAACTCTATGAAAACAGCCCAACGGGTTTTTTTACATGAAAACGGCCCAACGTATTATCGGGCCACAAACGGGCCAACTGTAACCACAGACTGAATTTGGCCCACAAGCAGAAAATGACAGTAATGGGCCATAAGTAAACGAATGTGGAAATGAGCCCAAGAATAAATGGGCCCCGAGAAGGCCGAAAGATAACATGGGCTGGAAACGGCCCAAAGGAATAATGGGTCGTTAATGGGTATAAATTGATACACTATTCATTACGGCCCAGTTTCACCACGTGCCGTTAATGGGTATAAAGTGATACACTGTTCATTACAGGCCAGTTTTACCACGGGCAGTTAATGGGCCGAGAGTAATAAGGGCCTCATATGGGCCAAAAGACGTCATGGGCCATACATGGGCCGGAAGTTAAAACGGGCTGGAATTATATTGGACGGCCTAGATGACGCTACTGGGCCTAATTCGGATAGGCCGTAAATGGGCCCTGGGTTAGCGGGCTGTAAATGGGCTATATGCGAACAGGCCGTTCACAGGCTTGCCGTGGGCCGGCCCGTCACCTTTTGACCAAGTCAAACGGGCCGGCCTTTTCACAAGAATGGTCCTCTGTTGGGCCGTGCCACGTGTCGACGTATCATAGGTGCTTTGGGTCCAATGAGTGGATGACATCTGTCCCAACGGTGAGTCGGCACGTGTTTCCTCCATCCAATGATGATTTTACACGTGGAAAATCCCCATTGGTCGGGGCTGTTAACGGGTTATCGGATCCAAAACCGGACCCGATAGCTTAACGATGTTCCGTTATGGTGGATGACACGTATCGGTCACCCTTGACAAAAGCACTTCTGTGACACGCGATTTATCGTCATGTAAGTGGACACTTCCGTGATGATAATTTTGGTAATGTCATGGAACACTTCTACGACAGCACGGGTATGACTATCTTGATTCTGTCATAAATTTGTCATGGATGTACATGCATGACAGAAAATGTGACCTGCTGTGACAAACACGTATCATCACGGAAGTGTATTTTTTTTGTAGTGGTTTCTCTTCACTTGGAATGTTTTTGAAACTTAGGCGAGCACGGGGTCGCAGCTAAGCCCATGAGTGAGAGGGTTGCTCTTCACTCGGAGTTTTTTTTGAAACTTAGGCGACTACGGGGTCACAGCTAAGCCCCTGAGTGAGAGGGCTGCTCTTCACTTGGAGTGTTTTTGAAACTTAGGCAAGTACGGGGTCGCAGCTAAGCCCCCGAGTGAGAGGGTTGCTCTTCACTCGGAGTGTTTTTGAAACTTAAGCGAGTATGGGGTCGCAGCTAAGCCCCCGAGTGAGAGGGTTGCTCTTCACTCGGAGTGTTTTTGAAACTTAGGCGAGTACGGGGTCGCAGCTAAGCCCCCGAGTGAGAGGGCTGCTCGTCACTTGGAGTGTTTTTGAAACTTAAGCGAGAACGGGGTCGCAGCTAAGCCCCTGAGTGAGAGGGTTGCTCTTCACTCAGAGTGTTTTTGAAACTTAGGCGAGTACGGGTGTCGGCGTCCTGGGAACCAGGGTACCTAGACTTGCTTGCCTACGGGCCGTGACGCGCTCCTACTACGGCCTGGTACGGCCCAGCTAATCGACTAGCTGCTCAAGACCCTCGGAGGGGACTAGACCTGGCGAGGAGAACGACACCAAGACCCCCTCAGGAGCGGCCTTGGCTAGGTTGCTCTGGAGGGGCGGAGAATCCAAGGCCAAGCCTGCCTCAGGAGGACGCGGTGATGTGAGTAGTGACGCACCGCGCCAGCGGGTGCCAGCGCGTGCCAGCGGCGCAGTTGACGTTTTGGTGCAAAGGAGACGGTGCGGATGCAGGTTTCCGAGGGTCGGGACAAAGGTTTCCCCTTTGGTGCAACAAGACCGAAGACCGCAAGGACGGCAGGGAGGATGTCACCACCGAGCCCACCAACGCGTCATCGCCTGATCCCTTTGCAGGCGAAGACCGCTTTTGTCAGGATAGGAACGTCCTTGTGTTCCCGCTCAAAATGGCCGTTGTGGGATCCCTTCCCGCCTAAACATTTTGGGGGGGAAGAGGACCCTGGCCGCCTATATAAGTAGCTAGGGTCTCCACTATGGAGGTATGCTGATTGGATCCAGAGAGACTCCGCCCTCACACCAAGGAGCAAGAACCCTTGCCTCCTGACCCTCCTAAGCTTAGGAACCACTGTACTTGTTCTTACTCTAGCCCTCCCGAGGCTCATCCACCAAAGCAGGACGTAGGGTTTTACACCGCAAGGTGGCCTGAACCTGGGTAAACTTGTGTGTGCTTTACTTGTTGCTTGCTTGAATCTTACCATTGGACGAGGGCGAGGCGCTAGGTAGACGTGAGTGGGAGAGATCTTCACTCACACTCCTGTGTTCGAACTTCTTGGGTTTGCGGAGCCCGTAATCCAACATTTGGCGCGCCAGATAGGGGGCGTGTCAAAATCTCGCCTCTCCGATGAACTCGTCCCGCTCTTGTTCGTCAACCTCGCTTCGCCTCCATGGTGGACACATGCCAAGTGCGCGCCGCCCGTCGCGCCGCCAACGTCGCTCAGACGGCGCCCGCGGGCAATGGTGCACCGCTCCGCCCCAACTCACCGGTCGCCAACGCCGCCACCGACCCAGTCGTCCACGAGCAGCAGGACTCGTCGCTGCCGCTGTCCGTGCGGCGTGATGGCCATACGGCGACGCCATCACCCTCGCCGGTCGCGGCGTCGTCCTCGCTAATCCGCCGCGGGCCGGTCTACCAGCAGCCCGCGCTACTGATGGCGCGGGAGCTCCTGTGCTACCACCCAGTGGACGACCTCTACGACGAATGGCTCCACCGCATCACTAAGCTCGACAACGCCGCCGGGGAGGTACCTGCACCAACTCACTCCTCCCGTCCTCCGTCGCTCATGGCGGGGAACGAGGGCCACGGTGTCCCAGCTCCACCTCCACTGTACGGCGCTGGCCAGGGACTGAGACGCGAGGCTCCACGGCGTGAGCAGCCCCGCATGGCCCATGCGCGCGACGAGGAGAGCTGCCAGGTGATTCCGCATCCCCAGGCAGAAGCTCGTGGGCCCCGCATCCTGCAGCACCAGAACCGCGTGCCACAGGAGGTGGTGGCGCATGTGCCTCAGGAACCAACACCGCAGGCGCAGGGGGCGCCTGCAATCATGAGCGTGGCCGGATGTCGCGCCCTAGCTCCAGAGTTGTGGCGGCTTGTCTGGCCCGGCAAGTTCAAGCCGGATCTGCCTCCGTGCTACGATGGCACCGCCGACCCCGCAGAGTTCCTCCAGCTCTACGAGCTGAGCATCGAGGCGTCCAATGGCACCGAGCAGGTCATGGCGAACTGGTTCCCCATGGCCCTCAAGGATGGCGCCCGCTCCTGGCTCCTGAACCTCCCTGTGGGATCCATCTCCTCCTGGGGGAGCTTTGTGGCCGTTTCGTCGCCAACTTCCAGGGTACCCATGACCGAGCCCCGGCGGCCACGAATCTGCGCCGCGTGAACCAGCAACCTGGGGAGACCCTACAAAAGTACATCCAGCATTTCAACACCGTGCGCCTCAGGATCCCCAGGGTCTCAGACGAGTCCATCATCTCGGTGTTCTCCGACGGTGTCCGCGACGTCAGGATGAAGGAGGAGCTCGCCATCCACGAGGACCTGTGCACAGCCCTCGAGATGTTCAACCTCGCGGCAAAGTGCGCCAGGGCAGAGGAAGGACGCCTCTCTCTCCTGGAGCTGCCTGAAGAAGAGGCTGACGACAAGAAGGACAAGGCCAAGGAAGCAAAGCGCAAAGGACCCGCCGTGCTGGCTGCGGAACCAGAAGTAAAGCGTGGCTGCGGCTACAACGACCCCCCCCCCCCCAGAGACAACCCTCCGTATTGCGTCTTCCACGATGTCCACAGCCACAACACTAATGACTGCCAAGAGCTCAAGGCGATGCGCGGCAGGTGCGTCGGGCAGCGCCCTGAGCGCGACAACCGCGGCTACGGCAACGAAGGGGGCCGTGGTGGAGGACGCTGGGACGGCAGGAACTCGCGCCAAGGATGGCCTGACCAACCACATGAAGACCACTGGCAGGAGCAGCCTCGTGACGCCCCCTGGCGCGACCAGCCTCGTGAGCGTCGCCCTTAGGGCAACGCGGGCCTGCCTCCGCTGCCACCATCGCCAAGAAGGAACGACGACAACCGCCAGGGGGATGAAGCAGGGGGCTTTCAGGAGCCACGCGTGGTCGCATGCATCTTGGGAGGAGCCCATGCCCCTGCTTCCCACCGCATCTTCAAGAAGTTTGCTCGTGAGGTGAACGCAACACTTCCCAGGCCTGACGCCGCGTGCAACCTCAGGTGGACCAAGCAGGTCATCGCCTTCGACCCCAAGGACCAGCTCAAGTGCACCGCAGCCCCAGGTGCTCTCCCAATGCTCTGCACTCCGACCATCAGCAACGTCCTCATGACCAAGACCCTCATCGACGGCGGAGCAGGGCTCAACATCCTTCCCGTCCAGACCTTCGAGACGCTCCATGTCCCCTATGATCAGCTCCACCCAACCAAGCCATTTTACGGAGTCACAGATGGCTCCACACTCCCGATGGGGCAGGTCCGCCTCCCCGTCACCTTCGGTGATCGCGACAACTATCACACCGAGCTCATCTAATTCGACGTCGCCAACATTCACCTCCCGTACAACGCCATCCTCGGGTATCCGGCCCTCGCCAAGTTCATGGTCATGACCCATCACGGCTACAACGTCCTCAAGATGCCCGGGAGTGGCGGGGTCATCACAATCGCCTGCGACGAGAAGGAAGCGGTGCGTTCCCTGGAGCACGCCTACCAGACCGCGGCGGTCGAGAGCCCCGACGAAGGTGGAGCTGTATTTGCCCTGCAGACCGCCCCCAAGAAAAAGAAGAACCTGCCCGCCAGCGGACCTCGGGACACGGAGGCTCTTGACGGCCCCGTCTCGGGACCCGCGCCTGCCGACGAGGCACCCTCCACTCTCACATAGGGAGGCATGCCCGGCGCCCCTCTCAGGACAGGCTTGGGGGCTCTCCTCTGGAGCACCTTTGGCCTAACCAACGTCACGAGGGAGGTGTTCGGGCACCACCTGCAGTCGCGTCTCGACGCGCGTTTTTGTGAGCCCAGCGTGAGCCGTACAGAGCTGGGGGCTCAGGACTTCATCGACCAGATTACCGAGGAACTTTAGTACGCGAGGCTCATGCGCGGTGGGTGCAACCGCACGATACCAAGCCCACCTACCCGCAACCCAAGCAACCACTTTCGCGTCTGCATCGACGTCGCGGGCCTCAACCGAGCCGCTTCTCTGGAACCTTTCTGGCCGACGGCAGTCGGCTGGAGGAGGAATCTCCCTTGCAGCTACATTCGCACGCTCTTCGGCTTCCGCAACGCAGCCGCCACATTCCAGCACCTCGCGCGACAAGCTTTGGGGGCTCGGGAGGCTCAGTGGCGGGCGGTCCAGACGGAGCGGGAGCCGGACCCGAGTGACCACTGAGGGCCTCCGGAGCCCCTGGGCCTCAAGAGCCCGACGATACTCATGAGCGACCCGCACGACTCGCGTCTTCAGCTACCCCAACTCTTCTTTGACAAATGTCAGGTGATGTCTCAGGTATTCAATCGAGGGCGCCCCCCGGGCTGCATCATCCTCGAGCTGCTGGGGGCTCACCCCCATGGCTGTCTCTTTTGCGCATGAATCGAGGCTAGTTGTTTCTTCCTATTCGCATTATCTATATGCTCGGCGTTCTCACTGCCACTAAGGTCATGAGCCCTTGCGAGACCACTCGCGACTGCCCCATGATTAAGGACTGGCACGGTGTCTATGCTCGGGTTCGTCCCTGCAGTGTTGCTAAATCCAAGTGCTGAGCTTTGCAGATGGAAACTCAGTCACCCAAGCTCCAGCAGCGTGCTTGAGATCGTGCATCAGTCGTGGCTTTAGTCCTTGAAGGATCAACCCAATCCCCTTTCTGCCTGCCCATTCGACTGTGGATGTGCGACAGATGCGTAGTCGACTCCAGTGCCCTGGGAGGCGCATAATGCCTTGAACTCATCAGAATCAAAGTTGGAGCCATTATGTGTGATAATAATGCGAGGGACTCCATATCTGAATATCAGCTCTCTGATGAAACTGATGGCAGTGCTTGAATCGAGATTTTTTTATAGGCTTGGCTTCGATCCACTTGGTGAATTTGTCGGCTGCCATAAGCAAATGAGTGAAACCGCTTCTGCCAGTCTTGAAGGGCCCAACCATGTCCAACCCCCAAACAAAAAATGGCCAGACCAGCGGAATAGTCTTCAAGGCAGACGCGGGCTTGTGAGACATGTTTGAATAGAACTGACAACCTTCGCACTTGTCGACTATATCTTTCGCCATCTCATTTGCTCGCGACCAGTAGAATCCGACTCAGTATGCTTTGGCAACAATGGTACGAGAGGACGCATGATGACCACATGTTCCCGAGTGGATCTCATTCAAAATCATTTGACCTTCCTCTGGGGAAATGCAACGTTGGGCGACTGCTGTGACACTTTCCCTGTAAAGATGCCCTCTTATCATGGTGAAGGCTTTGGATCGACAGACAATTTGGCGGGCCTCATCTTCGTCCCCTGGGAGTTCCTGCCTGAGCAGGTACGTGATATACGACACTGTCCAGTCGGGGGTGATCACTAAAACCTCCATGACCAAGTCGACTACAGTTGGGACTTCGATCTCAGTCGGATTGGTTGAACTTACCGGTTGCAGGGGCTCTTCCGTGAAGGGATCTTCCTTGACTGGTGGGGCGTGGAGATGCTCCAAGAACACATTACTGGGGATAGGTTTTCGAGTGGAACCTATCTTCGCCAGATCATCAGCAAGTTGATTCTTGATTCTAGGTATCTGGTGGAGCTCCAACCCTTCAAACTTCTTCTCTAACTTTCTCACTGCATTGTAATAACCAATCATAGCTAGACTCCTGACATCCCACTCCTTCATTACTTGATTGACCACTAACTCTAAGTTGCCGTATACCATCAGGCGACGGACGCCGAGTGAGATGGCCATACGCAACTCATACAAAAGTGCCTCATACTCAGCTTCATTGTTTGAAGAATCGAAGTGAATTTGGAGGACATAGCTGAGCTTGTTGCCTTGGGGGGCACCAAAACCACACCTGCACCAGATCCATTCGGCATCTTGGATCCATAAAAAAACATAGTCTAGTGATCCGATTGAACTTGAGTCAGTTGCTCCCGTTCAATCTAGTCGGCAATGAAATATGCTATTGCCTGAGACTTGATTGCTTTATTTTCCTTGAACTTGATATCCAAAGGAAGGAGTTCAATCGCCCATTTAGCCACTCGACCAGTTGAGTCTCGGTTGTTCAGAATTCCAGATAGCGGAGCATCGCTGACGACTGAAATTGAGTGGTCTCAAAAGTAATGCACAACTTTCTTAGCAGTCAAGTAAATTCCAAACACAAGCTTTTGGTAATGTGGATATCTCTACTTGGATGGAGTCAAGACTTCAGAAATGTAGTAGATTGGGCATTGAGCTTTGTAGGCCTTGCATTCTTATTCTCGCTCGACTGTGAGCACTGTGCTGACAACTTGTTCAGTGACAGTGATATACAATAACAGAGGCTCTTTGCTGACTGGGGCAGCAAGCACTGGCTGGGTGGAAAGCATGGCTTTGAGCTCTTTAAACGTTGCTTCAGCTTCAGGATTCCACTCAAACTTGTCAGACTTTTTCATCATTCGGTAAAGAGGTAATGCCTTTTCACCGAGACGCGAGATGAATCGACTCAATGCAGCCAAACAACCAGTAAGCATCTGAACGTCGTGCACACGCACGGGGCGTTTCATTCAGAGGATTGTGCTGACTTTTTCTGGGTTTGCGTCGATCCCTCGTTCAGAAATGAGGAAACCGAGTAACTTTCCACCTTGGACTCCGAATGTGCACTTTGACTGGTTAAGCTTGATATCATAACTTCAAAAGTTTGCAAATGTTTCGGCGAGATCGGTCAGTAGGTCGGAACCTTTACGTGACTTAACCACAATGTCATCCATGTATGCTTCCACATTCTGACTAATCTGTTTGAGCAGACACTTCTGAATCATGCGCATGATTGTGGCGCCAGCATTCTTGAGGCCAAAAGGCATGGTAACATAACAAAAACACCTGAACGGGGTGATTGATAACCCTCAACCGTAAGGGATCGAGATAGTCTTCGCGGGTAAGAATAACCCAATTTATTGATTCGACACATGGGGAGCCAAAGAGTATTTATAAGCTTTGATAGTTGAGTTGTCAATTCAACCGCACCTGAAATATACTTACTTGCAACAAAAGATAAGTGGTAACAGTGATATGATAGTGATGATAGTGATAGTAAAAGTAAACAGCAAAAGTAAATAGTAAAGGTAAATGGCAAAAGTAGCAACTAGTAACCAGCAGGATTTAAAACACTGTAGGCTAGGGAGACGGATGGTTGGGCACTGCATGGATGAGATATATCATGATTCTAACTTGGGGCAAGGCACACGGAAAAGTAATGATCATCTAGGCAAATATCAAACATTAGGCATGTATCCCGTAGGTAGTTGTACGTGCTTGCAATAAGAACTTGCACAACATCTTTTGTCCTACCATCCCGCTACGAACGGGGCCAAACGGAACTTATGGAGATTAAGGTGCTCCTGTCAAAGAGCGCCGGAACAAAGCAATAAACTCAATGGATACATGTAATCCTCAAACTACGGACCATCCCCTTTGGTGTCCCAAGCTGTCACTTTTGGGATCGCCGGTTCCGAACCGTAATAGGTGCAAACAACTCATAGATAGGATCAAGAACACAAATATATTCATGCAAACACATATGGTTCAGATCTGAAATCATGGCACTCGGGCCCTAAGTGACAAGCATTAAGAATAACAAGTTGAAGCAAAGATGATAAACACCATAGTAGATGATAGGCAACATGCCCCCAAAGATCTGACAAACTATTACATGATCTAACTCATCCAATCCCTACCATCCCCTTCGCCTACAACAGGGGATTACTCACACATGGAAGGAGAAGTCATGGAGGGATGATGGAGTGGTGATGATGATGACGATGGCGACGATCTCCCCTCTCCGGAGGCCAATTCAGCCTCCAAATTAGCCCTCCCGAAGAAGAACAGAGGGCGGCGGCGGCTCTGCGACGAAAACTGGGAAAAGAACTTCTGATCTGGGATTTCTCCGTCACGAGCTAAAATACGGGTCAAAGTAGGGCACCAGGGGAGGTGGGGCCCACCCAGGCGACCTCCCGGTGCGGCCAGGGGGTGGGCCGCGCCACCAGGGCGCCTGGGGCCCCCCTGGCCCCCCTCTGGCCCCTCTTCTGGCACCAGGTTTCTTCGGGTGCGTGGATTTTCTGTGATTTTTCGTGGAATTTTCTGAGATACCTAAAAATCCGTTTTCCTGCACACAATAAAACCATACAGGCAGCTCTGCTGAAAACAGCGTCAGTTCGAGTTAGTTTAGTTCAAATAATGCAAGAATGAGGTCAAAACAATATCAAAAGTGTTTGGAAAAGTAGATACGTTTGAGACGTATCAACTCCCCCAAGCTTAGCATATTGCTTGTCCTCAAGCAATTCAGTTCAACGAACTGGACGCGACAAAGAAAACTTTGACAAACTCTTTTGTTTCATTAGATGTATATAAGCATGTACTACGAAAAGAGTCTAGCAAGTATTGAAACAGTACTATGAGGACAATGCACGGAGCAATCCTTCTTTCAAGTGACCAATCACAAATACCTAAAAGTAAATAATATATTACTGAAAATCAAGACAAGATTACATTGCACATAGCTTGAGCATATTAGGGTGGTATCTCGCTAGCCTCCATGAGTGAAGCAAAACATAAATGCAGAAACTCCTCCAGAGTTTTAAAGGAGACTAGAACTAAAAATTTCAGAATAAATCATATCACAAGCATGCAGAAGACAATGTAATACTTTGGGACAATGCACATTACACTCAGAATGACAATTATGCTCTCCTAGTTGGTGCTTTGAAGAAAGAAGGTGGAGACTCTCGAACCGTGGCTTTTGTTGGCAAGGTTGAAAACCCGTGGTCGGAAACAAAAACTAAACATGTACCAGAGCTCTTGGTTTTAAAAAACAGAGGTAAAAATGTTTTTGAGAGGTGCATATTTCGTCAACGAATGCTAGCAGATAACTCAATCACTTCTTGAGCTGGACAAGTCTCGAGGAACGGCTCCCGCATGAGGACGATCACATCCTCTTAATCTCCTTTGTTTATCACTGCCAAAGTTTTCTGATTTCTCATGAACAAAGCGTGAAGGAGGGTTTGTTTGTTGTATTATCTTTTATGAGCCGGGCGCACTCTATGCCAGTTCCTTCTCATATTAGGGGTTTGCACATTAGACATGCAATCCCGGGGTGAAACTTGTCCAACTTAAAAAGATCATGAATTAACTACTACTTCCTCATGAGCTAAAACAGAGGCACAAAAAGAGAAATGCTTTTGATTAATTTCGAGATGGTACACGAAAGTCTTCGTTAGGAATGGCAGGTAAATACCATGTATAGGAAGGTATGGTGGACTCATATGGCATAACAGGTTTTTAAGGATTTTGGATGCACAAGCAGTCAGTCCGCTTAGTACAGGTGGAGGTTAGCAAAAGACTGGGAAGCGACCAACTAGAGAGCAATAACGGCCATAATCATGCAGAGCGACAAAGCAACATTGAATCGGGCATGGAAGTGATATAACTATTCTAAAACTCAAAGATCATCAAGGCAGAGCAGACTTTTTAGTCTTAAACATGTGTAAACATGTGCCAAGTCAATCCAAAAATTCTCTAAAGGGAAATACCACCTTAGTATACCAGACTATGAACAGCGCAATGCATGTAAATCATTTCAATAACACATTATATACTCTAGCTATTCGAGACTAGCCACAAGGAAAGCATGAACCACTGGAAGAGCATTGTAAACATAGCACTATGTCGCTACAAGCTGGTCTCTAGATCATAAGTACAGGCATATGTACAAAAGTAGAAACAAGAAGAGTTCATACCGGTCTTCCTTGTTGCTTCCCTTCAGTCGATCTTCGTCATTACTGCCTCGTCACTTGCACGATCGAACGTAGGAAATATAATTAAATGCCATCACGGACTCGAGCTGAACTCTGAAAACAAAGCAAACTAAAGAGAGAAAGGAAATCTTTTTGGGTTATTTCAAAGGTTGAACGAAAGCAAAAGAAAGAGAAAATCTTTTTTTGTTTTTGCAAAGAGAGAAATAAAGAAGAACGGGCAAAAACTTCGAAAAGATCAAAGCGAATAAAACGGATAATACAATGGAAAAGTGAGAGGGGCACGTACTCCCCCAAGCTTAGGCTTTTGTCCTAAGTTGGTAGCAGCTACTGCCCCCAGGAGCCTCCTGCTCCGGGGGAACAGTGGTGAGTCCAAGGGTCGTAGAAGGATGCTGGCGCGTACACCGAACACCTCGGAGTCTCCCACAAGGAATGGTCCGTACGCCAAGCAGAGGAAGACCCTTCACCAAACTCGGTGGCGGTTTCTTCCTAAAAAGGTGGTAACTCACCATGCTCCTCCTCATCGGGCACAACCCCCTCCATGGGGTTATGAAACTGATGTTGGGCCATGAACTCATCGAACTGGATAACATCAAAGAACCATCCGTTCCTGCGAGAAAAATCAAACAAAAGAGGTGCAGGTAGACGGATCTCGCGTTCCGCGGTAGTTCCGAAACGCAAGATATAAACAAGATTATCAAGCTCAGAAGTCATGGTAACAAACTTATGCCTTTTCATAGCAGCAAGATCAAAGCTTAAATAAGTAAAAGGATTATCATCAGGGTGTGGGGTGCCTCCAAGATGTTCTAAGATAAGTGTGGCATAAACGCCACCATATAAGTCTCCCTTGTTACCGTTCATAGCAAGGTGTCGAGCAATTAAGGCACCCAGATTATAATCAGATCTCCCAGAGAGGGCTGCTGCCAGGATAGCAATATCCGACGCAGAAGTGTTGCTCGTGTTGTCACGAGCTAACACCCCTCTAGCAACATAATATGCAAAATACCTGAGGTGAGGGAATAAGATGCTGGAGATCTTTGACCAATGAATATCCCTCGTACCCATGCTGCAGAGAGAGTTGAAGACGGTTTTCAGCTCGGAGGGCTGAGTGGTCATCCTAGCCGTCCTCCCAACGTTTGGCACACCCTAGCAGTCGAGGGTGAAGCTGCGGCTCTAGTAACTCGATCGGAGTGCGTGGGCCTCCTCTTCTCAAGCCACCCCTTTACCCTTCCTAACAAACTCATTTCTGAAATTTTTGACAAATTACAACAACAAGGATTAAAACAAGGTGGGTTAAGGCAAACTACTCAACTCACTTGCCCAAGGCATAAACTTGCATCAAAACTTGGAAAATAACTTTCTACACATGCATGCAAGCTCATCTATACAGCACCAAGAAGTACTAAATACTCACAAATGAAGCCACCAATCAGAAATCTAATTGGAGGGGTGGAGGAGTCACATACCAGGGAGTATTTGTTCAAAATCTCAGCTCAAATGATGGGCTGTAGAGAGAGATCGAAGAATCGCCTCCAAGAGCAGCAAGAACACAAGAACAAGTGGAGAACTCGTGTTTTTGGAGAGAAAGAGAGAGGGAGGAAGAAGACTTACCTGGAGGGGGGCCTTGTGGGCCCCAGGCGCCCTGTGGGCGCGGCCAGGGGGCAGGCCGCGCCAGCTGGCCGCCTGGGCCACTGGTGGGTCCCCCTGGCTGGCCCCAGGTCCCTCTGGGTCACTCCCGACGTGGAAATTTTTATTTTTATTTTTCTGGAATTTTTCTGAAAACTTCACTGTTGAAATTTTTTCGAAGTTCAAAAAGCTGCGAAACTCTCTCTGAAAACTTGAAGCAGTGAGTAGTATTGTGAAGCTTCAAAACATAAATACTTGGTACAGCAAGTAGAACAAAAACTAAAATAAATGAAAACATAACAAGCTCAACTTTTTATCTATATAAAACATGTTTACTAGTAAGGTTGATCAAGTCTTACCAACAAACAGGCGATATATAGAGCAAAAAGTCTCACCTCTTACGAAGTAATCACTGAACTTTTACTTTGATGGACATTGTCCCCACCATAATAGTTTTGTATTTGTGGTGCACATGTAGTGGACAGTCCCATTCTCCAATCTTCACGGTCTCGATATTTTCTATAGAGTTGAGGCCATGCCTCCTGTCGGTCTTCTTTGGAAAATACACCGTGTGTCCTTTATCATTCACATTGAAGGTAACCTTCCCTTTATTGCAATCAATAATAGCACCTGCGGTGTTAAGAAAAGGTCTACCAAGAATAATGGACATGCTCCCATCCTCGGGCATGTCAAGCACAACAAAATCAGTAAGAATCAAACAATTAGCAACTTCTACGGGAACATTGATACGTCCAAAACGTATCTATAATTTCTGCTTGCTCCATGCCACTTTTGGGTGATATTGCTATGATATTCATACACTTCCATACACTTTTGATCATATTTGGACTAACCTACTAATCCAGTGCACCCCGGTGCCAGTTTCTATTTTCGGCTGTTTTTGTATTTCAGGTTTTCACGTTACGAGAATTGCCAGGAAAAATCCAGAAAAATTATATAAAAAATCAGCGTTCCAGAACCTACCTTGCGCCCGAAGGACAGACGGGGGGGCCACCAGGGCTCCAGGCGCCCTGGAGGCGCCCCCCCCCCCCCCGGCCGCGCCGGGGGGGGCGCCTGGGCCCCCCGAGCCCCGTCTGGTGCCCCCCTTCGGCATATATTTAGAGCGTCCTTCGAAACCCTCGGGACGGGAACTCTTTTTCGCGATCTCATCTCTGTTCCGCCGCCGCCGCCGCTTGCAAGATCGGGAGCACCAGGAGAACTCTTCCCGGCACCCTGTCGGAGGGGAGGATCACCATCGGGAGCTTCTCCACCACCATGGACGCCTCCCGGATGAGTTGTGAGTAGTCTCCCTTGGACCATGAGTGCATGACCAGTAGCTATGTGATGTTCTCCTCCCGTTCTTGTGCTTCACTAATTAGTCCTCGTGAGCTGCCCTACATGATCGAGGCACATATGTAATCCTTATGCTGTTGCTATGATGAGTTTGCTGGGATCCGATGGATTATGAGATTATGTTCAGATTGTTCTTGAGTAATATATTTGATCTACCTCTTTTATATTTATGTTCATAAGTAATTCTTGCATGTTCTCCGTTGTTATTTATTGCTTTGGCCAAGTAATACGTAGTGACTCCAAGAGGGAACGTTATGCTCGATTGTGGGTTCATGCCCCTCGATGACTAGCTTGAGTGACAGAAACATGAGTCTAGGGGATGTGTTGTTGCCACAAGGGGGAAAACAACGGTGCTTGTGCCCGCGGGTGCAAGGATTGTTTACTTTACGCAAAGTTCTTTTAATGCAGTTGTCTGTTGCATTGATTTTACACTATGGGTGGGACTCGCAACTTAATACCAGCGAGATGTTCTGGATAGATATCTCAAGGTGGATGATTAGTAGTAGATATTGATGGATTTCGGTCTACTTACTTTGGCGTACCGCCCATGCTTTGAACCTCAACCTTTCTTGCAATGTAGTCAGCATTGGTTTGCGTTCGTGGTCCTGTCAATTGCCCAGCTGTAATTCGTTTACCTCACATAGCTGTTTTATCGTCTTTTGGGAGAGAGAGACATCACTAGTGAACATCATGAGACTCCGGTCCATATTACCATCATTGATCACATCCGCTATTTACTTTTCGCTATTACTTACTATTGCAAATATTATCTATCACTACTATCATTTGTGTTTAATCCTTTGTGAACTACAAGGCCGGAGGGATTGACAACCTCTCTATACTCATTGGGAGCAAAGTTATTTGTATCTGTGTGCAGGTCCACGTTGATTGCTAATATCTGGCGCCGTTAGCAGTTGACACCTACTTGTTGAACCTAGGAGTCTCTGGGGATTCGATCCTTGGCATCTTTGCTAAGGGAAAAACTTCCACAACACTGCATCTTACACCTTCCACTTGGGGTAACCAACGAGGGGTTAGAGGCCCATCAAGGAGTTTTTTTGGCGCCTTTGCCGGGGAATTCCACTCTTCAGGATAGGGGAGTTGCACGCTATCTTTTACCTTTGCTTTTTAGTCTTGTTAGTTTACCTTTCATTTTTGCTTTAGTATCTTTTATCGAAAATCACAAAAAAAATATTTACCTTTCTGTTAGTAGTCCTATCTGTTTAGCTAAACATGATAGGATTTGGTGCCTTGAGGGAATCACAAGTTCTAGATTTCCATCAAAGGGATGGAGAAAATATGAAGAAGGCATGAGACAGAATTTCTGATGCACATAGGAGAATTATGCCTTGGATACCTATAAAAATTGTGCTTAGGAATTTTTACCATGGTCTTTTTAAATGGTGTAAACACTCTCTTGATATTATAGCCGAGAGAGATTTCCTAGAGTGTGATGAAGCTAGAGCTCTTGAAATTATACATGGTCTATCTAGTTACTTTGTTTATGATCATAATTTTGATACTATCATAGATAGACTTGTGACTATTGAAAAGAGAATGGATGCTCTAGACTTAATGAAGGTAGAGAAACCCAAACCCAATAAGAGAGATATTTTGGAAATAGATAATGACTGGGAGCCTCTTGTTAGGATTAGCGTCTCTAATCAAGACTTCCTTGCTTATTGTGATATTGGATCTATGGTTTCTACTATGCCAAAAACTGTTCATGATTCTTTAAAATTTAACATGGATAGACTACCATCTTATCATGAACACACTAATGGAGATATTTCTGAAATCCAGGGAAGAATAAAAGATGTGCCAGTTAAATTCCTTAAAGGGATTGCAATGGTTGATTTCTTCATCATGGAGCCAAACCAAGGAAATATAGTGCTTGGAAGGGACTTCCTCCGAGCGGTAAAAGGCTTCATCGATATAGGTAAGGGACAAATCCGCTTACGCGGGAAGGCAAAAGGTGTGTACCCCTTTCCTAGAAGGAACAAGAGTGAACTTGTTGAGGAACCATATGAATCAATTTATAACTCCGATTATCATGATGGTTATTGATTCCTCTATGCATTATGCCTAGCTTAAAGGCATAAAAGAAAGCGCTTTTGGGAGGTAGCCCACATGAATAAATTTTTATATTTTGCTTTTGTTATGTCTTGATGTTGTTTACTACTGTAGCATCATCATTGTATCTTTGCTTTTCATATTTGTGCCAAGTATAGCCTCTGATTGCTAGAAAGTTCAAAAGTTGTGAGGTGCTGTCCAGGAAACAGATTCTGTCCTTGGATAGAAAAATTCGTATAAAATCACCAGATCATCTTTTTGGTCTGAATTGTTTGGACAGCGTTCTCTATATAATTTTCTTTTGTGCGTCTGTTCTGAGTTTTTTGATTTGAGTTGCAGAAGTGCCCCGAACAAATCAATTACTATCTGTTGTTCTGTTTTTCACAGATTCTGTCCTGTTTTGCCTTTCCTTCATTTTGCAAATCAAGAGCTTGCTTTTTCTTTGCAAAAACCTTTTGGAAATCTTGAGAAATAGTAGACCTTCAAGAATATCTTTATTTCCAGCAAGGTATAATTATTTTATTAAGGGTACTAACCTCGCTAATCAGATTATGATGAGTTATGTATGAAGGGAGTTTTTAAGTGTGCGAGGGAAGATTATAAAAAGATTCAGGAGTGTCAAGCGCTCAAGCTTGGGGATGCCCCCGTGCACCCCCAAGAAATATTCAAGGAGACTCAAGCGTCTAATCTTGGGGATGCCCCCGTGCATCCCCTTCTCCATCAACATTATCAGTTCGTCTTTCGTTCCGCTATATTTTTATCACTTCATGTGTTAAGTGCTATGCTTGGAGCGTCTTGCTTTTAGCTTTCTTTTTAGTTTTTCATAACAAGTCGGAACTCAGCGTTCTTTATGTGGGAGAGAAACACGCTCCACTTCTACCTAGAACATAACATAGAATTTTCATGTCTATCTTTGTTGTGTGTGTTCTTTGTCTTTTAATAGCTACTATCATGCTCTGCTCTTAGTATTCATGTTTATCTTTTCAAAGAGCTTTTGTTTAGTTGGTTGCTTGAACTCTCTTTAATTATCATGCTTATCTTACTAAGAGAGTTTGCTTCCGTTGCATTGGTTAATATGTCTATGATAAAGATGCTACGTGCATAATGGCGCTTAGTAGTTCAGGTTTTCTTTTGGTTAGTCTCAAATAGCTGGGGGATTCCCAATGTGTTATTGGAGTACCAACTTGATTTGTGTACCTATGATGTGGTATGGTTTAGTAATATCTTCCTTCGAGAATTTATTTTGATTGACTTGGCGTATGCTCACGCATATCTAAGACTGTAAAGAAAGTCTGTCAAGCCTTGATGATCTTTTATTTCTGAGTAGCGATATAACTACCATGCCTGATTCAATATTGCTTTGTCGCTCTGCATGATTATGACCGTCATTGCTCTCTTAGTTGGTCGCTCCCAGTCTTTTGCTAACCTCCACCTGTACTAAGCAGACTAACTTTGCAATACATAGCTCATGGGAAAGTAGCTTAAAAACTATTGTGGTAAAGAATATGTTGCCTATGTATCTTATTTCGTATAAGTTGCTTGCTGAGCGGTAACCATGTTTCTGGGGACGCCATCAACTGTCACACTTTTGTTGAATATCATGTGAGTTGCTATGCATGTTCGCCTTGTCTGAAGTAAGGGTGATTTGCCATGGGTTGAATGAGTATGCATATTGTTAGAGAAGAACATTGGGCCGCCAACCAAAGCCATGTATCATGGTGGAAGTTTTAGCTTGGACATTAATCCTCAATCTCTTACGAGAATATGCTTAAGCATTAAAGAGGAGTCCATCATCTATTTTCTATGTTGTCCCGGTATGAATGTCCTCAAGTTGAGATCTATCAAAAACGAGAAATCAAATGCGATTTATCTCCTTGGACCTTTGTACAGGTGGCATAGAGGTACCCCTTTGTGACACTTGGTTGAAACATATGTAATGCAATGATAACCCATGGAAATCCGAGCTAATTAGGACAAGGTGCGAGCACTATTGGTATTCGATGCATGAGGCTTGCGACTTATAGGATGTCTTATGCATGACACATATGAAGTACTACTACCGTTGACAAAATTGCTTCTATGTTTTTAAAATAAAAAGCTCTAGCACATAACCATTCTTTTACTTTTATGTTGAGTCTCCACCTTCTTTCTTCAAGCACCAACTACTGAGAGCATGATTGTCATTCTAAGTGTAATGAGCATTGTTCCAAAGTAGCATTGTCTTTTGCATGATTGTGATATCGTTTATTTTGAAATCATTGTATCTAGTCATCACTTAAACCTTGAAGGTGCCCCTGCATTTATGTTTTGCTTCATTAAAGGGGGCAAGCTAGATATCACTTTATCATATTTGCACATCATGTTCATTGCAGATCTTTTTGATGCTTCAATATCATGTTGTAAAACTTTCAGTCATTTGTGATTTTCTCATGAGGCAACTTAATTACTATAGAATCATTGTCTCAGTAAGCTTTTGTCATATGACTATAAAAATTCCTATATGGTTAATAGCATGTCACCACATAAATTATTCTTGTTATCATTTACCTACTCGAGGACGAGCAGGAATTAAGCTTGGGGATGTTGATACGTCCAAAACGTATCTATAATTTCTGCTTGCTCCATGCCACTTTTGGGTGATATTGATATGATATTCATACACTTCCATACACTTTTGATCATATTTGGACTAACCTACTAATCCAGTGCACCCCGGTGCCAGTTTCTGTTTTCGGCTGTTTTTGTATTTCAGGTTTTCACGTTACGAGAACTGCCAGGAAAAATCCAGAAAAATTATATAAAAAATCAGCGTTCCAGAACCTACCTTGCGCCCGAAGGACAGCCGGGGGGGCCACCAGGGCTCCAGGCGCCCTGGCGGCGCCCCCCCCCCCCCCCCCCGGGCCGCGCCGGGGGGGCGCCTGGGCCCCCCGAGCCCCGTCTGGTGCCCCCCTTCGGCATATATTTAGAGCGTCCTTCGAAACCCTCGGGACGGGAACTCTTTTTCGCGATCTCATCTCTGTTCCGCCGCCGCCGCCGCTTCCAAGATCGGGAGCACCAGGAGAACTCTTCCCGGCACCCTGCCGGAGGGGAGGATCACCATCGGGAGCTTCTCCACCACCATGGACGCCTCCCGGATGAGTTGTGAGTAGTCTCCCTTGGACCATGAGTCCATGACCAGTAGCTATGTGATGTTCTCCTCCCGTTCTTGTGCTTCACTAATTAGTCCTCGTGAGCTGCCCTACATGATTGAGGCACATATGTAATCCTTATGCTCTTGCTATGATGAGTTTGCTGGGATCCGATGGATTATGAGATTATGTTCAGATTGTTCTTGAGTAATATATTTGATCTACCTCTTTTATATTTATGTTCATAAGTAATTCTTGCATGTTCTCCGTTGTTATTTATTGCTTTGGCCAAGTAATACGTAGTGACTCCAAGAGGGAACGTTATGCTCGATTGTGGGTTCATGCCCCTCGATGACTAGCTTGAGTGACAGAAACATGAGTCTAGGGGATGTGCTGTTGCCACAAGGGGGAAAACAACGGTGCTTGTGCCCGCGGGTGCAAGGATTGTTTACTTTACGCAAAGTTTTTTAATGCAGTTGTCTGTTGCATTGAGTTTACACTATGGGTGGGACTCACAACTTAATACCAGCGAGATGTTCTGGATAGATATCTCAAGGTGGATGATTAGTAGTAGATATTGATGGATTTCGGTCTACTTACTTTGGCGTACCGCCCATGCTTTGAACCTCAACCTTTCTTGCAATGTAGTCAGCATTGGTTTGCGTTCGTGGTCCTGTCAATTGCCCAGCTGTAATTCGTTTACCTCACATAGCTATTTTATCGTCTTTTGGGAGAGAGAGACATCACTAGTGAACATCATGAGACTCCGGTCCATATTACCATCATTGATCACATCCGCTATTTACTTTTCGCTATTACTTACTATTGCAAACATTATCTATCACTACTATCATTTGTGTTTAATCCTTTGTGAACTACAAGGCCGGAGGGACTGACAACCTCTCTGTACTCGTTGGGAGCAAAGTTATTTGTATCTGTGTGCAGGTCCACGTTGATTGCTAATATCTGGCGCCGTTAGCAGTTGACACCTACTTGTTGAACCTAGGAGTCTCTGGGGATTCGATCCTTGGCATCTTTGCTAAGGGAAAAACTTCCACAACACTGCATCTTACACCTTCCACTTGGGGTAACCAACGAGGGGTTAGAGGCCCATCAAACATCCTCACAAATACCTATCGGAACGGAGGTTGACTTGTCAGCCATCTGAAGGGAGATATCTGTAGGAATTAGTTTCTCTAAACAAAGCCTCTTGTAAAGAGAAAGAGGCATAACACTCACTCCTGCCCCAAGATCACATAAAGCAGTTTTGACATAATTATTCTTTATGGAGCAAGGAATGGTGGGTATACCTGGATCACCGAGCTTCTCAGGAATCTTGCCACTAAAAGAGTAGTTAGCAAGCATAGTAGATATTGCTTCATTAGGAACTTTTCTTTTATTAGTGACAATATCTTTCATATATTTTGAATAAGGAGGTAACTTAATAGCATCAGTCAAAGGGATTTGAAGAAAAAGAGGTTTAATCCACTCACAAAACTTATTGTAATGCTCTTCTTCTTTAGATTTGATGGACTTACCTGGAAAGGGCATGGGTTTCTGTACCCATGGTTCTCTTTCCTTCCCATGTTTTCTTGCGATGAAGTCTTCTTTAGTGTACCTTTTACGTTTGTCAGGTGCTTCTTCTTCTCGAACTTCAGGCGGATCATTCTTCCCATTATCCTTATCTTCTGGTCCAGCACCGTCTTCAGTCTCAGCATCGGAGATAGATACACTGTTGGGATCAACAGCTGGCTCTTCATCTGTAATAGGATCATTAGAATTGTCAGTCTCCTTATGTTTCTTCTTCTTCTTTGGAGAGCCAACAATTTCTTCTTCCTGCATTTGAGAATCTTGCTCGATTCTCCTCGGATGCCCCTCTGGATAAAGAGGATCTTGAGTGCTAGTTCCTCCTCGGGTATTAATCCCGAAGGCCTGCAAATCATCTTGTTTGGCATTGTTAGCAAGCAAATCTTTTTGCACATTAGAAATTTGTTCAAGCTGAGTTTGAACCATATGAAAATGTTTCACAAGACATTGAACATCATTAACTGTTCTACCTAAAACATCAAGCAAACTTTTGATAGCAAGGGAATTATCATGCAACTGACTTTGTATCCTCTCATTAAAATGAATTTGTTTCATAATAAAATTATCAAACTCATCTAAACATTGATCAGGAGGCTTACCATGAGGGATGTCACTTGCGTTGAAATCTAAAAGAGAATGTACCTCTACCATAGGAGGGTGAGTGGTAGGCTCACACAGCTTCTCAATAGGGGGTAGATTATTCACGTCTTCAGCTTTAATACCTTTCTCTTTAATAGACTTCTTTGCTTCTCGCATATCTTCGGGGCTTAGAACAAACATGCCCCTCTTCTTTGGTGGTGGAGGTGGTTCAGGGACGAGCCAATCTTCATGGTTTTTGGCAATCCTGCCCATCAAATCTTCTGCATCTTTCGGCGTTCTTTTCCTGAAAACACAACCAGCACAATTGTCCAAATAGGACCTAGATTCATCAGTTAGACCAGCATAGAATATATTGATTAATTCATTCATAGGGACTTCATGTCCTGGTCTAGCCCGAATCAGACCGCAGTACCTCCCCCAAGCTTTAGGGAGGGACTCATCCTGCAACTGTTTAAAGTTATAAATCCTTTGTAAAGCAGCATGTTGCATGTGAGCAGGAAAGTACTTATCAACAAAAGAGTGAGCTAAGTCTTGAGGACTCTTAATGGAACCGCATGGGAGTGAAACATACCATGCTTTAGCACCTTCCTTCAAGGAGAAAGGAAGAAGCTTGGTCACATAAAAGTATCGTATCTTCTAATCCGTGGTAAACAAGCCACCCAACTCACCGAGTTTAGTCAGGTGTGCAATAGCATCATCATTTTCTCTGCCATAAAAGGGGTCAGCTTCAACCATAGGTATAAGTGAAAGATCAACAGAGAAATCATAATCAGGATCATCAATGCATATAGGAGATGTAGCAAATTCAGGATCAGGAACGGTTTTGTTCTTCAAAGAGTGTTTTTCAAACAGTTTCTTAATAACTTCAGGGTCAGAGCCAAAAAACTCTGTCAGTTCCCTGCATAAATCTTCATCAAGCATATAGTAATCATCATCAAGGAGTCTCTCCTTGAGTTTACTCAAATCAGGATAATCATAAGTTTCACCAATAGGGTAGCGAGTAACAGGAATTTCAATTCCAGACTTTTTTGCAGCAGCAGCGATCTGTTTCTCAAGAGCATAACCAAGTGAACTAATATCATCAATAGTAGTAGAAGCATCATCAAGAGTATCTGACATAGTAACAGATTCAGTAGGAGCATCATATGGTGGCGGTGAGGCAAACTTACTCATAACAGAGGGTGAATCAAGTGTAGCACTAGTGCTCAGAACAGTACCTCTTCTTGTAGTGGATAGTAAGATCGGAACCTTGGGGTCTCCTTTCTTACCCATAGCGAATGAAGTGCAGCAGGTAGGATACTTCAAGTAGACTTGTAAATATTGCTATGCTCCCCGGCAACGGCGCCAGAAAACGGTACTTGATAACCCTCAACCGTAAGGGATCGAGATAGTCTTCCGGGTAAGAATAACCCAATTTATTGATTCGACACACAGGGAGCCAAAGAGTATTTATAAGCTTTGACAGTTGAGTTGTCAATTCAACCGCACCTGAAATATACTTACTTGCAACAAAAGATAAGTGGTAACAGTGATATGATAGTGATGATAGTGATAGTAAAAGTAAACAGCAAAAGTAAATAGTAAAGGTAAATGGCAAAAGTAGCAACTAGTAACCAGCAGGATTTAAAACATTGTAGGCTAGGGAGACGGATGGTTGGGCGCTGCATGGATGAGATATATCATGATTCTAACTTGGGCAAGGCACACGGAAAAGTAATGATCATCTAGGCAAATATCAAACATTAGGCATGTATCCCCTAGGTAGTTGTACGTGCTTGCAATAAGAACTTGCACAACATCTTTTGTCCTACCATCCCGCTACGAACGGGGCCAAAAGGAACTTATGGAGATTAAGGTGCTCCTGTCAAAGAGCGCCGGAACAAAGCAATAAACTCAATGGATACATGTAATCCTCAAACTACGGACCATCCCCTTTGGTGTCCCAAGCTGTCACTTTTGGGATCGCCGGTTCCGAACCGTAATAGGTGCAAACAACTCATAGATAGGATCAAGAACACAAATATATTCATGCAAACACATATGGTTCAGATCTGAAATCATGGCACTCGGGCCCTAAGTGACAAGCATTAAGAATAACAAGTTCAAGCAAAGATGATAAACACCATAGTAGATGATAGGCAACATGCCCCCAACGATCTGACAAACTATTACATGATCTAACTCATCCAATCCCTACCATCCCCTTCGCCTACAGCAGGGGATTACTCACACATGGAAGGAGAAGTCATGGAGGGACGATGGAGTGGTGATGATGATGACGATGGCGACGATCTCCCCTCTCCGGAGGCCAATTCAGCCTCCAGATTAGCCCTCTCGAAGAAGAATAGAGGGCGGCGGCGGCTCCGCGACGAAAACTGGGAAAAGAACTTCTGATCTGGGATTTCTCCGTCACGAGCTAAAATACGGGTCAAAGTAGGGCACCAGGGGAGGTGGGGGCCCACCCAGGCGACCTCCCGGCGCGGCCAGGGGGTGGGCCGCGCCACCAGGGCGCCTGGGGCCCCCCTGGCCCCCCTCTGGCCCCTCTTCTGGCACCAGGTTTCTTTGGGTGCGTGGATTTTCTGTGATTTTTCGTGGAATTTTCTGAGATACCTAAAAATCCGTTTTCCTGCACACAATAAAACCATACAGGCAGCTCTGCTGAAAACAGCGTCAGTCCGGGTTAGTTTAGTTCAAATCATGCAAGAATGAGGTCAAAACAATATCAAAAGTGTTTGGAAAAGTAGATACATTTGAGATGTATCAGTGATGAAGATTGTTTTTATTTTGTCGGGCCGATACAGTCGGATCTGATAGTACCCGGAATACGCATCCAGGAAGGACAAATGCTCACAGCCTGCATTCGAGTCGACAATTTTATCAATGCGGGGGAGAGGAAAGTGATCTTTCGGGCAGGCTCGATTGATATGTTTGAAATCAATGCACATGCGAAGTGACTTGTCCTTCTTGGGGACCATGACAACATTGGCGAGCCACTCGGAGTGGAATATCTCACGGATGAACTCACCTTCCAGGAGCCAAGCCACCTCCTCACCAATCGCTTTTCTCTTCTCCGTGGCGGACCGACGGAGATGCCCTTTAATGGGTTTTGCTTTAGGGTTGACTCGCAAACGGTGCTCAGCCAGTCCCCTGGGTACATCCGGCATGTCAGATGGTTTCCATGTAAAGATGTCCCAGTTCTCACGGGGGAACTGTATAACGCTTCTTCCTATTTGATGTCGAGTGTTGTTGAGATGTGAGTCGGAGCAGCATTGGGATCAGTCGGATGAATATGCACAGGCTTCATCTCTCCGGTCGACTGGAACGCGGACTCGGAAGCAGGTTTCTTGGCTCGCAACAAATCACTCAGGTCCGCATTCTTTTGATACTCTTCCATTTCTGTAAGTGCATCTAGTGCCACCCCTAGTTGGTTTTGGAGTATTGACGACAAACCTGGTTGAGGGACTAATGTGTTTGTGAGAATTGCAGGATAACACAGGTAGTAGTCCCTCATTGATTCGGTTTACCTACCGGAGATGACCCCTAAAAATGTATGAAGACATTGACGACAGTGGTGGTACATGAAGATAATCATGCTGAAGACTATGACAAGAGAAGACATTGTGTGAAGACTATGGAGCGCGAAGACTTAGATGTTTCGTTGTTTCCTTTTCTTCTTTGTTGAGTCATAGGAACCACTGTACTGTTAAGTGGGGTCCAAGTGAACTAAGTCAGAGTGACTGAAGTGATGCTCAACCAAATCATATGTCTTCGAGCGAAGACAATGAGAGCAAATCTTATCCAGAGCTGGATGAGTCAGCTTTACTTGTAGCCCAAGTAAAGTTGTCGTGTGAGTATTTGAAATCTGACCATTGGAACACGTGTCAGTTCCTTAGTGACCCAGGGTCACTTCGGACAAATCAGGTCGGGTTGCCTAGTGGCTATAAATAGCCCACCCACTACACCGTAAATGGTGGCTGCTCAGAGTTATTGCATGGCTTTTTGTCGTTTGAGAGCAACCCACCTCCGAAGCATTTGAGAGAGAGATCCTTGCGAGGACAAAGCCAAAACACCCAGAGTCAAAGAGTGTTAGGCATCACTGAAGTCCTTCTGTCTGTGTGACCTGAAGACTTATTACACTTGAGGACTGTGTTTCCTCCAGCCGGTTAGGCATCGCATTCTGAGCATCCAAGAGTCATTGTGGATCGCCAGTGAACGAAGTCTGTGAAGGTTTGGAAGTCTACCTTGAAGACTTACCAGAGTGATTGGGCGAGGACTAGGTGTCCTTAGCTCAAGGGGAATAAGGTGAAGACGCGGTCTTCTGAGTTAAATCTCAGCCTCCCTAACCAGACGTACAGTTGTCACAGCAACTGGAACTGGTCTAACAAATCACTATCTTCCCCAAGCTACTGGTTCTATCCTTTCCTTCCCTTTACTTACTGTCTTATGTTGTGAAGTCATTGCCTGCCTGCCTTATCTGATTGACTTCACGGTGTGACTACTTGTTCTGATTGGCTTCATTCCATCTTCCATCCTGATCCTCATTGCCTAGCTGCTATTAGTATTCATGCTTTCACTTCTTTGAATACTTGACTATGGCTTGTCTAGTGTAGTCTACTTTCCGCTGCATATAAATAGGATTGGATTTATCATTTGTCTTTGAAACTTCCATGTTTTGAAGCATTTCATAAAAGTCGCCTATTCACCCCCCCCCCCTCTAGTCGATATACTGCACTTTCAATTGGTATCAGAGCAAGGTACTCCCTTGTTCTGTGTGATTCAGTTTAACCACCTGGAGTTTTAGCTATGTCGACTGCAGGGATAATCAAAGTCTCCGCTGCGTGCCCCGTCTTCGATGGCACTGAATATCCCTACTGGAAGAACAAGATGCGCATGCACCTTGAAGCCATTGACGTGGACCTCTGGTTTGTCGTCAAGAATGGTGTTCCCAAGACTGGTGAAGGTATCACCCCTACTGATGTCAAGAGGCTCGTTCAACTGGATTCAATGGCCAAGAACATCATCTGTGGTCATCTGACCAAAGGACAGTATGGTCGTGTGAGTGCCCTGGATACGTCAAAGGAAGTCTGGGACTGGCTCTCAAAGGTCAATGAAGGAGTCTCAACCCAGAGAGATCAAAGGATCAGTGTCCTTCACAATCTTTTCAATCGCTTCAAGAGACTCGACAATGAAAATGTTCAGCACACATTCGACCGCCTCACTGACATCACAAATGAGCTTCAGGCACTTGGCGCCACTGAGATCACCAAGCATGAAATCGTCAAGACCCTCCTGAGATCACTCGACAGCTCATTTGACATCCTTGCCCTGATGATTCAAGAATGCCCTGACTTCAAAACTCTCGATCCGTCTGACATACTTGAGAGGCTCAACACACATGAGTTCCAGCTATCTGAGAAACGTGACATCTATGGTCCCAACTATGGCCGAACTCGCGCCTTGAAGGCAAAGGCTGTTTCTTCGTCTGAAGAAGAATCTGACTGCTGTTCTGATGATCCTGAAGACATTGGAAAGGAGCTTGCCATGCTTGTGAAGAAGTTCCAGAAATTCACTAGGAAGAAAGGCTTCAGAAAGTCTTCATGATCCAGCTCAAGAAATGATGAAGCTTCCACTCGTGACTACAAGAAGAGAACATGTCATAAGTGCAAGAAACCTGGTCACTACATCCCTCAGTGTCCTCAATGGAACGATGAGAAGAAGAAGAAGAAGAAAAGCAAGGAATATGATTCTGATGATAGGAAAAAGAAGAAATACTCAAAGTCTTCTTCTAAGTCTTCATCAAAGTATTCATCACACAAGAAGAATTCATCTGCCAAGGCTCGTGCGTTTGTTGGCAAGGAGATGGATTCAGAGGAGGAGTCCGCTTCAGAAGAAGCGGAGGTGGAGTCTGAGGAGGAGTCTGATTTTGGTGCTGCAAGTCTGGCTCTAGCCACAGCCTACGTGGCCAAGTCCATCTTCAACACTGAAGACAATGGCCCTGTCACCAACATTGATGATGAGGATGACGACTCTGCTCCCACCTACTGCTTCATGGCACGTGGTACCAAGGTAAAATCACGTGATGCTTACTTTCAAACATCCAGTGAAGATGACTCTGATTGTGAATCAAAACCTAGCTACAAAACACTTGCTAAAATTGCCACTGAACAGCAGAAAGCTATGGAACATATTCAAAAACTGTTAGACAAAAGCGATGACCTGTTGGACGCGGAAATGACCTGTTCTCAGTCCTTAATTGAAGACATAAAAAATCTTCATGTTAAGTACGAGGAACTTGAAGGTCTTTATGAATCGCTCTCAAAAACTCATGAAAAGCTTTCCCACGATTACCTTCAAAGGAAGCGAGAACTTGAGAAATTGAAAGCGGCTCATGAAGATCTTCAAAAAGAAAATGAGTCACTCCGCGCACAACTGATCAGCTCCACTCAGGAAGGATTTGAACCACCATGTCTAAAATGCATTGAGCGTGATAACGCTACATCTGTTGTTGAATGTTCTACTGCTGCCACTGTTGCAATATCTTCAACTTCTGATGTGGTAACTAACCCCTCTGCTGAGGATACCACTACTATTGCTGATGAAAATGCTTGGTTGAAGACTTTGCTTGAAACAGGGATGTACAAACGCCTCAAAGGGCATCAGACTCTATGTGATGTCCTCAAAAAGCAGATACTGAACCGAAACCCTAGGAAAGAGGGTGTTGGGTTCGAAAGGAAAATGAATGTTGATGGTTCATACTGGAAGCCTGAGCAGTACCCCAAAACCACATGGGTTGCTGCAAAGGAACCTTCAGTAGATCGATCTACCTTATCTGGCTTCACTTGTGCTAATCCTACTATCATTGATGAAACCTTTGATGCAAACTATAAACTGTTTAAGAATCAAAAAGGTGAAGTGTTTGCCAAGTATATTGGTACTAACTGCAGGAACGGGCCACCTATGAAGAAGATCTGGGTTCCCAAAGGTTGCCTTGAGAAGCTTCCAGCAAATTTCATCATGACACCACCTGGGAAGAAGACAAACCCCAGACCAAAGGCTTCATATGGTCCTAAGGCTTCATACAGACAAAGGACTCAACTGAGTCACCCTAACGTCAATGTTTTGCAGGGAAATTATACTCAGACCCATGAATATGAGTGTGTTTTCTCAAACCGCTATATTCATAAAACAAAGAATTTTTCTGCTTATTCTTATGAGTATTATTCTCCTCCTGCAAGATTATTTGCTAGGGCTCCAAAGCCAAAATTCTCAGATGCTACTCTTAGACTCATTTCTTCTAAGCCACCCCTGAAGATGTGGGTGGTTAAGAAGAAGTAACTTTCTCTTGCAGGGAAAGGTCTCCAGCCAAAAATCAAAGGCGTCTGGTGCTATTGCTGGGGACCTAAAACACTTGTAGGGCACAAGATCAAATGCCCAAATGGTTAACTATCCATTTTGTTCATGAATAGCTTGCTAATCATCTTATGTGTCCTAAGTTGGATCTAACCTTTCATAATCCACTTATACGTCAAATGTCTATGCTTCACAATGACTATTGGTGAAGCCTATCCTCCTAATTGCATTGTAGGGAGTGACACCAAAGTCTTCAGAATGGATTATGGACAGCGGATGCACAAATCATATGACTGGAGATCGAAGTCTTCTTATGGACTCAACCTTACGTCCATCTAACAAGAGTCGCATCACATTTGCTGATACTGGTAAAAGCAAAGTGTTGGGTCTAGGTAGAGTTGCAATCTCAAGGGATCAGCACGTGGATAAAGTCATGCTAGTTGAATCCCTTGGTTTCAACTTAATGTCTGTCTCAATGCTTTGTGACTTAAATATGATTGTGATATTTGGAAAATTTCGCTGCGTTCTACTAATGGAGTCTGACAAGTCTCTAGTATTTGAAGGATACAGAAAAGGTGATCTGTATATGGTAGATTTCTCAGCTGGACCACAGATGGCCGTATGTCTTCTAGCAAAAGCTTCAGAGTGTTGGCTCTAGCATCGGAGGCTAGGACATGCCGGCATGAGGAACTTGCACACTCTCGCAAAGAAGAAGCACGTCGTAGGCATCGAGGACATCAAGTTCAAGAAAGATCATCTATGTGGTTCCTATGAAGCTGGGAAGATGACTAGTGCCAAGCATCCTTCGAAGACAATCATGACGACATCCAAACCCTTCGAGCTGCTTCACATGGACTTATTTGGTCCTACTCACTACTCCACGTTCTCTACCACAGCTTGTCTCTATGGCTTCGTCATTGTTGATGATTATTCAAGATACACATGGGTGCACATAATTCTCTACAAGACTGAAGTGCAAGATGTCTTCAGACGCTTCGCCGATCGTGCCATGAACAACTATGGCGTCAAGATCAAGCATATTAGAAGTGACAATGGCACTAAGTTCAAGAACACTGGCCTTGATCTTTATTTGGATACAATGGGAATCACTCATGAGTTCTCAGCCCCGTACACACCTCAGCAGAATGGCATCATAGAGCGCAAGAACAAAACCCTAATTGAGATGGCTCGAACGATGCTTGATGAATACAAGACACCAAGAAGGTTCTGGCCCGAAGCTATTGATACTGCATGCCATATCATCAACCATGTTTATCTTCACAAGCTTCTGAAGAAAACGTCCTATGAACTCCTCACTGGAAAGAAGCCTAACGTAAGTTACTTCAGAGTATTTAGAGCTAGGTGCTGGATCAAGGATCCACATCACAAGTCAAAGTTTGCACCAAAAGCACATGAAGGCTTCATGCTCGGATATGGAAAAGACTCACACTCCTATAGAGTTTTTAACATCTTTCTCTATAAAGTAGTTGAAACTGTGGATGTGCGGGTTCCTGCCAAATGTGCTGGATGAGGCTTCACCAAATGAATCTATCAAGCTAGTGGGAACCGGTGAGATCATGCCTTCTGAAGCACGGCCTGACGAGGAACTCATCATTTCTGCTCCAAATCAACCTAACGACAATGCTCAGCCTGAAGACAACCCTCCTAATGATGACAATGTACAGCAAGAGAAAAATGTTCGTTCGGCTCATCCTCGTGTTGCAAATGAAGTACAAGTTGAGAAGATAATTGACAGCATAAATGCACCTGGTCCACTTACTCGTTCAAGAGCAACACAGCCTGCAAATTTCTGTGGGCACTTTGCTTTTGTCTCAATATCTGAACCCAAGAAAGTTGCTGAAGCCTTTATGGAACCCGAATGGATTCAAGCAATGCAAGAAGAGCTTCAACAGTTTGAGCTGAACAACGTGTGGGAACTTGTCAAGCGTCCTGACCCTCGCAAGCACAACATAATAGGCACAAAATGGATTTATCGCAACAAGCAAGATGAGCATGGTCAAGTTGTCAGAAACAAAGCTCGTCTTGTTGCTCAAGGATACACTCAAGTTAAAGGGATTGACTTTGATGAAACATTTGCTCCTGTGGCTAGGCTTGAAGCTATTC
This sequence comes from Secale cereale, assembly GCA_902687465.1. Taxonomy (NCBI): domain Eukaryota; kingdom Viridiplantae; phylum Streptophyta; class Magnoliopsida; order Poales; family Poaceae; genus Secale; species Secale cereale. The sequence continues at coordinate 579,359,435 of LR738715.1, read as the reverse complement.
GCATACTGCTATCCTACGCAAATCATCACAACATACTTCTGTTTCAAATGGATGTGAAGAGTGCCTTTCTCAATGGAAGAATTGAAGAAGAAGTGTACGTTGCACAACCATCTGGCTTTGAAGATCCAAAACGTCCTGATATGGTATACAAACTCAACAAGGCATTGTATGGCCTCAAACAAGCGCCTCGTGCTTGGTATGACACACACAAAGACTTCCTGAAGAGCAAACGCTTCAAACCTAGATCCCACACTCTTCACGAAGACATTTGATGATGAATTGTTTGTCTGCCAAATCTATGTGGACGACATTATCTTCGGCTGCACTGACAAAAGATACAGTGATGAGTTTGGTCACATGATGCAAGAGCAATATCAGATGTCCATGATGGGTCAGCTGAAGTTCTTCCTTGGTCTACAAATTCGTCAGCAAAGCAACGGCATCTTCATATCTCAAGAGAAATACCTCAAAGATTGCCTGAAGAAGTTTGGAATGCAAGACTGCAAAGGTTACTCGACGCCTATGCCAGCTAAACACCATCTGGGTCCCGACGCCAATGGTAAAGATTTCGATCAAAAGGTATACCGCTCCATGATTGGCTCTTTACTTTATTTATGTGCATCTAGGCCAGATATTATGCTTAGTGTTTGCATGTGTGCTTGATATCAAGTGGCACCAAAGGAGTCACATCACTTAGCTGTGAAGCGAATACTTCGATATTTGGCTTACACCCCAACACTAGGATTATGGTATCCAAAGGGCTTAGAGTTTGATCTAGTTGGATTCTCGTATGCTGATTATGCTGGTGACAAGGTTGATCGCAAGTCTACATCAGGCACATGTCACTTTCTGGGACGATCACTTGTCTGTTGGTCTTCAAAGAAGCAGAACTGTGTATCACTCTCCATTGCTGAATCTGAATACATTGCTGCTGTATCTTGTTGCGCTCAGCTTCTCTGGATGAAGCAAACGCTCAAGGACTATGGTATCCATCTGAAGCATGTGCCACTCTACTGCGACAATGAAAGCACCATCAAGATTGCCAACAACCCAGTTCAGCACTCGAAGACAAAGCACATTGAAATTCGTCATCACTTTCTCAGAGATCATGTCATGAAGGAAGATATTGATATCATACACATCAACACCGAAGAGCAATTGGCAGATATCTTCAAAAAGCCCTTGGATGAGAAAAGGTTTTGCAAGTTGCGGTGTGAGCTAAATATCTTAGAATCCTCAAATGTCCTGTAATCATGCACACATCCTAACACTTATGCATATTGATGACTTAGATGTGCAACACACGAAGTAAGGTATATCTTCAGTCAATGAAGACTTACATTCTAAGTGTGAATACATTAACATGGAATTTGACTTCAGAGCGCCACGATAATTGTGCACCGTGTCTAGGTCTAAT
>LR738715.1:579283686-579357918 GCA_902687465.1 Secale cereale | reverse complement strand
TCATGAAACTTCGGATCAAGTTTCTGCTGAACGTCGTAGATCATCCAGAGTACGTTCCGCACCAGAGTGGTACGGCAACCCAGTTCTGGAAATCATGTTGCTAGACCATGATGAACCTACGAACTATGAGGAAGCGATGATGAGCCCAGATTCCGCAAAATGGCTTGAAGCCATGAAATCTGAGATGGGATCCATGTATGAGAACAAAGTATGGACTTTGGTTGACTTGCCCGATGATCGGCAGGCCATCGAAAATAAATGGATCTTCAAGAGGAAGACCGACGCAGACGGTAATGTTACTGTTTACAAAGCTCGACTTGTTGCGAAAGGTTTTCGACAAGTTCCAGGAGTTGACTACGATGAGACTTTCTCACCTGTAGCGATGCTTAAGTCTGTCCGAATCATGTTAGCAATTGCCGCATTTTATGATTATGAAATCTGGCAAATGGATGTCAAAACTGCATTCCTGAATGGATATCTCAAAGAAGAGTTGTATATGATGCAACCAGAAGGTTTTGTCGATCCAAAAGGTGCTAACAAAGTATGCAAGCTCCAGCGATCCATCTATGGACTGGTGCAAGCATCTCGGAGTTGGAATATACGCTTTGATGAGGTGATCAAAGCATATGGTTTTATACAGACTTTTGGAGAAGCCTGTATTTACAATAAAGTGAGTGGGAGCTCCGTAGCATTTCTAATATTATATGTGGATGACATATTGTTGATTGGAAATGATATAGAATTTCTGGATAGCATAAAAGGATACTTGAATAAGAGTTTTTCAATGAAAGACCTCGGTGAAGCTGCTTATATATTAGGCATCAAGATCTATAGAGATAGACCAAGACGCTTAATTGGACTTTCACAAAGCACATACCTTGATAAGATTTTGAAGAAGTTCAAAATGGATCAGTCAAAGAAAGGGTTCTTGCCTGTATTACAAGGTATGAAGTTGAGTAAGACTCAATGCCCGACCACTGCAGAAGATAGAGAGAAAATGAAAGTCATTCCCTATGCCTCAGCCATAGGATCTATCATGTATGCAATGCTGTGTACCAGACCTGATGTGTGCCTTGCTATAAGTCTAGCAGGGAGGTACCAAAGTAATCCAGGAGTGGATCACTGGACAGCGGTCAAGAACATCCTGAAGTATCTGAAAAGGACAAAGGATATGTTTCTCGTGTATGGAGGTGACAAAGAGCTCGTCGTAAACGGTTATGTCTATTCTAGCTTTGACACTGATCCGGATGACTCTAAGTCACAAACCGGATATGTATTTTTATTGAACGGTGGAGCTGTCAGTTGGTGCAGTTCCAAGCAGAGCGTCGTGGCGGGATCTACGTGTGAAGCGGAATACATAGCTGCTTCAGAAGCAGCAAATGAAGGAGTCTGGATGAAGGAGTTCATATCCGATCTAGGTGTAATACCTAGTGCATCGGGTCCAATGAAAATCTTTTGTGACAACACTGGAGCAATAGCCTTGGCGAAGGAATCCAGGTTTCACAAGAGAACAAAGCACATCAAAAGACGCTTCAATTCCATCCGCGATCTAGTCAAGGAGGGAGACATAGAGATTTGCAAAATACATACGGATCTGAATGTTGCAGACCCGTTGACTAAGCCTCTTCCACGGGCAAAACATGATCAACACCAGGACTCCATGGGTGTGAGGATCATCACTTTGTAATCTAGATTATTGACTCTAGTTCAAGTGGGAGACTGAAGGAAATATGCCCTAGAGGCAATAATAAAGATGTTATTTGTATTTACTTATATCATGATAAATGTCTTTTATTCATGCTAGAATTGTATTAACCGGAAACTTAGTACATGTGTGGATACATAGACAAAACAGTATGTCCCTAGTATGCCTCTACTAGACTAGCTCATTGATCAAAGATGGTTATGTTTCCTAGCCATAGACATGAGTTGTCATTTGATCAACGGGATCACATCATTAGGAGAATGATGTGATGGACAAGACCCATCCGTTAGCATAGCACTATGATCGTTTAGTTTTACTGCTATTGCTTTCTTCATGACTTATACATGTTCCTATGACTATGAGATTATGCAACTCCCGAATACCGTAGGAACACCTTGTGTGCTATCAAACGTCACAACGTAACTGGGTGATCATAAAGATGCTCTACAAGTGTCTCCAAAAGTATTCGTGGTGTTGGCATAGATCAAGATTAGGATTTGTCACTCCGAGTGTCGGAGAGGTATCTCTGGGCCCTCTCGGTAACACACATCACAATAAGCCTTGCAAGCAAAAGACTAATGAGTTAGTCATGAGATGATGTGTTACGGAACGAGTAAAGAGACTTGCCGGTAACGAGATTGAACTAGGTATGGAGATACCGACGATCGAATCTCGGACAAGTAACATACCGATGACAAAAGGAACAACGTATGTTGTTATGCGGTTCTGACCGATAAAAGATCTTCGTAGAATATGTAGGAGCCAATATGAACATCCAGGTTCCGCTATTGGTTATTGACCGGAGATGAGTCTCGGTCATGTCTACATAGTTCTCGAACCCGTAGGGTCCGCACGCTTAACGTTTGATGACGATCGGTATTATGAGTTTATGAGTTTTGATGTACCGAAGGTAGTTTGGAGTCCCGGATGAGATCACGGACATGACGAGGAGTCTCGGAATGTCCGAGACATAAAGATTGATATATTGGACGACTATATTCGGACACCGGAAGTATACCGGAAAAGTTTCGGATTTAACGGGATTGCCGGAGGGGGTTACCGAAACCCCCTACGAGGGGGATGGTCCATAGTGGGCCTTAAGGGAAAGAGAGAGGCAGCCCATAGGGGCTGGCCGGCGCCCCACCTAGGGTTCCTAGTTGGACTAGGATTGGGGGGCGCCACCTCTCCCTCTTTTCCTTTCCCTCTCTTCCTTCTTTGGTGGTTCCTACTAGGAATAGGATTGCAATCCTATTCCTAGTAGGATTGCACCCCTAGCCGCACCAAACAAGGGCCGGCCGGCCTCCCCCCTTGCTCCTTTATATACGGGGGCAGGGGGCACCCAAAGACACCAAGTTGAATTGTTCCAGCCGTGTGCGGAGCCCCCCTCCACAGAAACACACCTCGGTCATACCGTCGCGGTGCTTAGGCGAAGCCCTGCGCCGGTGAATACATCATATCCGTCACCACGCCGTCGTGCTGACGAAACTCTCCCGTGAAGTTCAACTGGATCAAGAGCTCGTGGGACGTCATCAAACTGAACGTGTGCTGAACGCGGAGGTGCCGTACGTTCGGTGCTTGATCGGTTGAATCGCGAAGAAGTTCGACTACATCAACCGCGTCACTTGACGCTTTCGCTTCCGGTCTACAAGGGTACGTAGACAAACTCTTCCCTCTCGTTGCTATGCATGTGGTAGATAGATCTTGCGTGATCGTAGGAAAATTTTAAAATACTATGTTCCCCAACAAAAACCGCTCCTCATTTGGACACTCCTAGCTCCCTCTACCTATAAATCAGCCTCCTCCCCCGAAATTTCGGGCAAACCCTAGGCGTCTTCCACCTCGCGCAGCCGGACATGTCCATCCGTGCCGGACATGTCCAGCCGCCACGTCTCCGCAGCCAATGAGGGCGTGCCACGTCAGCGCCGCCGCCGCCCTAACCAATCCCCCGCCGCCACGTGTCCAGCGCCAGCCTCCCACCGCCACCAGGGCCCACCGAGCCCATCGCGGGCCCGACGAGCCCGTTCGTCGCCGCCCTTCGACCGCTCGGGCTTCCCGCGTGAGCCTCGCCGCCCGCTCGTCGGAGCCTCACCGGATCCGCGCCGGCGCGCCCGTCCCCGCCGCCTGAGCCGAGCTCCGCCGCCACCTTGGCCTCGCCGGAGGGCAGCGTCGCCGCCGGACTCCCAGCGTCGCAGCCGACCAGCCACAGCAGGCCACCTTCCCCGCCTTGCCTCCTCAGGATCCGCCGGATCCCGCCCCGATCCGCGCCTCGGGGGGCGCCCCACGTCTCCCTGCCATCGGCCGCCGTCGGCCGTTGCCATGGCCGGCTCCCTCCAGTTCGTCGGGAGGACGACGAAGCCGTTGCCCCGATCCAGACGCCGCCTCCCTGGGCCTCCTCGCCCCGGCCCAGCCCGCCAGTCGCCGGCCCAGCTCCCTCACCCGGTCCAGCCGCGCCACGTGGGCCCCGCGCCGGCCACGTGGGCCACGGCCCGACCCGCCGGCCTGCTCCGCCCCACGGCCCGCAGGCCACCTCCTCCCCTCCGGTCCGTCTCCTCACCCGCCGGCCTGCTCTGCTCCACCTCCACGCCGACTTGGGCTAGGCCCATTGGTGAGAACCCTCTATACCCCGCCCGTGCGCATTATAACTATCTAGCGCTCACTTTTCCTCTGTGTTTTTGGCTAAGTCCCAGAAAAACTGTTGTCTGTCGCATACTTTGTGATGCTGTAACTTTTTGTGTGGTGATCCAAATGGTGCATGTAATATGTCAAAATGATCGTGGTGATATGCTCTTCATTTTGTTCCAGTGTAGCATGCTTGTTTGAGTTCATCTAGATGCCCTAATATCTGTTGCAAGAGTGCTATATGTTTAAAACTACTGTTAGTTATAAATTTGTTGCATGCTTGTGATGCTTGTAACTTTGTGCATGTTGGTCCAAATGGAGTGTGTGATATGTCAAAATGTTCATTGTGAAGTGCTCTACATGATGGTTGCTGTAGCATTCATGTTAGGTGCCATCTTGCCATGTTAATCTCTGTTGCAAAAGTGCATGTGGCTGTTAAGTGCTGAAACTTGTTATGAGATGTTGTTTTCACTTGCTCATTGCTATTGGTGTGTTTGTCTTCATGCCACTTATCTATATGTTTTAGAAGCACAATCATATGGTCTTTGCTGTGGTGCAATCCACTTTTCATGTTATGCCTTGAGGTGACTTGAACAAGCTTGTAAACACGCCATGCCAATGTTGATGTTTTATACTTAGTGAAAAAACTGCTAAGTCTGGAATCTGTTAAACCTGATGCTATGTTTGCTTGATGCCCCACTCATATCCATGCTTGTTTTGGAGTGCCCAATGATCATGTCATGTTGTCCATGTTATGCTCTATCCATACATGCACTTGTTTGATTATATGACCTGCTGTAGCTTATTTATTTCTTGCTGTCAAGTTGCTATAAATTTTACCTGTCAGCCTGTTATCAGCATGATCAATTTGGCGAAGCTTGTTGCTATTGATCCATGCCTCCTATGGAGTTGCTCCAATGGAGTTGTTTGATGTATGCTATGTCTATTACATGTCCATGATCTTTATATACTTGGTTGAGTTGGTATGCTTGTTGTTTTGTGCCTCCGAAAGCAGCATCGTGATGATGTTTGGGTGCATCTTGCACCGTTGACTTGTTTGACTTGTTTTGCTCATATCTTCTAGGCCGTAGCTCCGAATTAAACAAACTTTATATGAAACTTGATTAGAATTTCGTGTAGATCATCATGGTGCATGTTAACTTGCTGTTTAACAACTTTAACTTAAGGTTTGTTCAGATCTGGACCAATTTCAAAATGTGCATATGAGGACTTACCGGAGTTGTTATGTGTAGTTTCCGGCCTCATTTAAACTTGTTGGTTGGTGTTGTTCTTGTGTGCTTCATCCATTGCCATGAATTGCATCATATAGACTTGTCTTGCTTCCTACTTGGTTGAGCATCTTGTCATGTTCTTGTGTTGGGTGTTTACTTTGTTGTGTGCTCCTTCTCGCTAGTTCTTTTCCGTTGCGATCGTGAGGATTCGTTCGACTACACGTGGTTCATCTTCGAGGCTTCTTCTTCGACTTCTTCATGGATCCGTTCTTCTTCCTTGCGGGATCTCAGGCAAGATGACCATCATCTTGGATACCTTTACTATCATTGCTATGCTAGATGTCTCGATGCTATTGTTATATGTCGCGCTACCCATCTTTATTATCAGCCCCTCTCCTTGTTGCCATGAAACCTCTAACTTTGACACCTTCCTAGCAAACCGTTGTTTGACTATGTTACCCGCTTGCTCAGCCCCTCTTATAGCGTTGTTAGTTGCAGGTGAAGATGAAGATCGTTCATGTTGGAACTTGTTGTTGGAATATCACAATATCTATTATTATTATTAACACACCTATATACTTGGCAATGGGTGGAAGGCTTGGCCTTTTGCTCGGTGTTTTGTTCCACTCATGCCACCTTAGGAGCCGATAAGCCGGCGTTATGTTCCTTGATTTTGCGTTCCTTACACGATTGGGTATATGGGGACCCCTTGACAGTTCGTCTTTAAATAAAACTCCTCCAGCAAGGCCCAACATTGGTTTTAATTTGCCTCATAATAACAACTTAATTAATTAATTAAATTGCATAGGGGGTCGCGTCCCCGAGGATTCTTTCTGCATAGTAGGGGGCCAGTGCTGATGGTGTTGGTCCCAAACTGGGGGACTGCAGGGCCACCACGGGGAAACTCGAGGTCTGGTATTTTCCTGTAGGCTCACCTATCCGGGCGTGGCCTGAGACGAGATACGCGCGGCTACTATCAGGGTGTCGGCACGCCGAGAGGTATTGCTGGACTTGTTTTACCATTGTCAAAATGTCTTGTGCACCGGGAACTCTGAGTCTGATCGGGCCTTCCCTAAGATAAGGGGTAATATTATTATTATCTCTGCTGATCGTGAGAGCTTGTGATGGGCCAAGTTGGGACACCCCTGCAGGGTTATGATCTTTCGAAAGCCGTGCCCGCGGTTATGTGGCAGATTGGAATTTGTTAATGTCCGGTTGTAGAAAACTTGACAGAGGATCTGAAATAAAACACACAACTGCGTGAGTAACCGTGACTGTCTCTTTTCACTTTGAGAAGAGAACACGGTGGGGTTAAGTTTGACTCGTAGGTAGTTCAGGATCTTTAGCGATCATTACTAGTTTGCGACCGTTTGCGTAGATGCTCATCTTATTCTTGTACTCGTAAGTTAGCCACCATATTATGCTTAGCCGCTGCTGCAACCTCACCACTATCCTTTTCCTTACCCATTAAGCTTTGCTAGTCTGGTTACCCATGGTTATGGGATTGCTGAGTCCTCGTGGCTCACAGATACTACAACAACAGTTGCAGGTGCAGGTTTCCGATGTCTTGACGCGAGAGCGATGTCCTTTGTGTTGGAGTTCTTTCTTCTTCTTCTTCGTCAGTCTTGGGTTAGGTTCCGGGTCGGCAGCCTGGGATAGCAGATGGATGTCCTTGTGCTTTTCATGTTTGCATCCGTAGTCGGATGCCTTGTATTGATGTTGTTGTATTCATGTGACTTGTATGTATTGTTGTATCCCCCATGTATGTATGTAATGGTACGATGTAATGATATCCATCTTGCTAAGCGCCCAAAATGCAGTTGTGCCCCAATCACGTAAGTGTCACGTGATCGGGTTAGAATCGCATATTGGGCCTGACAGTAAGATCGAGCCCATTACAAAGCATCTCTTCCCATTGCAAGATAAATAGATCAAGTTGGCCAAACAAAACCCAAATATCGGAGAAGAAATACGATGCTATAAGCAATCATGCATATAAGAGATCAAAGAATACTCAAATAACTTTCATGGATATAAAAAGATAGATCTGATCATGACCTCAAAGTTCATCAGATCCCAAAAAACACACCACAAAAAGAGTTACATCATATGGATATCTAAGAGACCATTGTATTGATAATCAAAAGAGAGAGAGAAAGACATCTAGCTACTAACTACAGACCCGTAGGTCTACGAAGAACTACTCATGCATCATCGGAGAGGCACCAATGGACTTGTTGAACCCCTCCGTGATGGTGTCTAGATTGGATCTGGTGGTTCTGGAACTTGTGGTAGCTGGAATTGATTTTCGACGACTCCCCTATGGTTTATGGAATATTCGGGTATTTATAGAGCGAAGAGGCGTTGCAGGAGGCCACCGAGGTGGACACAAGCCACCTGGGCGCGCCTGGGGGCCCAGGCGTGCCCTGGTGGGTTGTGCCCCCCTCGGGACACCCCCCAGGTGCTTCTGTGGCCCAACAGGTGTCTTCTGGTCCCAAAAAAATCCACAAAAAGTTTCGCTGCATTTGGACTCCGTTTGATATTGATTTCCCGCGATGTAAAAAACAAGCAAAAAACATCAACTGGCACTTGGCACTATTTCAATAGGTTAGTACCAAAATATGATATAAATGATTGTAAAACATCCAAGAATGATAATATAACAGCATGGAATAATGAAAATATATATATATATATATATATATATATATATATATATATATATATATATATATATATATATATATATATATATATATATATATATATATATATATATATATATATGTTAGAGACATATCAGCATCCCCAAGATTAATTCCTAATTGTCCTCGAGTAGGTAAATGATAAAAATATTTTTTGATGTGGAATGCTGCTTATCATGTCCATCTCATATTCTTTCTTTTATAGTATGGACAATTGGACTTTTATGTGGTTCAAAACAATAGTCTAGTTTTGACACGAGGACTACAATATTCAAGCATATCAACAAACAACCATGTCCTTCAAAATATCAATACTAAAGCAAGTTATCCATAGACCATCATCCTCAATCAATGATCCATTCATGCCACACATCCAAATGTTAATTTCATTCAATGCTCAAGTATGGTAATAGTGTTTCGTAGTTGGTGCTTTGTAAGAGAGTATGGAGACTCAAATAAAAATAAAAATTGCATAAAGTAAAAGATAGGCCCTTCGCAGAGGGGAGTAGGGATTTGTAGAGGTGCCAAAGCTCAAAGTTTAAATTGAGAGGAAAATTATTTTGGTTGGCATGCTTTTGTCACCAACGGGAACGACTTAGAGTTCCCAACACTTTTCATGTTAGATATATCATAGGAGGTTCCCAGACATAAAATAAAGTTTATTCATTTCTCCACCAAAGTTTCACAAGCCATGGCTAACCATATCCACGGGTGCCCTCCATACCAACACTTCCAATAAATTTATTATTTGATAATATAAAGTGAATTTTTCTTTTCATTTCGGGACTGGGAATCCCTATTACCGACAAACTCTCGTGCGATGACAAGTGAATAAGCACTCATCTTGAGAATAACACATCTAGCATGAAAAATATTAGCCACCCCTTGATACGTCTCCAACGTATCTATAATTTTTGATTGTTCCATGCTATTATTTATGAACTCTTGGATGTTTAATATGCTTTATCATACACTTTTATACCATTTTTGGGACTAACCTACTAACCCAAAGGCCCAGTCCAGATTGCTGTTTTTTGCCTGTTTCAGGGTTTTGCAGAAAAAGAATATCAAACGGAGTTCAAACGAAATGAAACCTTCGTGAGAGATATTTTTGGAGAAAATCATGCACGGGGGACTTGAGAACCACGTCAGGGGATCAAGGGGCTGCCCACGAGGGTGGGGGGCGTGCCCCCCTTCCCAGGGCGCGCCACCTGCCTCGTGGGGCCCCCGAGCACCCCCCGGTGTCCTCCTTCCTATATAAGTCTACGTACCCCGAAACCTTCGACAACAGAGAGAAAACCCAATTCCACAGCCGTAACCTTCTGATCCCGTGAGATCCCATTTGGAGCCTGTTCCGGAGCTCCACTGGAGGGGGATCCATCACGGAGTTCACCATCATCATCATCATCACCCTCACCATGAGTTGTGAGTAGTTTACCACAGACCTTCGGGTCCATATCTAGTATCTAGATGGCTTCTTCTCTCTCTCTGGATCTCAATACAAAGTTCTCCTCGGTCTTCGAGGAGATCTATTCGATGTAATCTCTTTTTGCGGTCTGTTTGTCGAGATCCGATGAATTGTGAGTTTATGATCAAGATTATCTATGAGAAATATTTGGTTCTTCTCTGAACTATTTATGTGTGCTCGTAATATCTTTGCAAGTCTCTTCGAATTATTGGTTTGGTTTGGCCTACTAGATCTATAGTTCTTGCAATGGGAGAAGTGCTTGGCTTTGGGTTCAATCTTACGGTGACCTTTCCCAGTGACAGTAGGGGCAGCAAGGCACGTATTGTATTGTTGCCACCGAGGATAAAAAGATGGGGCTTATATCATATTGCTTGAGTTTATCCCTCTACATCATGTCATCTTGCTTAAGGCGTTACTCTGTTCTTATGAACTCAATACACTAGATGCATGCTGGATAGCGATCGATGTGTGGAGTAATAGTAGTAGATGCAGGCATGAGTCGGTCTACTTGTCTCGGACGTGATGCCTATATACAATGATCATGCCTAGATAGTCTCATAATTATTTGCTTTTCTATCAATTGCTCGACAGTAATTTGTTTACCCACCGTAGAATATCGCTATCATGAGAGAAGCCACTAGAGAACACTATGGCCCCCGGGTCTATTCTCAACATATCAATCTACATCTACTTTACTTTTATCACTTTTATTTGCTATTCTTATAGACCAAAAATACCAAAAATATAAACTATCATCTCTATCAGATCTCACTTTCGTAAGTGACCGTAAAGGGATTGACAACCCCTTATCGCGTTGGCTGCGAAGTTCTTATTTGTTTGTGTAGGTGCGAGGGACTCACGCGTGGTCTCCTACTGGATTGATACCTTGGTTCTCAAAAACTGAGGGAAATACTTACGCTACTGTGATGTTGTTGGAAATATGCCCTAGAGGCAATAATAAAATGGTTATTATTATATTTCCTTGTTCATGATAATTGTCTATTGTTCATGCTTTAATTGTATTATCCGGAAACAGTAATACATATGTGAATACATAGACAACAAGGTGTCCCTAGTAAGCCTCTAGTTGACTAGCTTGGTGATCAACAGATGGTCACGGTTTCCTGACCATGGACATTGGATGTCATTGATAATGGGATCACATCATTAGGAGAATGATGTGATGGACAAGACCCAATCCTAAGCCTAGCACAAGATCGTGTAGTTCGTATGCTAAAGCTTTTCCAATGTCAAGTATCTTTTCCTTAGACCATGAGGTTGTGCAACTCCCGGATACCGTAGGAATACTTTGGGTGTGCCAAACGTCACAACGTAACTGGGTGGCTATAAAGGTACACTACGGGTATCTTCGAAAGCATCTGTTGGGTTGGCACGAACCGAGACTGGGATTTGTCACTCCGTATGACGGAGAGGTATCTCTGGGCCCACTTGGTAAGACGTCATCACAATGAGCTCAATGTGACTAAGGGGTTGGTCACGAGATGATGTGTTACGGAACGAGTAAAGAGACTTGCCATGACGAGATTGAACAAGGTATCGATATACCGACGATCGAATCTCGGGCAAGTACTATACCGATAGACAAAGGGAATCGTATACGGGATTGATTGAATCCTTGACATCATGGTTCATCCGATGATATCACCGTGGAGCATGTGGGAGCCAACATGGGTATCTAGATCCCGCTGTTGGTTATTGACCGGAGAGTCTTCTCGGTCATGTCTACGTGTCTCCCGAACCCGTAGGGTCTACACACTTAAGGTTCGGTGATGCTAGGGTTGTAGAGATATAAGTATGCGGTAACCCGAAAGTTGTTCGGAGTCCCGGATGAGATCCCAGACGTCACAAGGAGTTCCGGAATGGTCCGGAGGTGAAGATTTGTATATAGGAAGTCCAGTTTCGGCCACCGGGAAAGTTTCGGGGGTCACCAGTATTGTACCGGGACCACCGGAAGGGTCCCGGGGGTCCACCGGGTGGGGCCACCTATCCCGGAGGGCCTCATGGGCTGAAGTGGGAAGGGAACCAGCCCCTGGTGGGCTGGTGCACCCCCCATGGGCCTCCCCTGCGCCTAGGGTTGGAAACTCTAGGGGTGGGGGGGGGGGAGCGCCCCACCTGACTCGGGGGGCAAGTCCCCCCCCCTATGGCCGCCGTCCCCCCCTAGAGATTAGATCTCTAGGGACGGCGTCCCCCTAGGGTCCCTATATATAGTGGGGGAAGGGAGGGCTGCCGTACCCTAAGCCCTGGCACCTCCCTCTCCCTCCTGTGACACCTCTTGCTCCTCCAGTATTGCTTGGCGAAGCCCTGCTAGAATCCCGCTGCTTCCACTACCACGCCGTCGTGTTGCTGGATCTCCATCAACCTCCCCCCCTTGCTGGATCAAGAAGGAGGAGACGTCCCCGCTCCGTACGTGTGTTGAACGCGGAGGTGCCGTCCGTTCGGCGCTAGGATCATCGGTGATTTGGATCACGACGAGTACGACTCCATCATCCCCGTTCTCTTGAACGCTTCCGCTCGCGATCTACAAGGGTATGTAGATGCACTCCCCTCTCCCTCGTTGCTAGATGACTCCATAGATTGATCTTGGTGATGCGTAGAAAATTTTAAAATTCTGCTACGTTCACCAACAGTGGCATCATGAGCTAGGTCTATGCGTAGTATTTTGCACGAGTAGAACACAAAGTAGTTGTGGGCGTAGATTTGTTCAATTCTCTTGCCGTTACTAGTCTTATCTTGATTCGGCGGCATCATGGGATGAAGCGGCCCGGACCGACCTTACACGTACGCTTACGTGAGACAGGTTCCACCGACTGACATGCACTAGTTGCATAAGGTGGCTAGCGGGTGTTTGTCTCTCCCACTTTAGTCAGATCGGATTCGATGAAAAGGGTCCTTATGAAGGGTAAATAGAAATTGGCATATCATGTTGTGGTTTTGGCGTAGGTAAGAAACGTTCTTGCTAGAAACCTATAGCAGCCACGTAAAAACTTGCAACAACAATTAGAGGACGCCTAACTTGTTCTTGCAGCATGTGTCGTGTGATGTGATAGCCAAAAGGATGTGATGAATGATATATATGTGATGTATGAGATTGGTCATGTTCTTGTAATAGGAATCACGACTTGCATGTCGATGAGTATGACAACCGGCAGGAGCCATAGGAGTTGTCTTATTTTATTGTATGACCTGCGTGTCATTGAAAAGGCCATGTAATTACCTTACTTTATTGCTAAACGTTAGCCATAGTAGTGGAAGTAATGTTTGGCGAGATGACTTCATGAAGACACGATGATGGAGATCATGGTGTCATGCCGGTGACGATGATGATCATGGAGCCCCGAAGATGTAGATCAAAAGGAGCAAAATGATATTGGCCATATCATGTCACTATTTGATTGCATGTGATGTTTATCATGTTTTACATCTTATTTGCTTAGAACGACGGTAGTAAATAAGATGATCTCTCACTAAAATTTCAAGAATTGTGTCCCCCCTAACTGTGCACCGTTGCTAAGGTTCGTTGTTCCGAAGCACCACGTGATGATCGGGTGTGATAGGCTCTAACGTTCGCATACAACGGGTGTAAGCCAGATTTACACACGCAATACACTTAGGGTTCACTTGACGAGCCTAGCATGTACAGACATGGCCTCGGAACACGGAAGACCGAAAGGTCGAACATGAGTCGTATAGAAGATACAATCAACATAAAGATGTTCACCGTTGATGACTAGTCCGTCTCACGTGATGATCGGACACGGCCTAGTCGATTCGGATCATGTATCACTTAGATGACTAGATTGATGTCTATCTGAGTGGGAGTTCATTAAATTTGTTTAGATGAACTTAATTGTCATGAACATAGTCTAAAATATTTACAATATGTCTTGTAGATCCAATGGCCCATGCTAATGGTGTCCTCAACTTCAACGCGTTCCTAGAGAAAACCAAGCTGAAAAACGATGGTAGCAACTATACGGATTGGGTCTGTAACTTGAGGATCATCCTCATAGCTGCCAAGAAAACATATGTCCTTGAAGCACCGCTAGGTGACGCTCCCGCCCCAGTGAACCAAGACGTCATGAACACCTGGCAGTCGCGTTGTGATGATTACTCCCTGGTTCAGTGCGGCATGCTTTACAGCTTAGAATCGGGGCTCCAAAAGCTTTTTGAGCACCACCGAGCATATGAGATGTTCCAAGAGCTGTAAATGGTTTTCCAAGCTCATGCCCGAGTCGAGAGATATGACGTCTCCAACGCATTCTACAGTTGTAAGATGGAGGAGAATAGTTCTGTCAGCGAGCATATACTCAAATTGTGTGGGTTGCACAATCTCTTGTCTCATTTGGGAATTAATCTCCCAGATGAAGCAGTCGTTGACAGAATCCTTCAGTCGCTTCCACCTAGCTACAAGAGCTTCGTGATGAACTTCAATATGCAAGGGATGGAGAAGTCCATTCCCGAGGTGTATTCAATGCTGAAATCAGCGGAGGTGGAGATCAAGAAAGAACATCAAGTGTTGATGGTGAATAAAACCACTAAGTTCAAGAAAGGCAAGGGTAAGAAGAACTTCAAGAAGGACGGCAAAGGAGTTGCCGCGCCCGGTAAGCCAGTTGCCGGGAAGAAGCCAAAGAATGGACCCAAGCCTGAGACTGAGTGCTTTTATTGCAAGGGAACGGGTCACTGGAAGCGGAACTGCCCCAAATACTTAGCAGATAAGAAGGCCGACAACGTCAAAGGTATATGTGATATACATGTTATTGATGTGTACCTTACCAGCGCTCGTAGTAGCTCCTGGGTATTTGATACCGGTGCAGTTGCTCACATTTGTAACTCAAAGCAGGAGCTGCGGAATAAGCGGAGACTGGCGAAGGACGAGGTGACGATGCGCGTCGGGAATGGTTCCAAGGTCGATGTGATCGCCGTCGGCACACTACCTCTGCATCTACCTTCGAGATTATTTTTAAACCTCAATAATTGTTATTTAGTACCAGCTTTGAGCATGAACATTGTATCTGGATCTCGTTTAATGCGAGATGGCTACTCATTTAAATCCGAGAATAATGGTTATTCTATTTATATGAGAGAAATGTTTTATGGTCATGCACCGCTGGTCAATGGTTTATTCTTAATGAATCTCGAACGTGATGTTACACATATTCATAGTGTGAATGCCAAAAGATGTAAGGTTGATAATGATAGTCCCACATACTTGTGGCACTGCCGCCTTGGTCATATTGGTGTCAAACGTATGAAGAATATCCATGCAGATGGACTTTTGGAGTCTCTTGATTATGAATCATTTGACACATGCGAACCATGCATCTTGGGCAAAATGACCAAGACTCCGTTCTCCGGAACAATGGAGCGAGCAACCAACTTATTGGAAATTATACATACCGATGTGTGCGGTCCAATGAGCATTGAAGCTCGTGGTGGCTAACGTTATGTTCTCACCCTCACTGATGACTTAAGTAGATATGGGTATGTCTACTTGATGAAACACAAGTCTTAGACCTTTGAAAAGTTTAGGGAATTTCAGAATGAGGTTGAGAATCAACGTGACAGAAAAATAAAGTTCTTGCGATCGGATCATGGAGGAGAGTATTTAAGTCATGAATTTGGCACGCACCTAAGGAACTGTGGAATTGTTTCACAATTGACACCGCCTAGAACACGTCAGCGTAATGGTGTGTCCGAACATCATAATCATACTCTGTTGGCACTGTTCAAGATATCTTCCGATATGCTGATAAATCGGCCGATTTATCGCTTACCGTTGTCTGACCGATAAGATAAATCGGCCGATAAATCAGCCGATATGGCGATAAATCGGCCGATTTGCCGATAAACTGGCCGATTTACCCCTTATCATGGGTCGACCGATAAGTTCCCGATAAGCGATATCCCCAACATTGTTTGTTGGACATGGTGCGATCTATGATGTCTCTTACCGACTTACCGCTATCATTTTGGGGTTATGCTTTAGAGACTGCCGCATTCACTTTAAATAGGGCACCGTCTAAATCCGTTGAGACGACACCATATGAACTTTGGTTTGGCAAGAAACCTAAGTTGTCGTTTCTAAAAGTTTGGGGATGCGATGCTTATGTCAAGAAACTTCAACCTGAAAAGCTCGAACCCAAATCGGAAAAATGCGTCTTCATAGGATACCCTAAGGAAACTATTGGGTACACCTTCTACCTCAGATCCGAAGGCAAGGTCTTCATTGCCAAGAATGTATCCTTTATGGAGAAAGAGTTTCCCTCGAAAGAAGTGAGTGTGAGGAAAGTGGAGCTTGATGAGGTGACAGTCACCCCTTCCGAACCAGAAAGTAGCGCAGCGCGGGAAGATGTTCCTGTGGTGCCTGCACCGACTAGGGAGGAAGTTAATGATAATGATCATGAAGCTTCAGATCAAGTTACTGCTGAACTTCGTAGGTCCACAAGGACACGTTCCGCACCAGATTCGTACGGCAACCCTGTCCTGGAAATCATGTTGTTAGACAATGGTGAACCTTCGAACTATGAAGAAGCGATGGCGGGCCCGGATTCCAACAAATAGCTTGAAGCCATGAAATCCGAGATAGGATCCATGTATGATAACAAAGTATGGACTTTGGTGGACTTGCCCGATGATCGGCACGCCATAGAAAATAAATGGATCTTTAAGAAGAAGACCGACGCGGATGGTAATGTGACCATCTATAAGGCTCGGCTTGTCGCTAAAGGTTATCGACAAGTTCAAGGGATTGACTACGACGAGACTTTCTCTCCCGTAGCGATGCTGAAGTCTGTCCGAATCATGTTAGCAATTGCCGCATTCTATGATTATGAGATATGGTAAATGGACGTCAAAACGGCATTCCTTAATGGCTTCCTCAAGGAAGAACTGTATATGATGCAGCCGGAAGGTTTTGTCGATCCTGAGAATGCTAACAAGGTATGCAAGCTCTAGCGCTCAATCTATGGGCTGGTGCAAGCATCTCGGAGTTGGAACATTCGCTTTGATGAGGTGATCAAAGCGTATGGGTTTATACAGACTTGGGGAGAAGCCTGTATTTACAAGAAAGTGAGTGGGAGCTCTGTAGCATTTCTCATATTATATGTGGATGATATATTGCTGATGGGAAATGATGTAGAACTCTTGGATAGCATAAAGGCCTACTTGAATAAGTGTTTCTCACTGAAGGACCTTGGAGAAGCTGCTTACATATTAGGCATCAAGATCTATAGAGATAGATCGAGACGCCTCATTGGTCTTTCACAAAGCACATACCTTGACAAGATATTGAAGAAGTTCAATATGGATCAGTCCAAGAAAGGGTTCTTGCCTATATTGCAAGGTATGAGATTGAGCACAGCTCAATGCCCGACCTCGGCAGAAGATAGAGAAAAGATGAGTGTCATCCCCTATGCCTCGGCCATAGGTTCTATTATGTATGCCATGCTGTGTACCAGACCTGATGTGAACCTTGCCATAGGCTTGGTGGGGAGGTACCAAAGTGATCCCGGTATGGAACACTGGACAACGGTCAAGAACATCTTGAAGTACCTGAAAAGGACTAAGGATATGTTTCTCATTTATGGAGGTGACG
This sequence comes from Secale cereale, assembly GCA_902687465.1. Lineage (NCBI taxonomy): Eukaryota > Viridiplantae > Streptophyta > Magnoliopsida > Poales > Poaceae > Secale > Secale cereale. The sequence continues at coordinate 579,340,574 of LR738715.1, read as the reverse complement.
AAGAGCTCGTCGTAAAGGGTTACGTCGATGCTAGCTTCGACACAGATCTGGATGACTCCAAGTCACAAATCGGATACATGTATATTTTGAATGGAGGAGCAGTCAGTTGGTGCAGTTGCAAGCAAAGCATCGTGGCGGCATCTACATGTGAAGCGGAGTACATAGCTGCTTCCGAAGCAGCGCATGAAGGAGTGTGGATGAAGGAGTTCATCACCGACCTAGGAGTTATTCCAAGCGCGTCAGGCCCGATGACTCTCTTCTGTGACAACACTGGAGCTATTGCCATTGCCAAGGAGCCCATGTTTCACAAGAAGACCAAGCACATCAACCGCCGCTTCAACTCCATCCGGAATTATATTCAAGATGGATAAATAGATATTTGTAAAGTGCATACGGATCTGAATGTCGCAGATCCGTTCACTAAACCTCTTCCACGAGCAAAACATGATCAACACCAGAACTCTATGGGTGTTCGATTCATCACAATGTAACTAGATTATTGCCTCTAGTGCAAGTGGGAGACTGTTGGAAATATGCCCTAGAGGCAATAATAAAATGGTTATTATTATATTTCCTTGTTCATGATAATTGTCTATTGTTCATGCTTTAATTGTATTATCCAGAAACAGTAATACATATGTGAATACATAGACAACAACGTGTCCCTAGTAAGCCTCTAGTTGACTAGCTCGTTGATCAACAGATGGTCACATTTTCCTGACCATGGACATTGGATGTCATTGATAACGGGATCACATAATTAGGAGAATGATGTGATGGACAAGACCCAATCCTAAGCCTAGCACAAGATCGTGTAGTTCGTATGCTAAAGCTTTTCCAATGTCAAGTATCCTTTCCTTAGACCATGAGGTTGTGCAACTCTCGGATACCGTAGGAATACTTTGGGTGTGCCAAACGTCACAATGTAACTGGGTGGCTATAAAGGTACACTACGGGTATCTTCGAAAGCATCTGTTGGGTTGGCGCGAACCGAGACTGGGATTTGTCACTCCGTATGATGGAGAGGTATCTCTGGCCCACTCGGTAAGACATCATCACAATGAGCTCAATGTGACTAAGGAGTTGGTCACGAGATGATGTGTTACGGAACGAGTAAAGAGACTTGCCATGATGATATTGAACAAGGTATCGGTATACCGACGATCGAATCTCGGGCAAGTACTATACCGATAGACAAAGGGAATCGTATACGGGATTGATTGAATCCTTGACATCGTGGTTCATCCAATGAGATCATCGTGGAGCATGTGGGAGCCAATATGGGTATCCAAATCTCGCTGTTGGTTATTGACCAGAGAGTCGTCTCGGTCATGTCTACGTGTCTCCCGAACCCGTAGGGTCTACACACTTAAGGTTCAGTGACGCTAGGGTTGTAGAGATATAAGTATGCGGTAACCCAAAAGTTGTTCGGAGTCCCGGATGAGATCCCAGACGTCACGAGGAGTTCCGTAATGGTCCGGAGGTGAAGATTTGAATATATGAAGTCCTGTTTCGGCCATCGGGAAAGTTTCGGGGGTCACCGGTATTGTACCGGGACCACCGGAAGGGTCCCGGGGGTCCACCGTGTGGGGCCACCTATCCCGGAGGGCCTCATGGGCTGAAGTGGGAAGGGAACCAGCCCCTGGTGGGCTGGTGCGCCCCCCATGGGCCTCCCCTGCGCCTAGGGTTAGAAACCCTAGGGGTAGGGGGGCGCCCCACCTGACTTGGGGGGCAAGTCCCCCCCTATGGCCGCCACCCCCCTAGAGATTAGATCTGTAGGGCCGGTGCCCCCCTAGGGGCCCTATATATAGTGGGGGGAGGGAGAGCAGCCGTACCCTAAGCCCTGGCACCTCCATCTCCCTCCCGTGACACCTCTTCCTCCTCCAGTATTGCTTGGCGAAGCCCTGCTGGAATCCCGTTGCTTCCACCACCACGCCGTCGTGCTGCTGGATCTCCATCAACCTCTCCTCCCCCTTGCTGGATCAAGAAGGAGGAGATGTCACCGCTCCGTACGTGTGTTGAACACGGAGGTGCCATCCGTTCGGTGCTAGGATCATCGGTGATTTGGATCACGACGAGTACGACTCCATCATCCCCATTCTTTTGAACGCTTCCGCTCGCGATCTACAAGGGTATGTAGATGCACTCCCCTCTCCCTCGTTGCTAGATGACTCCATAGATTCATCTTGGTGATGCGTAGAAAATTTTAAAATTCTGCTACGTTCACCAACAGCTGCATCTCCCTTTCCTCTTTGAGGGAATACGATGCAAGCTCGAGAAGTAGCAAGAAGAATTTATGGCGCCGTTGCCGGGGAGGCTTATGCAAAAGTCATATACCAAGTACCTATCACAAACCCTTATCATTCGCATTACATTTTTGCTCTCGTTTTCCTCTCCCCCACTTCACCCTTGCCGTTTTATTTGCCCTTCTTCCGCCGTGTGTTTATCGTTCGCTTGCTTCTTGTTTGCTTGTGTGCTGCTTGCTTGCTTGTCATCATGTCTAGCACACCTATCATTATCAACACTCCCGAGAGTGAGGTCCTCAACTTTAAACAATGGGAGGAAGAAAACTTAAAAGATGCTTGGTATAGAATTTGCAATGCTCAAAATAGATCCAATAGGAAGCTTTCCAACTTTCGTGCTTCTTCGCAATTTTTATGTTAGCATAACTCCGTGGAATAGATTTATCTTAGATACCATTACCGGAGGGAATTTCTTGGGTAGCCACACCTTTGATTCTTATAATGCTATGACTGAATTATTTGGCTCACCACCCCTTATGGTTAATGGGACCGTTTTAACTTTGGAGCATGTTATGCAAAGGTTAAAAATCATTGAAAACAAAGTTGCTACGGTAGAATTGGTAGAGAACTTGGATAGAAAAATCCATAATGAAATCACCCAATATGGATCTAAGGTAGGAGTTGTTCTGAAAAATCTTAAGGAAAAAGAGCCCACAGTTAAAGAGAAGCTAGATCAGGATTCTACTAGAATCAATAAGCTTGAGGATATTATCACTAATGTGGGTTCCGCTCTTTCCGCTATAAAAACTACTCCAAATATCTCTACCACTAAATCATCCAAGTTCATGTATGTCCCTAAAGACAAAGGTGAAACATCTAGAATTGCGGATCTCAAATCCATAAGTGTTCACCCTAATTTTCTTACATTTGCAAGAGACCCTTTTGACACTTTAGAATTTCTTGATTTCTTTCCGAAGAGTTTGATAATTAATAGGACAAATAAGTGCCTAAGAATCATAAGTGCTTTATCAAAGAATTGCCTTCCAAAGATGGCAATACCTAGATTTATCTTGTATCGTGCCTAGCTAGGGGCGTAAAACGATAGCGCTTGTTGGGAGGCAACCCAATTTTAAATTTTTGTTTTTGTTGCTGTTAGGGAATAAATATTTCATCTAGACTCTGATTAGATATGGTTTCATGTTTTTTTAGTGTTTGTGCCAAGTAGAACCTTTGGGAAGACTTGTGTGAAGTTTATGTGATCTTGCTGTGAAAAACAGAATCGTTAGCGCTCGCTAAAGTAGTCGTCAGATTTTACTGGAGCGTGCTATTTAGTTGATTATTTTGGCAGATGATTAATAGACAAATTACTCAAATTTACCAATTTAGTTTCAATTTTGTGGAGTTCCAGAAGTAGGCGAAACCTGCAGATTACTACAGACTGTTCTGTTTTTGACAGATTCTGTTTTTCGTGTGTTGTTTGCTTATTTCAATGCATCTATGAGTAGTATTGGCAAGTATGGACCATAGAGAAGTTGGAATACAGTAGGTTTAACACCAATATAAACAAACAATGAATTCATTGCAGTACCTTTGAGTAGTGATTTGTTTTCTTATACTAACGGAGCTCACGAGAATTCTTGTCTAAGTTTTGTGTTGTGAAGTTTTCAAGTTTTGAGTATTGCTTTGATGGACTATGGAACAAAGATTAGCAAAGGCCTAAGCTTGGGAATGCCCATGGTACCCCAAGGAATTCAAGGATAATCAAAATCCTAAGCTTGGGGATGCCCCGGGACGGCATTCCCTCTTTCGTCTTCATCCATCGGTAACTATACTTGGAGCTATATTTTTATTCGCCACATGATATGTGTTTTGCTTGGAGCGTCTTGTATAATTTGAGTCTTTGCTTGTTAGTTTGCCACAATCATCCCTGCTGGACACACCTATTTTAGAGATTTAAATATGGCCTAGGAATTGTTAGAACACTCTATGTGCTTCACTTATATCTTTTGAGTTGAATAGTTTTTGCTCTAGTGCTTCACTTATATCTTTTAGAGCATGGTGGTGGTAATATTTTGTAGAAATTGTTGAACTCTCATGCTTCACTTATATCTTTTTGAGAGTCTATTAAAACAGCATGGTAATTTGTTTAGGCTAAAGAAACTAGTCTTCACATGATAGACATCCAATGTCAATGTAGTAAAAAAATTCACACTAAGTGCATTGAATATGATGAGATGTTGGATGCTTGATAATTGTTTTGAGATATGAGGATAGTGATATTAGAGTCATGCTAGTGGAGTTATTATGAAATTGAGAAATACTTGTGTTAAGGTTAGCGATTCCCGTATCATGCACGTATGGTGAACCGCTATGTGACGAAGTTAGAGCATGAGGTATTTGTAGAGTGCCAACCTTTGTGTGGAGGTCGGGGGCGCGCGATGGTTAAATCCTACCAACCTCCCCCCTTGGAGCATGCGTTGATTGATTTGTTTTGATGACTTGTAGATTTTTTGCAATAAGTATATGAGTTCTTATGACTAATGTTGAGTCCATGGATTATACGCACTCTCACCCTTCCACCATTGCTAGCCTCTCTTGTACCGCGCAACTTTCGCCGGTGCCATAAACCCACTATATATCCTTCCTCAAAGCAGCCACCATATTATTCCTCAAAACAGCCACCATACCTACCTATCATGGCATTTCCATAGCCATTCCGAGATATATTGCCATGCAACTTTCCACCGTTCTGTTCATATGACACGCATCATATTGTCATATTGCCATATTGCCTTGCATGATCATGTAGTTGACATCGTATTTGTGGCAAAGACACCATGCATAATTTTCATATATGTCACTCTTGATTCATTGCACATCTCGGTACAGCGTCGGAGGCATTCACGTAGAGTCATACTTGTTGTAGTATCGATTTGTAATTTCGAGTTGTAATAAAAGTGTGATGATCATCATTATTGGAGCATTGTCCCATGTGAGGAAAGGCCAATCAAAAAAAGATGGCCCAAAAAAATATAGAGAGGGGCAAATAAAAAAAGAGAAAGCCCCTAAAAAAATGAGAGAAAAGAGAGAAGGGACAATTGCTACTATCTTTTGCCACACTTGTGCTTCAAAGTAGCACCGTGTTCTTCATTGTAGAGAGTCTCATGCTTAGTCACTTCAATATACTAGTGGGAATTTTCATTATAGAACTTGGCTTGTATATTCCAACGATGGGCTTCCTCAAATGCCCTAGGTCTTCCTGAGCAAGCAAGTAGGATGCACACCCACTAGTTTCTTTTGTTGAGCTTTCATACATACTTAGCTCTAGTGCATCTGTTGCATGGCAATCCCTACTCACTCACATTGATATCTATTAATGGGCATATCCATAGCCCGTTGATACGCCTAGTCGATGTGAGACTATCTCCCTCCTTTTTGTCTTCTCCACAACCACCTCTATTCCACCCATAGTGCTATATCCATGGCTCACGCTCATGTATTGCGTGAAAGTTGAAAGGTTTGAAAAGATAGAGTATGAAAACAAGTGCTTGGCTGAAATCGGGGTTGTGCATGATATGAATATTTTGTGTGATAAAGAGGGAGCATAGCCAGACTATATGATTTTGTAGGGATAACTTTCTTTAGCCATAGTATTTTGAGAATACATGATTTTTTTGTTAGTATGTTTGAAGTATTTTTATTTCTTATGTCAATATAGACTTTTATCTTGAATCTTTCAGATCTGAACATTCATGTCACAATTAAGAGAAATACGTTGAAAAACTATATTGGTTAGCATTCCACATCAAAAATTCTTTCTTTATCATTTACCTACTCGAGGACGAGCATGAATTAAGCTTGGGTATGCTTGATACGTCTCCAACGTATCTATAATTTTTGATTGTTCCATGCTATTATTTATGAAGTCTTGGATGTTTAATGGGCTTTATCATACACTTTTATATAATCTTTGAACTAACCTACTAACCCAAAGGCCCAGTCGAGATTGCTGTTTTTTGCCTGTTTCAGGGTTTTGCAGAAAAAGAATATCAAACGGAGTCCAAACGGAATGAAACCTTCGCGAGAGATATTTGGAGAAAATCCCGCACGGGGACTTGAGAACCACGTCAGGGGTTCAAGGGGCTGCCCACGAGGGTGGGGGGCGTGCCACCCTTCCCAGGGCGCGCCCCCTTGCCTCGTGGGGCCCCCGAGCACCCCCCGGTGTCCTCCTTCTTCCTATATAAGTCTACGTACCCCGAAACCTTCGACAACGGAGAGAAAACCCTAATTCCACCGCCATAACCTTCTGTTCCCGTGAGATCCCATCTTGGAGCATGTTCTGGAGCTCCACCGGAGGGGGATCCATCACAGAGTTCTTCATCATCATCATCATCGCCCTCACCATGAGTTGTGAGTAGTTTACCACAGACCTTCGGGTCCATAGCTAGTATCTAGATGTCTTCTTCTCTCTCTCTGGATCTCAATACAAAGTTCTCCTCGGTCTTCAAGGAGATCTATTCGATGTAATCTCTTTTTGTGGTGTGTTTGTCGAGATTCGATGAATTGTGAGTTTATGATCAAGATTATCTATGAGAAATATTTGGTTCTTCTCTGAACTATTTATGTGTGCTCATAATATCTTTGCAAGTCTCTTCGAATTATTGGTTTGGTTTGGCCTTCTAGATCTATAGTTCTTGCAATGGGAGAAGTGCTTGGCTTTGGGTTCAATCTTGCGGTGTCCTTTCCCAGCGACAGTAGGGGTAACAAGGCACGTATTGTATTGTTGCCATCGAGGATAAAAAGATGGGGTTTATATCATATTGCTTGAGTTTATCCCTCTACATCATGTCATCTTGCTTAAGGCATTACTCTGTTCTTATAAACTCAATACACTAGATGCATGCTGGATAGCGGTCGATGTGTGGAGTAATAGTAGTAGATGTAGGCAGGAGTCGGTCTACTTGTCTCGGACGTGATGCCTATATACAATGATCATGCCTAGATAGTCTCATAATTATTCGCTTTTCTATCAATTGCTCGATAGTAATTTGTTTACCCGCCGTAGAATATCGCTATCATGAGAGAAGCCACTAGAGAACACTATGCCCCCCGGGTCTATTCTCAACATATCAATCTACATCTACTTTACTTTTATCGCTTTTATTTGTTGTTCTTATAAACCAAAAATACCAAAAATATAAACTATCATCTCTATCACATCTCACTTTCGTAAGTGACCGTAAAGGGATTGACAACCCCTCATCGTGTTGGCTGCGAAGTTCTTATTTGTTTGTGCAGGTGCGAGGGACTTGCGCGTGGTCTCCTACTGGATTGATACCTTGGTTCTCAAAAACTGAGGGAAATACTTACGCTACTGTGCTGCATCTCCCTTTCCTCTTCGAGGGAATACAATGCAAGCTCGAGAAGTAGCACCCCTCGCCGCTCCGTGAGCAGTACGGGCACACAAAAGAGATATTTATTTTGAAAATTAGAGTTGGCACATACAAATTTGCTTAGAACGGCTTGGAAATACCGCATATAGGTAGGTATGGTGGACTCATTTGGCATAACTTTGGGTTTTAAGATTTGGATGCACAAGTAGTATTTCTATTTAGTACAAAGTGGAGGCTAGCAAGAGATTGAGAAGCGACATACCAAGGAACGAAAACCATCATAAGGGAAAATTAAACATAACCAACACCCAATAATGCAACACAAGTAGGATATAATTTCATTGCATGACTATTGACTTTCGTGCTTGAATAGGGAATCACGAACCTTAACATAATATTCTTACTAAGACATAATTACTCGCCAACATGGCTCACATATCACTATCATCATATCTCAAAACTATTACAAAGAATAAAGTTTATTTTGTCCAATGATCTTTGTGACGTCCCCAATTTGACCGTACACTAATCATGCATGCAAATGTGTACGACCAAGATCAGGGACTCACTGGAAGATATCACAACACAACTCTAGATAGAAATTAAAGTAATAGAAGCTTTATAGTACAAGCCAGGGGCCTCGAGGGCTCGAATACACAAGAGTCAACAGAAGCAATAATATCTGAGTACAGACATAAATTAAACAAATATGCCTTAAGAAGGCTAGCACAAATGTAGCAACGATCGAAAAGTCAAGGCCTCCTGCATGGGACCTCCTAACTACTCCTCGAAGACGAACTCCATGTACAAACATCCTCCGGATCCTCTGAGTCCTGGACTCCATCATCTGGTTGCGTCATCCGAGAAGAATGGACAAAAGGGTAAAATGGGGAGCAAAGCAACCGTGAGTACTCATCCAAAGTACTCGCAAGCAAGGATCTACACGACATATGCAATGGTATCTGTGCAAAAAGAGGGGGGGGGGGTAATATATGTGGGCTAAACTGCAGAATGCCAGAATAAGAGGGCGATAAATATTCCTATCGAAGACTACGCTTCTGGCAGTCTCCATCTTGCAGCAGTAGAAGAGAGTAGATGGAATAGTAACAAGTATCAATGCTTCTGGCAGCCTCCATCTTGCAGCAGTAGAATAGAGTAGATGGTAAGTTCACGAAGTAACATCGTATATCCGGCGATCCTCCCCTCATCGCCCTGTGGGAAAGCGATCACCGGGTTGTCTCTGGAACTTGTCTGGGTGTGTTTTATTAAGTATCCGGTTCTAGCTGTCATGAGGTCGGCGTACAACTCCGGGTTGTCCTTTTACCGAGGGACATGGCTATTCGAATAGATAAACCTCCCTGTAGGGGTGCACCACATTTCTTAGCACGATCGACCCCCCTTTGGACGGACACACTTTCCTGGGTCATGCCTGGCCCCGGAAGATCAACACGTCGCAACCCTACCTAAGCACAGCAGAGAGGTCAACACACCGGTCTAAACCCTAAGCGCGCAGAGGTCTGGGACCATCGCCCATTGCACACCTGCACGTTGCGTACATGGCCGGTGAGCAGACCTAGAAACCTCCATTACTAAGGAAGTTGCGTTACGCGGTCCAACACTGCGCGCACCGCTAAGTCGCTGACGTCAAGAAGGCTTCGGCTGATACCACGACGTCGAGAGCCCATATCTATTCCCACGTAGCTGGTTAGTGCGTATAGGCCAGTGGCCAGACTCAGATCAAATATCCAAACTCATTAAGCGTGTTATTATGAAATCACCGCGGACAATGACCATGGCTAGACCACCTCTCAATTGGGTGTCTCAACCAGCCCTGTCGCTCCGCCATAAAGAGTCACTCGGGGGCCGTCGGGAACCCAGGCCCACCGCTACCTGGATGGAGCCACCTATCCTTTCAGCCCCCAATCAGTGAATCACTTGCGGGTACTCTACGAGCCGACCCGACTTTAGTCACATCATGTATCATGTACAATATGTATATAGTATATACCCATGATCACCACCCGAAGTGATCACGGCCCGATAGTATAGCATGGCGGACGGACAAGAATGTAGGGCCACTGATGGAATACTAGCATCCTATACTAAGCATTTAGGATAGTAGGTAAAGGTATCAACAGTGGTAGCAACAATGACAGGCTATGCAACAGAGTAGGAGATATTGAATCATCAACAGTAGCAAACCTAATGCAAGAATAAGATAGAAGAGAATGGGCGATATCTAGTGATCAGGGGGGCTTGCATGGTTGCTCTGGCAAGAAGGAAGAGTCGTCGTCGATGTAATTGATCACGGGGTTATTGACATCGGTCTCAGGGTCTACCGGAAAGAATTAACGGAGGGGGAACACAATAAATAACAGAGTAATCAAAGCATCACAAAGCATAACATGACAATACACGATGCTACGGGTGATCTAACATATGTCTACATGATATAGGTGAAGGGGGAAAACAACCAGGAAAGCATTCCCGGTGTTAGGCATTTTCGGACGGACGAACCGGAGGGGGATTGATCCATGTTCGCTATGTCAGGGACGTGTGGCGGACGAACGGGTCGCGTATCCGGGTTCCTCTCGAAATTCTGAGCAACTTTCATGTACAAAGTTTTTTCATCCAACTTATGGATTATTCTATACGAATTTCTAAAGTTAAACAATATTCTAAAATTATTTATTAATTCGAAAATAAATGGGTAAATGCTATGGGTACCCAGAAGTGTGCCTAGAAAGTTGGCAAAGTGGCTGACATGTGTGCCCGGGGGTCCGAGTTGACCAGTCAACGTTTGACTGGTCAAAAGGGGGTGGGGCCCTCGTGTCATACACTCGTCTAACTAATTACAGATTAAATAGTTTAATTAGTAGATTAAGTTAAATAAACAAACTTTAATTAAGTTAATTAAATAATTATATTTATTTTTAATTATTATTATTTTAAAATGAAAGGGCCGGCGGGGCCTACTGGCCAGTGGCCCTTAGGCCTTAGCGGGCGAGCGCTAACAGGCAGCGACGGGTGCGCCGCCCGTCGGGAACAGAGCCCGCCCAGGCGCGCTGCGAGGCCGGCGGAGGAGCGGGCCAACGAGCGGCTGGTGAAGGAGGTGGTGGCAGCGGTGCGTATGGGAGGCAAGGAGCACCGGCGGCGGGGCGAGGCCAGTGGCCCCGGTGGCCGGACGGCGTGGGGTGGCGGAGTGCAGCGAGGGAGGTGGCCGGCGACGAGTGGCTCAGCGGCCAGGCATGAGCGGGGAGGTAGGGGCGCAACCGGCGAGAGGGCAGGGCCAGCGTCGAGCGGTCGTGGGAAGGTGGAGCAGTACGGCTGCGGGCTCGCGAGCGTGCGCACGCAAGCAGAGGCCGCCACAAAGTTTCGAGTGGTTTGGAAACACATAAACATTTGTTTATCTGAAATTGGCTATTTTGGTAGCTGTTTGACTACTATATATTTTCCTAGAAACTAAATGGTGAGTCAAATGATGTTGGTTACAACATGACAATTGATTAGGGGAATTTATACTAAATATTTTAGTTTCATAGTTTGAAGATATAATAATTTGACTTATCTTTTAAAAAAAAAATTAAGGTTGGTTTGGAACAAAGTGATGATTAGTAAAAAATAATTGTGATGACCTGGCACCATCAACAGGAGTTTACTGTAGCATGACACCCGAGGTGTTACAAATCTCCTCCACTACAAGAAATCTCGTCCCGAGATTTAAGAGGTGGAGTTAGGGGGAAAGTGTTGGTTACGAAATTCTAACGAGTCTTCTTGTTCTTGGCTGCTCTTCTCGAAGAGGTCAATCCATCACGTTGATGTCTTCATTCCTATGCATCAATGCATCATGAGGAAGTTGCCGTTCTCCCTTCAGGATCTTCACCGTACTTACGAAAGGATAAGAGTGGGAAAACTCTATAAGGACGGATTCTAACAAAACTGAGCATCGAACGGTTAACTCAGGGGAAGAAGCATAAGTATCTCTCGAACTGAAACTTAATAAGATATCGAGAGCAAAGTAATAAGGTACCATGAGAAGTTTCAAACTGATAGGCAATTGTTTGATGTCTGAAACAACGTGCTAAAGGGGTCTAAAGCAACGAGATTGAGCATTGCATTTGTTACCAGAATAGATCACTGGGACGGTGGCCCGTGAATTACATACGAGGCCACACACAAGGGATAACTTTGGAAACCGTGGGTGTACGGGAGAATTAGGTTTCGATCCTGTGGAACTGTGGGTTATGGTCCCACCATGTGGGTCAAAAGTTGGAAGGGCGTTGTCATTTTGCACGATCATGATAGCAAGGCACGTCAGAGAAGAGACTGTCAGTTATGTCGGCAACAACGTTGGTACCAAGGGCGAGGGACGAGGAGAACCATTTTCCTGCTCGTTAGGACGAGGCGGACCAATAAGCACGGTTCTCATCCACCGACGGTTATTGAAATGTCAGCAACAATAGTAACAGGGTCTTACTGACAAAGTTGTACACTAAGGTGTTTGCATAAGCAGAGAAATATTACCGCTTATACCATAGATATCACAAGAAAGGTTAAATAAAACAATTGAAAGGAAAATGTGATTATAGACAAGTATATCCTCCCCAAAGACAAAAAGATCATGACATACTTGGCTGGACATCAAGTATATAATAACCCTTTAGACAAAGGGGCAAAGCGATTCATGATGTTTACCCATACACGGTGTTTGGATAAATGATCAAGAAACATATAACTTTGCGCCTTCAATACTCTTGTTGATGTTTGAGTACCACAGTCATGCTTCGGGATAGCATTGATATGGTCATTAGGTAAAGGTCGGACTTTGAAAACACAAAAGGATCCAGCCGGAACTGCTAGAACAACTCGTACCATTTCATCATGGAAAAGATGAGGATGTGGCCGATGGGCTCAGCAACAACTCATCGTGATTTCCATGAACATGGTTTTCCACAATTAAGTGAACAGGGTGAAATATTGGACATGCCAAAGTATATAATGAAGTATGTTCGAGGAGAACATCCACAAGTAAACATTGATCGAAACGTGCACCTAGAAAGATGGACTAGGTAGCATGATCAAGGTTAGAGTGGTGACTTGATAATCAAAAGACCTAGAATGAAACTATCAGCCATTCACTTCAAAGCAATAGGTTTGCAAGAAGTTTTGAATTCACATATCACAATTCAATGGTCGGTATTCCTGTTAGAAACAACACGAGAACCAAAATATGAACGGAGATGTCGAGAAGTATTACCATGTCAAGAATCCTTAAGAGGTGGTGAAGTTCTCATGACATTCTTGAGGTAAAAGATGGTAATACTCCAAGGTAGAACATAACATAAGCTGGATAGCAAGGAACTCCACAACAGGAACAAGTTTGTGTTGGGCAATAATGTTGTTGATGATAACACAAGTCATCGAGGGGCAAGGATGGTATTTCTCAACATGAATTCGATCGATATCCTTACAGAGCTCATAATGTTGTTGATGATAATAATGACACATTTGTCGAGGGGTTTCATGAGCATATAGTCGATCATCGATGACATCTAGCAAAAGGAAGGATGAAGCGAAAAGTTATTTGAACAACGAGTACGAGAAAAACTCGAAATTAAGCTTTTTGTTCAAGGTGAACTTATATGACGAGGAAGATCGAAATAAGATTAGCTCATCGTCGAAATTCGTGCTCCGTGAAGAAGGACCAAGTGGCACGGTTAAAATTTTAGCACGATAGTGATATAGCCGATCATGCTAGGAATGACTTGAAGGATTATTAAACTCATAAGCAATGAAAATTACTTAGAGTTATTGAATCAGAGTGTGGAATCGACTCATTTATCGGTGTTCTCGAGTGACTAATAACCCAAAACCCGGAGGAAAATTGGAATCAACGAGAATAATATTTGTTGAAGAACTCACAAGAAGTTATGTAGTTAGGGGATATTCTCGAGATACAAGAGGTATACTCGAAGGTAGAGCAGAATAGAGGTTGGATAGGTGTATTGATCTGTAGAAGACAAGTACTTCAACTTGCCTGGGAAATGAGATCAAGGAAGAACAATATGGTTGGAACCACGATTGCAAAAGACCAGATCCCAGATATAAGATGACCTTATACCAAGGGAATAATTAATGTTATGAGAAGCTACCATGATAAGCTCTACATCGTTTCCATGGGCATGAACACAAAGTTCAAGGTCGACTCCCACTTCTTCAATGTCTATCCTTTCATTCACTCCTCATCTTCAAAGAAGTTGTGTGGTACAAAATTATCTGGTAAAACACCAGCAAGGTATGACTTGTGAAAACTTTCGGTTTCATACTGTTTTGGGGAAGGTATAGGTTCAACCCATCAGGGCATGTTAGAAACATATACCCCGAGTTTCAAGAGTAAATATCACCAGCTCGAAAGCAGATCATGGTTGGCCAAATCAAAGAATATGATTTACCAATGGCATTATATATCAAGGAAAGAATTTCCAAAGTGATTGAATATGAAGGACGTTGTCGGATAATAATTCAACAAAGGATCGGACAGTCCAAAATGACGTTGATGTGAGCATCGACACACAACCAGAGGAAGAAACAATGCAAAGGCATTGGATCATAGAACAACTGACTAATTCAAAGCTTAAATGCGAAGGAATTATGATTTCCAATTCAAGGGATCAGGAGCAAACGCTGTGATAAAGGATGGCTAAGTCGAATAGACTTATTGTTACAATCGACGACAATTTGATTGGTCGAGAACGAGCTCATGTTCAAAATGGCGTCTGAGCCAAAAGGATGAATTATAGGATCGAGGATTGCGAGCATTCGCAACATGTTGAATCAACAGACTCAAAATGATAAGGACAAAGGATGTCAATAAGATTACTAGACTTATGAAATTATCCACAATGCAAGTAAGCAAGAATTCCAAGAGCAATAGGTTGCTGAGGATTTTCGAAAGATCGAATGGTATTTCGAAGACTTTTGTGAAATACTTTAATCAACTAGGGATGAGCGATACTCGATAAGTGCGTGAAATTATCCGTAGGGGTATTCAGGTGGCAAAGAACTGCATGGCAGTAGGCTCAAGTATTCTCGGAACAATAGAGAGAATTTCGGGGTATCTTGTAATAACAAGATCAACTGGGAATAAAAGTAAGAGCGACATGTGTAAGTATTTATCCATAGGGATATTTTGATGGTAGAGAATTGCAAAAGCAATGTGCACAAAGTCTCGAGAGAACATCGGAGAGTATGTTCGGAATCCTTCGGTGCACCAAGCAATCTTCTGGAGTGAGGGGCTCTCCGGGAGGAAGTGGTAACGAGAACCTAGAGTCATAATTAGTAAAATTATTTAACCCGAATAGAAGAGAGATCAGATTCCCAGAGTGAAGACAAGGAATAAAAGATCCTAATACCACCAAATAACGACGTGGGCCCGTAAGCCACACAACCAAGTTAGTAAAAGTTTTTCAATGACTAGACTCGACTTCATCCAAGGAGTTGGAAAGAGGGATTCCTACAGGCAGTCGGCTTTGATACCAACTTGTGACGTCCCTGATTTGAGCGTACACTAATAATGCAGTCGGCTCTCATACCAACTTGTGACGCCCCTGATTTGAGCGTACACTAATCATGCACGCAAATGTGTACGACCAAGATCAGGGACTCACTGGAAGATATCACAACATAAATCTAGACACAAATTAAAATAATACAAGCTTTATATTACAATCCAGGGGCCTCTAGGGCTCAAATACATAAGCTCGGATACACAAGAGTCAGCGGAAGCAATAATATCTGAGTACATACATAAGTTAAACAAATCTGCCTTAAGAAGGCTAGCACAAATGTAGTAACGATCGAAAAGGCAAGGCCTCCTGCCTGGGACCTCCTAACTCCTCCTCGAAGCCGAACTCCACGTAGAAACATCCTCGGGATCCTCTAGGTCCTGGACTCCATCATATGGTTGCATCATCCGAGAAGAAGGGACAAAAGGGGAAAAGGGGGAGCAAAGCAAATGTGAGCACTCATCCAAAGTACTCGCAAGTAAGGATCTACACTACATATGCAACGGTATATGTGTAAAGGGGGGGGGGTGATATATGTGGGATAAACTGTAGAATGCCAGAATAAGAGGGGGATAACTATTTCTATCAAAGACTACGCTTCTGGCAGTCTCCATCTTGCAGCAGTAGAAGAGAGTAGATGGAATAGTAATAAGTATCAATGCTTCTGGCAGCCTCCATCTTGCAGCAGTAGAATAGAGTAGATGGTAAGTTCGCCAAGTAACATCGTATAGCATAATTCTACCCGGCGATCCTCCCCTCATCGCCCTGTGGGAAAGCGAACACCGGGTTGTCTCTGGAACTTGTCTGGGTGTGTTTTATTAAGTATCCGGTTCTAGTTGTCATGAGGTCGGAGTACAACTCTGGGTCGTCCTTTTACCAAGGGACATGACTATTCGAATAGATAAACTTCCCTGCAGGGGTGCACCACATTTCCCAGCACGCTCGTTCCCATTTGGCCGGACACACTTTCCTAGGTCATGCCCGGCCTCGAAAGATCAACACGTCGCAACCCTACCTAAGCACATCAGAGAGGTCAGCACGCCGGTCTAAACCCTAAGCACGCAGGGGTCTGGGCCCATCGCCCATTGCACACCTGCACGTTGCATACATAGCTGGTGAGCAGACCTAGCAACCTCCATTACTAAGGAAGTTGCGTTACGCGGTCCAACCCGGCGTGCGTCGCTAAGTCGCTGACGTCATACCACGACGTCGAGAGCCCATATCTATTCCCACGTAGCTGGTTAGTGCGTATAGGCAGGGGTCAGACTCAGATCAAATATCCAAACTTGTTAGGCGTGTTATTATGAAATCACCACGGACAACGACCAGGGCCAGACCACCTCTCAATTGGGTGTCTCAACCCGCCCTGTTGCTCCGCCCTAAAGAGTCACTCGGGGGGCTGTCGGGAACCCAGGCCCACCGCTACCTGGATGGATCCACCTATCATTTTAGCCCCCAATCCGTGAATCACTTGCGGGTACTCTACGAGCCGACCCGACTTTAGTCACATCATGTATCATGTACAGTATGTATATAGTATATACCCGTGATTACCACCCGAAGTGATCACGGCCCGACAGTATAGCATGGCAGACGGACAATAATGTAGGGCCACTGATGGAATACTAGCATCTTATACTAAGCATTTAGGATAGTAGGTAAATGCATCAACAGTGGTAGCAACAATGACAGGCTATGCAACAAAGTAGGAGCTATCGAATTATCAGCAATAACAAACCTAATGCAAGAATAAGAGAGAAGAGAATGGCGATATCTGGTGATCAAGGGGGGGGGGGCTTGCCTGGTTGCTATGGCAAGAAGGAGGAGTCGTCGTCGATGTAGTCGATCACGGGGTTATCGGCAGCGGTCTCAGGGTCTACCGAAAAGAAGTAATGGAAGGGGAACACAATAAATAACAGAGCAATCAAAGCATCACAAAGCATAACATGACAATACGCGGTGCTACGGGTGATCTAACGTATGTCTACACGATATAGGTGAAGGGGGAAAACAACAGTGAAAGCATTCCTGGTGTTAGGCATTTTTGGACAGACGAACTGGAGGGAGATTGATCCATGTTCGCTATGATAGGGATGTGTGGCAGACGAACTGACCGCGTATCCGGGTTCGTCTCGAAATTCTGAGAAACTTTCATGCACGATGTATTTTCATCCGAGTTACGGATTATTCTATATGAATTTCTGAAGTTAAACAATATTCTGAAATTATTTATTAATTAGAAAATTAATGGGTAAATGCAATGGGTACCCAGAAGTGTACCCAGAAAGTTGGCAAAGTGGCTGACAGGTGGGCCCGGGGGTCCCAGTTGACCAGTCAACGTTTGACTGGTCAACAGGGGGTGGGGCCCTCGTGTCATACACTCGTCTAACTAATTACAGATTAGATAATTTAATTAGTAGATTAAGTTAATTAAACAAACTTTAATTAAGTTAATTATATTTATTTTTAATTAATTTTTAAATTATTTTTTTTTGAAAAAGGGGCCGACGGGGCCTACTGGCTAGTGGCCCTTAGGCCTTAGCAGGCGAGCGCTAACGGGCATCGGTGGGTGCGGCGCACGTCGGGAACGGAGCCCGCCCAGGTGCGGTGCGAGGCCGGCGGAGGAGCGGGTGAAGGAGTGCTACCTCTTGAGCTTGCGTTGTATTCCCTCGCAGAGGAAAGGGAGATGCAACATAGTAGCGTAAGTATTTCCCTCAGTTTTGGAGAACCAAGGTATCAATCCAGTAGGAGACCACGCGCCAGTCCATCGCACCTGCACAAACAAATAAGAACTTCACAGCCAACGCGATAAGGGGTTGTCAATCCCTTTACGGTCAGTTACGATAGTGAGATCTGATAGAGATGATAATTATATTTTTGGTATTTTTGGTGTAGAAACAGAAAGTAAAGAAAGCAAATAAACAACGGCGGCAGAAACTGGCTAGTTGACGGGAAAGTAATATGATAAAGATAGACCCGGGGGCCATAGTTTTCTCTAGTGGCTTCTCTCATGAGAGCGATATTCTACGGCGGGTAAACAAATTACTGTCGAGCAATTGATAGAAAAGCGAATAATTATGAGACTATCTAGGCATGATCATTGTATATAGGCATCACGTCCGAGACAAGTAGACCGACTCCTGCCTGCATCTACTACTATTACTCCACACATCGACCGCTATCCAGCATGCATCTAGTGTATTGAGTTCATACGAATAGAGTAACGCCTTAAGCAAGATGACATGATGTAGAGGGATAAACTCAAGCAATATGATGAAAACCCCATCTTTTTATCCTCGATGGCAACAAGACAATACGTGCCTTGCTGTCCCTACTGTCACTGGGAAAGGACACCACAAGATTGAACCCAAAGCCAAGCACTTCTCTGATATGTCCAAAACGTATCTATAATTTCTGCTTGCTCCATGCTTCTTTTGTGTGATATTGCTATGATATTGATGCACTTCCATGCACTTTTGATCATATTTGGACTAACCTATTAACTCAGTGCACCACAGTGCCAGTTCCTGTTTTCTGCTGTTTTTCTATTTCAGGTTTCCCCCATATTAAAAGTGCTCCAAAAATTCCAGGAAAAATATAGGAAAAATCAGCGTACAGGAAGCTTCGCGAAGAACCAAAGATGGGCCAGAGGGGAGCCAGGGGAGGCCCAGGCGGCCAGCTGGCGCGGCCCCACCCCTGGCCGCGCCAGGGGGGCGCCTGGGGCCCCTGCTCCGCCTCTGGCTGCCCCCCTTCGCATATATATCCCTCTCGTCCCGAAACCCTCGAGGACAGAACCCTTTTTCGCGATCTCGCCTCTGTTCCGCCGCCGCAGCACTTCCAAGATCGGGAGCATCCGGAGAACTCTTCCCGGCACCCTGCCGGAGGGGAGAACCACCACCGGGAGCTTCTCCACCACCATGGACGCTTCCCGGATGAGTCGTGAGTAGTACACCTTGGACCATGGGTCCATGATCAGTAGCTATGTGATGTTCTCCTCCCCTCTTTGCTCTTCATGGTTTAGACCTCGTGAGCTGCCCTACATGATCGAGGCACATATGTAATCTTTCTGCTGTTGCTTTGCTGAGTTTGCTGGGATCTGATGGATTATGAGACTATGTTCAGATTGTGTTTGAGTAATATATTTGATTCACCTCTTTTATATCTTTGTTCTTGAGTAATTCTTGCATGTTCTCCATTGCTGTTTATTGCTTTGGCCAAGTAGTAGGTAGTAACTCCAAGAGGGAGCGTTATGCTTGATTGTGGGTTCATGCCCCCTGATGACTAGCTTGAGTGACAGAAACATGAGTGTAGGGGATGTGCTATTGCCACAAGGGAGAAAACAACGGTGCTTGTACTTGCGGGTGCAAGGATTGTTTACTTTACACAAAGTTCTTTTAATGCAGTTGTCTGTTGCTTTGAGTTTACACTTTGGGTGGGATTCGCAACTTAATACCAGCGAGATGTTGTGGATAGATATCTCAAGGTGGATGATTAGTAGTAGATGCAGATGGATTTCGGTCTACTTGCCTTGGCATACCGCCCATGCTTTTGAGCCTCTACCTTTCTTTGCAGCATAGTTAGCATTGGTTTGCGCACATAATCCTGTCAATTGCCCAGCTGTAATTTGTTTACCTCGCTTTGCTGTTTTATCGTCTTTTGGGAGAGAGACATCACTAGTGAACATCATGGGACCCCGGTCCATATTACCACCGCTGATCACACCTTTTATTTACTTCCTGTTTTTATTTCCTAGTTGCAGTCATAGCTATCATTATTATCTCTTGTGTTTGATCCTTTGTAAACAACAAGGCCGGAGGGATTGACAACCTCTCTGTACTCGTTGGGAGCAAAGTTATCTGTATCTGTGT
The DNA here is from genome assembly GCA_902687465.1 of Secale cereale. Lineage (NCBI taxonomy): Eukaryota > Viridiplantae > Streptophyta > Magnoliopsida > Poales > Poaceae > Secale > Secale cereale. The sequence goes on along the minus strand of LR738715.1, from coordinate 579,320,505 downwards.
GCAGGTCCCGTCAACTGCTAAGTTTCTGGCGCCGTTGACACCTACTTGTCGACCCTCGGAGACTCACGGGATTCGATCCTTGGTATCTTTGCCAAGGGAAATTTGCCGCTACGCTACATCTCAACCTTCCACTTGGGGTAACCAACGAGGGGCGAGAAGCCATCATTCTCCCATTGCAAGAACTATAGATCTAGTAGTCCAAACCAAACCAATAATTCGAAGAGACTTGCAAGGATATTATGAGCACACATAAAAAGTTTAGAGAAGAACCAAATATCTTTCATAGATAACCTTAATCATAAACTCACAATTCATCGAATCTCGACAAACACACCGCAAAAAGAGATTACATCAAATAGATCTCCTCGAAGACTGAGGAGAACTTTGTATTGAGATCTAGAGAGAGAAGAAGCCATCTAGATACTAGCTATGGACCCGAAGGTCTGAGGTAAACTACTCACAACTCATGGTGAGGGCGATGATGATGATGATGAAGGCCTCCGTGATGGACCCCCCTCCCAAAACAGGCTCCAAGATGGGATCTCCATGGGAACAGAAGCTACGGCGGTGGAATTAGGGTTTTCTCTCTATGTATGGAGTTTCTGGGGTATGTAGGTATATATAGGAAGAAGGGGGGCACCGGGGGCCACACGGGCTACCCTCGAGGCAGGGGGCGCGCCCTGGGAAGGGGGCGCGCCCCCACCCTCGAGGGTGGCCCCTCTGTCCCCTGGCTTGGCCCTGAAGTCTTTCGTGCGTGATTTCCTCCAAAAATATCTCTCGCGAAGGTTTCATTCCGTTTGGACTCCGTTTGATATTCCTTTTCTGCAAAGCCCTGAAATAGGCAAAAAACAACAATATGGACTGGGCCTTTGGGTTAGTAGGTTAGTCCCAAAAATGATATAAAAGTGAATGATGAAGCCCATTAAACATCCAAGACTTCATAAATAATAGCATGGAACAATAAAAAATTATAGATACGTTGGAGACGTATCAAGCATCCTGTGATGCCCGAGATCGACGTCCCAGAAGATACCAGAAGATTCCAGAAGATTCCAGATGTTCCGGGTTGCCCGTGTGTTTTTTTTGTGCTTGTGTTATTATTTTTGCATTGCATCATGTCATCATGCCATCATGTCATTTTTATTTTGCATCTCAACCTTAATAAATCGTGTGGACCTTCGGTCCATTTAAATCGAGGGAAGGTGTCTTCTCTTTAAAACATATAAAAGCCTCTCAATATTTAGGGAGCTATATTTAAAATATTCCAATTGGTTGGGATCACCGTAACACACTTGCAATATTCCCCATGCTTCTTTAATTCAAGTTTCACCTTCAAACCTTCCCTATAATTCTTTTCCTATTTATCGAGGCTCCTCCAAAATCTAAACTCCTTTTTTTTTGCAAGCTAAATGTTTTAGTTTGCATGTCCCTATTTTTGTTGGAACTATTTTGTTGGGTTGGTTTTATTCCATAAAACCTTACAAAATGTTCCGTCTTTTCTTTTCTGTTCATGACCTTCTTCTCTTATTTTATTTTTTGCTCTCTCTCTTTTATTTTCTGTTTAAGAGATTAAACAGAAGAGAGGCAGCCAGCCTTTCCAGGCCCAGTCGCCACCCCCTTAGGCCATTCCAGGCCACTATTCATCCCAGCCGGCCCAGCTCCTAGGCCATTTGGCCCAACTCCGGCTAACCCTAACTCCCAGCGCACTCCCCCCCTCGCCCCTTCACTCCCTCTTTCCCCCCGAGCCGCCGCCGCACTCTTCTCGTTCCCCCTCGCCACCTCTCGTTCCCTCGAGCCCTCGATCTCCTCCTCGTAGCGCCGCGCTTCCCCTCCTCTCGATCCCCCTTCCATCGCCCGACGTCCTCCGCGCCTGGCGCCCGCGAGGCTGAGCGGCTCCCCCTCGACGCGCCCTGGCTCCTGCGACCGGGCCCCTCGCCCCCTCCCGTCGACGCGCCTGACGCGCGAGCGCCCGGCCTCCCTTCTCCGGTGGCTGCGCCGCCCTCCCGTCGACCGCAGTCCGCCGCCGCCGTCGTCTCCTGCGGGATCCGCGGCCAGGGACAGCGCAGGGCCGCACTCCTCCCTCCGTTCTCCTCGAAACGGCCGCTCCCCTCGGCCCAGGAGCGCCCGCACCCCTCCTCCGTCGCCTCCTCTGCGCGCCGTCGAGGCCGCGGCACCAGGGCCGGCCGGAGATGAGCAGCGAGCGCCCTCCTTCTTCCTCGACGCCGGCCAGGCACGACGACCCGCCGGCGTGCCCCTGCCTCCCCTCCCGACGCGGAGCCCAGCAGCAGGCCGCGCCCCTTTTCCCTCCGTCCGCGCCGTCGTCGCCTTGGTCCCGTGCCTCGCTGCATCCTCCTCCCGCGGCCGAGGACGCGCCCGCTGGACCTCCAGCACCGTTCCGCCCCCAAGGCAGCAGCCTCCTCGCGTGATCGAGGCCTTGTGTTTTTTTTGTTGTTTGTTGCTGTTATTGTTAATCTCAGATAACCATGTAACAGCAAGCACATCTGTTTTGGACCCGTACAACTACCGTCTCGGAGACGCACCGTGTACCACTACTTACGACTACCGTCGCCGAGACCCTCAAGTACCTCCATGAACGGAACAACTACTCGTTGGCGACTTCGTGTACAACTACTTCCTCTCCGATGAACGAGAACAACTACTTCCCTCTACGGCATGTACCACTACCGTCGCCCCGTGTACCACGACTCGAGTACCACTACTTCCACTACACCCCGTGAACAACTACTTCCTCTACGACTCGCGAGAACGCCTTCTTCCTCTACGATCTCGAACCGCCCCGAAACGCACGCTTCAAAGGTATAACGAGATGACCCCGTGGAATGCTTGTTGTGTTGTATGAAATGTTACCCTTGTGTGCATCGTGCCCGTTCCGACCTTTTGTCATGTTCCTCGGTTGCCTCGTCACCGACTCGTGGGAACCCGGCAACGGGATCGCCCCACCTTTCATCTCGTTTGTCCCGCTCACACCATCTTTCTTTTGCCCGGTCTCTCAACGAGTTACCGGAACCGATATGTTGCGTGGCATCATTTTCGGATCGTTACCGTGGCACCCTTTCCTTCTACCACGGTGACAAATGCTTCATCTTCTTGTTAATCTTTTAATAAAACTTGCATAAAACTTGTTCATGTCATCCGCATCATGTTAACAACCTTTGAATGTTTAATTGTTGTTTGCTTATAATTATTAAACATGCTCATGGGGATTTTTCCGGACATGTTGTTGTTCTTTTCCGGCCCCATTTAAATTGTCTAAATAGGTAGTTTACTTTATGCTTCACCTCTTGCCATGTTAAAAACATTTAAACTTGTCTTGTAAATAATGAGAGTCAACTAAATAATTAAATGTGGTGTTTCGTCAATATGCAACTCGTTGCATATTGAGCTCCACTTAACTTGTAGTGTTGTTTGTGCACTTTGCCATGCCATGCATATTTAAACCGGACATGCATCATACTTGTTTGTGCATCGTATGCCATGCTTATGCTTGTGTGTTTACCGTGTTGTTTCTTCCTTTCCGGTTTCTTCTCTTGTTAGCTTCGGTTTCGTTCCGGAGTTGTGAGGATTCTTCTCTCGTCTCTGTTGCTCCGTCTACTTCATGGATCCGTTCTTCTTCCTTGTGGAATCCCAGGCAAGATGACCGAACCCGGATACCATTACTATCTTTGCCTATTGCTAGTAGTCTCGATCTTTAGTTTTGCCTCGATGCCCATGTCTTTCCTGTCAGCCTCCTACTTGTAACCATTGCCATGTTTAACCACCCTACCTATGCAAACCGTTGCTTGGCTAAGTACGCTTCGCTCAGCCCCTCTTATAGCATTGTTAGTTGCAGGTGAAGATTGAAGATGCTTGCTTCATGTTGAAGTTTGGTTGGGTTATATCACACTATATAAATGCTTAAAATGAAATCATCTATATACTGGCAGGGTGGAAGGCTAAGCCTTTTGCTTGGTGTTTTGTTCCACTCGTGCCGTTAGGAACCGTATAAACCGGTGTTATGTTCCTTGATTATGCGTTCCTAACACGGTTGGGGTGTATGGGACCCCCTTGATAAACCGCTAAGTGCTAAGTCTTTTCCAGCAAGTCCCAACATTGGTACTATTTGCCTAATAACTAATAAAACTTGCATGTGGACTAGCTATCCCTTTTATTTTAATTCAACCCCCCGGGCCAGTGCTCCACATGAGTGTTGGTCCGAAACGAGCAGACTGCGGGGCCACCTCAAGGAAACTTGAGGTTTGGTAAACACCTGTAGGATGACTCATCCGGTCGTGTCCTGAGACTTAGATACGCGCGGCTACTATCAGGGTGTCGACACGCCGGGAGGATTTGCTGGATTAGCCTTACCTTAGTTCGGTTTAACTTGAGCACGGGATTCCGAGAATACTCGGGTCTTCCCACCTATGGAGTTGCGACTTCGCGGATCGTGGGCTTGTAATGGGTCAAGTTGGAACACCCCTGCAGGGTTTGAACTTTCGAAAGCCGTGCCCGCGGTTATGTGGCAGATGGGAGCTTGTTAATATCCGGTTTTAGATAACTTGACACAATGTTTCAATACACTACCAGCGTGTGTACCGTGACTGTCAATTTCCGAATAGGGATTCGGGAGTTGAACACGGTGGGGTTATGTTTGACCGGCTTTAGTTAGGATCACTTCGTGATCATCTTTCGACCGATGCTCTTCTCTTCTCGCTCTCGTACACGTAAGCTAGTGCTAGTTGCTGCTGCAGACTCTTGTTGTTCCTTCACCTCTCGTTCTTTCTTCAGCCTTGTCCTCACCCAAGGCTTAAATAGTCTTGTTACCCAGGAACGGGATTGCTGAGTCCTCTGTGGCTCACAGTTACTTCACCACACCAGATGTAGGTTCAGCCGAGTTCGATGCAGGAGTTGGATCAGTTCTTCACAGGAAGTTCGATGAAGAGCTTGGCCGTATGCTTGTGACGTTTCGACGATCAGTAGTGGTTTCTACTAGGATTCGATCCTGACCTGTGGCTTTATGTTGTTTTGGTATCTTTCTTTTGGATCTTCACCCGTAGTCGGGTTGTGATGTTTTGAATGATGTATTGCTTATGTATTGTATTGTGTGAAGTGGCGAGTGTAAGCCAACTATCTCCTTTTGCAATTTAATCCCTCTTTTACATGAGATGTGCAAAGATACCAAACTTGAGATCATTCTAGGATGGGCTTATACCTTTAAGTCGTGCCTCGACACGTAGGAGGTATAGTCCCATCCTGGGCATTACAAGTTGGTATTCAGAGCCTTCTCCGACCTAGAAGCCCCCACTGATTGATCGAATCGTTGACGGTTGAGTCTAGGCACACACTTGAAAATGTTTTGAGTCCTATATTTATATCGGAGAGTAGGATTTCTTTTGCTTCTCATCTATTTTCTCTCTGGTGAGGTCTCCTGACGATTACTCTTGCCTCTTCTATTTTCAAAAATCGCACCAAATTTTTTTTTAGGAATCCCGCGAGTATTCTGGGATTGTTTCGATGTTCTTGTGACAAGGATATTGTTCTCGATGCCTCCTGTTACCGAGGAGTTGAGCTTCGGGGTATTGTTGTCACAAGCATATCGCGGCAGTACTAAATACTTAAGACGGCCGACATCGAAAATCTCTCCTATACGGCCAGTGGCAAGATAACCCCGACATCACCCAGTACTGGGGAGGTAGCTCGAGAGTATTGCCATAGCTTGTTATAGTGGATGCTTTTCGAAGGTCCGAGGTAAACAGTTTCCGAGAAAGACTGGTTATGTGTTGAAGGATGGATACACCTGGATGTAGGTTTAGAGTTGATTGCGCGGTGCTTCCCGTGTATCCCCAACACCTGATTGCATAACTAGAAACTTTCGGAAATCTATAGGTGGGTTCATCTAGTAGTTCTAGGCATTCTTCCAACGGATGATCGATATGAAGTTTGGGGTTCTACATCGAGTGAAGTGGTTTTATGGACTTGTTCTGATCGGGAGTTGCATCTTAAAGGGTCCTTGGCTATGCTGATCCGGGGATTGCAAAACCCTTTTGTAACACGTTCCATGAGCTTTCAGCACAAAGATGTCGAACGAAGCTTCTATCTTGTATTTGTTCTATCTGATCCTTGTTCCTTTTTATTTACCTTTTGTTCTTCCAAGTGGCTTCTCGTCAAGTTGATGTACCTGTGGAATTCATTCGTTCAATTCTCTATTCGGATAGATATGTTGCAACATGATCTTCTTCATAAACATATCTATCCTTGTTCTTGTTTTGATTCTGGTATTCGAGTTGCTTCAATGTCAAATGTTGATTCCATACCTTTCCTAATCGGTGTTCTCATATATCTATGGGAGTGCTAGTCCTTCTTAATCATCAAGATGGTCATGTTAATCCTTTTCAACCGGTGTGCCTTCTCTTCAAGTTTTTTCCATACAGACACCGTTGAGAAATCTGACGAATTGTCTGTTTCATTCATCCCAAGTTGTCCTTGTTTCCCCACCCTCCCACCCTTTTTCTTCTTGGAGCCAGAGTCTCTAATGAAGTATCCATTTTATTCATGTGATGTTTCTTCATTCTTTCCTTCAATGTTCTTATCCGGTGATCCTCAGGAAGATGCTCGAGAGCTTCAAGTTCATCATTCTTTTGTTCTCTAATTCTGTCGGTGGATGTAATTCAAGATTTCGGTGTTGATCTTATCCTTTTCCTCATTTCACAATGCTTTCTTATTCCGGTGCACCAATTAATCATTCTCCTCTTGCTATTCATATCCGGAGTGTTGAAGATATATCAGAAGATTCATAATTCCATTCTTAATCCGTTCAAGCTATTTTTGAGGATTGTCATCTATTCAAGCCATTTAATTCAACCGGTGCAATATCTCTTAAGCAATCTTTTCAACGGTGATTTCTTTGAGTGGGCCCTAACCCACAGGTCTTTTTCCCAGGATCTTACCTGACTCTTCTTTTTCCGGAGAATTCTTTTCAAAGTGTGACGTAAGAATGATTTCCATCAGTCACATGCCTTCTCCAAGCTTGTTTTCAATTATTTCCATCTTTAGCTCCACCTTCCTCTTGTCATTCGTCCGGAGTATCTCGAAATTCTTCATGGCATTTCTCGTCTTCATTCTCAACATTTGGAGATCAGAGAAGTGTTTCTCTTGAATCTTGGCCCGTTCTCTCAAGATTCGTGGTTCTAGCTTCATGCCATCCTCATTATCGTTTGATTGTGAGGAATTCTTTTATACCCATCCGAAGCATTTCATGAATTCTTTTCTTTGTGATCCTCCGAAGGCCATCATTTCAGAAGATTCTTCATTCTCAGTTTTCAACTTCGTCCTCCAAATATTCTTCATTGATGTCTCTTCGTTCGTCTCCATATTTTACGGTGGTTCTTTCAAGTTTACTCTTTCGTTGTTATCGTATCAATTCATTTGTTCTTTTCACAATCCTACCGGTGGTTCGTTGAAGATTTATCTGAGCTTGTGCTAGATCTCTCTTTAATTCTTTCCAACGAGAATAAGTAGTATGCCAAATCCTTTGGTTGTCATCAATTTAAATTGGTGAAGGAGATGCATGACATAATTCTTATTCTTATTCCTTCAAGGTGATTTAATTCTTTTGTCTGGAGCTTGTTCATCATATCATATTCTCGGTCCTAAGTTGTTCATCTTGTTTTCCGGAGCTCCATGTTATTTCAATTATATCATTTCAAACCTCCATCTAATTCATCACAGGCCTTGAATCTTATTCTTTTCGTCTTTCACTTCTCATGCTTTCATTACCGGAGTTCTTCATGTTTCATCAATTAATTCATCCTCGAAGTTTTCATCAAGATTCTTGTTGGAGCTCAAGCATTCTTCATCATGCTTCCTATTGCAATTCTTTCTACCTTATCTTTTCAGATGGTGTTATGTCATTCTTGACAAATCCTTCATGTTTCATGATTCACGAGTTATCGAGAATGAGATATTTAAAACCATCATTTTCCTTGTTCAGGAGATCTTTTCAACCCTTCAATTTATTCATTGGAGTTATCTTGGGTTGTATTTCACCTAAAAGCTTTCCCTAAGGATTGTTGATATTATGGTGATTATAATGACCCAAGTTCTTCATTTATCATTCCGGTGAAATAAGCTTTTCATATCCTTGTTGATCTCAATCCAATCAATTGTTTTCGTTAGTGGCTGGTTGTCACCTCATAATTTTGAGATGTTTTCCATAAGCCCACATCAAGCTTATTCGTTTCGTTGTTGAATTCCAACAACTCTGTTCAACCCTTCTCCATAAGGAGGATTTTCTAATTCATTCGTGGGAGAAGTTGTCATCTTCTTCTTCGATCTTCTCTTTCCAACGATCTTGCATCTATTCTTTCGTTCCGGAGGCTTTGTGATATTGCTATCTTTAACCATCATCTCGTTTTTTTATCAAGATCATGTTCTTTCCCTTGCTTATCATTTAACCGGAGTGTTGTATTCTTCCTTGCTTGTCTATTTAACCGGAGTGGTGTGTCCTCCATTCTAGATCCCTCATCTTATCAGTTTGCCTCTCTTTTTAACCGGAGTGCTGTCTGAATCTTTCTTACACCTTGTGACATTCTTTTAATTGTTCCGGAGGCTATATGTTGTTGATTTCATCAAGTATCATTCCATCTTCTCAAGTTTTTGTTCAATTCCTTCCACTTTCAGACGGAGTGCTGTCCAAATTTTGTCATTCTTATTCCTTGGCTATACCGTTGTGGTTTCATATTCTTTTGTCATCCGTGAGCTCTTCTTTCATGTCTTACAACCTACAAGGTTCTCGTAATGTTCCTTGTTCCTCTTTTCTAAAGGAGTGTTTTTCCTCTTCGTTATTTCCGTTGCATTCTTTCTTTCAACTTGTTCAACCTCTCAAGGTTCTTTGGTTTCACTCGTCTGTCAAAGAAGCAACTTTGTTTACCTCTTCCTCTTTCGTTTTTTACCCGGTGCTATCTCTAGGATCTCGGGTCGAGATCCTCTGTTAGTGTGGGAGAGTTGTGACGCCCGAGATCGACGTCCCAGAAGATACCAGAAGATTCCAGAAGATTCCAGATGTTCCGGGTTGCCCGTGTTTTTTTTGTGCTTGTGTTATTATTTTTGCATTGCATCATGTCATCATGCCATCATGTCATTTTTATTTTGCATCTCAACCTTAATAAATCGTGTGGACCTTCGGTCCATTTAAATCGAGGGAAGGTGTCTTCTCTTTAAAACATATAAAAGCCTCTCAATATTTAGGGAGCTATATGTAAAATATTCCAATTGGTTGGGATCACCGTAACACACTTGCAATATTCCCCATGCTTCTTTAATTCAAGTTTCACCTTCAAACCTTCCCTATAATTCTTTTCCTATTTATCGAGGCTCCTCCAAAATCTAAACTCCTTTTTTTTGCAAGCTAAATGTTTTAGTTTGCATGTCCCTATTTTTGTTGGAACTATTTTGTTGGGTTGGTTTTATTCCATAAAACCTTACAAAATGTTCCGTCTTTTCTTTTCTGTTCATGACCTTCTTCTCTTATTTTATTTTTTGCTCTCTCTCTCTTTTATTTTCTGTTTAAGAGATTAAACAGAAGAGAGGCAGCCAGCCTTTCCAGGCCCAGTCGCCACCCCCTTAGGCCATTCCAGGCCACTATTCATCCCAGCCGGCTCAGCTCCTAGGCCATTTGGCCCAACTCCGGCTAACCCTAACTCCCAGCGCACTCCCCCCTCGCCCCCTCACTCCCTCTTCCCCCCCGAGCCGCCGCCGCACTCTTCTCGTTCCCCCTCGCCACCTCTCGTTCCCTCGAGCCCTCGATCTCCTCCTCGTAGCGCCGCGCTTCCCCTCCTCTCGATCCCCCTTCCATCGCCCGACGTCCTCCGCGCCTGGCGCCCGCGAGGCCGAGCGGCTCCCCCTCGACGCGCCCTGGCTCCTGCGACCGGGCCCCTCGCCCCCTCCCGTCGACGCGCCTGACGCGCAAGCGCCCGGCCTCCCTTCTCCGGTGGCTGCGCCGCCCTCCCGTCGACCGCAGTCCGCCGCCGCCGTCGTCTCCTGCGGGATCCGCGGCCAGGGACAGCGCAGGGCCGCACTCCAACCTCCGTTCTCCTCGAAACGGCCGCTCCCCTCGGCCCAGGAGACCCCGCGCCCCTCCTCCGTCGCCTCCTCTGCGCGCCGTCGAGGCCGCGGCACCAGGGCCGGCCGGAAATGAGCAGCGAGCGCCCTCCTTCTTCCTCGACGCCGGCCAGGCACGACGACCCGCCGGCATGCCCCTGCCTCCCCTCCCGACGCGGAGCCCAGCAGCAGGCCGCGCCCCTTTTCCCTCCGTCCGCGCCATCGTCGCCTTGGTCCCATGCCTTGCTGCATCCTCCTCCCGCGGCCGAGGACGCGCCCGCGGGACCTCCAGCACCGTTCCGCCCCCAAGGCAGCAGCCTCCTCGCGTGATCGAGGCCTTGTGTTTTTTTTTGTTGTTTGTTGCTGTTATTGTTAATCTCAGATAACCATGTAACAGCAAGCACATCTGTTTTGGACCCGTACAACTACCATCTCGGAGACGCACCGTGTACCACTACTTACGACTACCGTCGCCGAGACCCTCAAGTACCTCTATGAACGGAACGACTACTCGTTGGCGACTTCGTGTACAACTACTTCCTCTCCGATGAACGAGAACAACTACTTCCCTCTACGGCATGTACCACTACCGTCGCCCCGTGTACCACGACTCGAGTACCACTACTTCCACTACACCCCGTGAACAACTACTTCCTCTACGACTCGCGAGAACGCCTTCTTCCTCTACAATCTCGAACCGCCCCGAAACACACGCTTCAAAGGTATAACGAGATGACCCCGTGGAATGCTTGTTGTGTTGTATGAAATGTTACCCTTGTGTGCATCGTGCCCGTTCCGACCTTTTGTCATGTTCCTCGGTTGCCTCGTCACCGACTCGTGGGAACCCGGCAACGGGATCGCCCCACCTTTCATCTCGTTTGTCCCGCTCACACCATCTTTCTTTTGCCCGGTCTCTCAACGAGTTACCGGAACCGATATGTTGCGTGGCATCATTTTCGGATCGTTACCGTGGCACCCTTTCCTTCCACCACGGTGACAAATGCTTCATCTTCTTGTTAATCTTTTAATAAAACTTGCATAAAACTTGTTCATGTCATCCGCATCATGTTAACAACCTTTGAATGTTTAATTGTTGTTTGCTTATAATTATTAAACATGCTCATGGGGATTTTTCCGGACATGTTGTTGTTCTTTTCCGGCCCCATTTAAATTGTCTAAATAGGTAGTTTACTTTATGCTTCACCTCTTGCCATGTTAAAAACATTTAAACTTGTCTTGTAAATAATGAGAGTCAACTAAATAATTAAATGTGGTGTTTCGTCAATATGCAACTCGTTGCATATTGAGCTCCACTTAACTTGTAGTGTTGTTTGTGCACTTTGCCATGCCATGCATATTTAAACCGGACATGCATCATACTTGTTTGTGCATCATATGCCATGCTTATGCTTGTGTGTTTACCGTGTTGTTTCTTCCTTTCCGGTTGCTTCTCTTGTTAGCTTCGGTTTCGTTCCGGAGTTGTGAGGCTTCTTCTCTCGTCTCTGTTGCTCCGTCTACTTCATGGATCCGTTCTTCTTCCTTGTGGAATCCCAGGCAAGATGACCGAACCCGGATACCATTACTATCTTTGCCTATTGCTAGTAGTCTCGATCTTTAGTTTTGCCTCGATGCCCATGTCTTTCCTGTCAGCCTCCTACTTGTAACCATTGCCATGTTTAACCACCCTACCTATGCAAACCGTTGCTTGGCTAAGTACGCTTCGCTCAGCCCCTCTTATAGCATTGTTAGTTGCAGGTGAAGATTGAAGATGCTTGCTTCATGTTGAAGTTTGGTTGGGTTATATCACACTATATAAATGCTTAAAATGAAATCATCTATATACTGGCAAGGTGGAAGGCTAAGCCTTTTGCTTGGTGTTTTGTTCCACTCGTGCCGTTAGGAACCGTATAAACCGGTGTTATGTTCCTTGATTATGCGTTCCTAACACGGTTGGGGTGTATGGGACCCCCTTGATAAACCGCTAAGTGCTAAGTCTTTTCTAGCAAGTCCCAACATTGGTACTATTTGCCTAATAACTAATAAAACTTGCATGTGGACTAGCTATCCCTTTTATTTTAATTCAACCCCCCGGGCCAGTGCTCCACATGAGTGTTGGTCCGAAATGAGCAGACTGCGGGGCCACCTCAAGGAAACTTGAGGTTTGGTAAAAACCTGTAGGATGACTCATCCGGTCGTGTCCTGAGACTTAGATACGCGCGGCTACTATCAGGGTGTCGACACGCCGGGAGGATTTGCTGGATTAGCCTTACCTTAGTTCGGTTTAACTTGAGCACGGGATTCCGAGAATACTCGGGTCTTCCCACCTATGGAGTTGCGACTTCGCGGATCGTGGGCTTGTAATGGGTCAAGTTGGAACACCCCTGCAGGGTTTGAACTTTCGAAAGCCGTGCCCGCGGTTATGTGGCAGATGGGAGCTTGTTAATATCCGGTTGTAGATAACTTGACACAATGTTTCAATACACTACCAGCGTGTGTACCGTGACTGTCAATTTCCGAATAGGGATTCGGGAGTTGAACACGGTGGGGTTATGTTTGACCGGCTTTAGTTAGGATCACTTCGTGATCATCTTTCGACCGATGCTCTTCTCTTCTCGCTCTCGTACACGTAAGCTAGTGCTAGTTGCTGCTGCAGACTCTTGTTGTTCCTTCACCTCTCGTTCTTTCTTCAGCCTTGTCCTCACCCAAGGCTTAAATAGTCTTGTTACCCGGGAACGGGATTGCTGAGTCCTCTGCGGCTCACAGTTACTTCACCACACCAGATGCAGGTTCAGCCGAGTTCGATGCAGGAGTTGGATCAGTTCTTCACAGGAAGTTCGATGAAGAGCTTGGCCGTATGCTTGTGACGTTTCGACGATCAGTAGTGGTTTCTACTAGGATTCGATCCTGACCTGTGGCTTTATGTTGTTTTGGTATCTTTCTTTTGGATCTTCACCCGTAGTCGGGTTGTGATGTTTTGAATGATGTATTGCTAATGTATTGTATTGTGTGAAGTGGCGAGTGTAAGCCAACTATCTCCTTTTGCAATTTAATCCCTCTTTTACATGAGATGTGCAAAGATACCAAACTTGAGATCATTCTAGGATGGGCTTATACCTTTAAGTCGTGCCTCGACACATAGGAGGTATAGTCCCATCCTGGGCATTACACATCCCCAAGCTTAATTCCTGCTCGTCGTCGAGTAGGTAAATGATAAAGAAAGAATTTTTGATGTGGAATGCTAACCAACATAGTTTTTCAATGTAATTCTCTTAATTGTGGCATGAATGTTCAGATCTGAAAGATTCTAGACAAAAGTCTATATTGACATAAGAAATAACAATACTTCAAGCAATACTAACAAAGCAATCATGTCTTCTCAAAATACTATGGCTAAAGAAAGTTTTCCTACAAAATCATATAGTGTTGGCTATGCTCCCTTATTATCACACTAAATATTCATATCATGCACAACCCCGATTTCAGCCAAGCATTTGTTTTCATGCACTATCTTTTCAAACCTTTCAACTTTCACGCAATACATGAGCGTGAGCCATGGACATAGCACTATGGGTGGAATAGAGGTGGTTGTGGAGAAGACAAAAAGAGGGAGATAGTCTCACATCGACTAGGCGTATCAACGGGCTATGGAGATGCCCATCAATAGATATCAATGTGAGTGAGTAGGGATTGCCATGCAACGGATGCACTAGAGCTAAATATGAATGAAAGCTCAACAAAAGAAACTAGTGGGTGTGCATCCAACTTGCTTCCTCACGAAGACCTAGGGCATTTGAGGAAGCCCATCGTTGGAATATACAAGCCAAGTTCTATAACAAAAATTCCCACTAGTATATGAAAGTGACTAAGCATGAGACTCTCTACAATGAAGAACATGGTGATACTTTGAAGCACAAGTGTGGAAAAAGATAGTAGCAATTGTCCCAATTTCTTTTCTTTTTCTTTTTTGGGCCTTTCTTTCTTTTTTCTTTGGCCTTTCCTTTTTTTTGCGGAGGGGCTTTATAGATTCAGCCTTTCCTCCCATGGGACAATGCTCTAAAAGTGATGATCATCACACTTTCATTACAACTTGATATTACAACTCGATACTAGAACAACAAAGTATGACTCTATATGAATGCCTCCGGCGGTGTACCGGTATGTGCAATGAAACAAGAGTGTCATGTATGATAAATTATGCATGGTGGCCTTGCCACAAATACGATGTCAACTACATGATCATGCATGGCAATATGACAATATGATGCGTGTCATATAAACGGAACGGTGGAAAGTTGCATGGCAATATATCTCGGAATGGCTATGGAAATGCCATGATAGGTAGGTATGGTGGCTGTTTTGAGGAACAATATGGTGGTTGTTTTGAGGAAGGATATATAGTGGGTTTGTGGCACCGGCGAAAGTTGCGCGGTACAAGAGAGGCTAGCAATGGTGGAAGGGTGAGAGTGCGTATAATCCATGGACTCAAAATTAGTCATAAGAACTCATACACGTATTGCAAAAATCTACGAGTCATCAAAACAAAGCAATCAACGCATGCGCCTAGGGGGGAGGTTGGTAGGAGTTAACCATCGCGCGCCCCCGACCTCCACACAAAGGTTGACACTCTACAAATACCTCATGCTTTGACTTAGTCACATAACGGTTCACCATACGTGCATGCTACGGGAATCACTAACCTTAACACAAGTATTTCTCAATTTCATAATCACTCCACTAGCATGACTCTAATATCACTATCCTCATGTCTCAAAACAATTATCAAGCATCCAACATCTCTTTCTATTCAATGCACTTGCTGTGATTTTTTTTTACTACATTGACATTGGATGTTTATCATGTGAAGACTAGTTTCTTTAGCCTAAACACTTTACCATGCTGTTTTAATAGACTCTCAAATAGTTCTAAGTGAAGCATGAGAGTTCAACAATTTCTACAAAATATTACCACCACCATGCTCTAAAAGATATAAGTGAAGCACTAGAGCAAAAACTATTCAACTCAAAAGATATAATTGAAGCACATAGAGTGTTCTAACAATTTCTAGGCCATATTTAACTCTCTCAAATATGTGTGTCCAGCAAGGATGATTATTATAAACTAAGAAGCAAAGACTCAAATTATACAAGACACTCCAAGCAAAACACATAGCATGTTGCAAATAAAAATATAACTCCAAGTATAGTTACCGATGGATGAAGACGAAAGAGCGGATGCCTTCCCGGGGCATCCCCAAGCTTAGGCTTTTTGATTATCTTGAATTTACTTGGGGTGCCATGGGCATCCCCAATCTTAGGCCTTTCCTACTCCTTGTTCCATAGTCCATCAAAGCAATACTCAAAACTTGAAAACTTCACAACACAAAACTTAGACAAAAATTCTCGTGAGCTCCGTTAGTAAGAGAAAGCAAACCACTACTCAAAGGTACTGCAATGAATTCATTATTTGTTAATATTGGCGTTAAACCTACTGTATTCCAACTTCTCTATGGTCCATACTTGCCAATACTACTCATAGATGCATTGAAATAAGCAAACAACACACGAAAAACAGAATCTGTCAAAAATAGAACAGTCTGTAGTAATCTGTAGGTTTCGCCTACTTCTGGAATTCCAAAAAATTCAAACTAAATTGGTAAATTTGCGCAATTTGTCTACCAATGATAAGCAAAAATAATTAACTAAAAATCACGCTCCAGTAAAATCTGAAGACTACTTTAGCGAGCGCTAACGATTCTGTTTTTCACAGCAAGATCATATAAATTTCACACAAGTCTTACCAAAGGTTCTACTTGGCACAAACACTAAACAAAACATGAAAACACATCTAATAAGAGGCTAGATGCAATATTTATTCCCTAACATCAACAAAAGCAAAAAAACATTAAATTGGGTTGCCTCCCAACAAGCGCTATCATTTTATGCCCCTAGCTAGGCACGATACAAGATAAATCTTAGGTATTGCCATCTTTGGAAGGCAATCCATAAGTGGCTCTCATGATAGATTCATATGGTAATTTGATTTTCTTTCTAGGAAAGTGTTCCATGCCTTTCCTTAATGGAAATTGGAATCTAATATTTCCTTCCTTCATATCAATAATTGCACCAATCGTTCTAAGGAAAGGTCTACCAAGAATAATAGGACATGAAGGATTGCAATCTATATCAAGAACAATGAAATCTACGGGCACATAATTCCTATGGGCAACAATAAGAACATCATTAATTCTTCCCATAGGTTTCTTAATAGTGGAATCCGCAAGATGCAAATTTAAAGAACAATCATCAAGGTCATGAAACCCTAACAAATCACACAATTTTTTTGGGATAGTGGAGACACTAGCACCCAAATCACACAAAGCATAGAATTCATGATCTTTTATTTTTATTTTCATAGTAGGTTCCCATTCATCATAAAGCTTTCTAGGTATAGAAACTTCCAACTCAAGTTTTTCTTCATAAGATTGCATCAAAGCATCAACTATATGTTTAGTGAAAGCTTTATTTTGACTATAAGCATGCGGAGAATTTAGCACGGATTACAACAAGGAAATACAATCAATCAAAGAACAATTGTCATAATCGAATCCCTTGAAATCCAAAGTAGTGGGTTCATCATTATGTAAGGTTTTAATCTCTTCGTTCCCACTTTTAGCAATTTTAGCATCAATATCTAAAAACTCCGAATCATTGGGACACCTTAAAGCAGAATCATCCCCAATCCTATTCTCATCAAGATTAATACTAGAAAACAAGGATCTAATTGGAGACACATCAATAACTTTCAGATCTTCATCTTTATTTTCACGATAACTAGAAGAACACGATTTAATATAATATTCTCTTTTAGCACGCATTCTAGTGGTTCTTTATTTGCATTCATAAATGGAAATTCTCATGGCTTTGAGAGACTCATTGATATCATGCTTAGGTGGGATAGATCTAAGTTTCAAAGAATCAACATCAAGAGTAATTCTATCCACACTTCTAGCCAATTCATCAACCTTAAGCAATTTCTCTTCAAGCATAGCATTGAAATTCTTTTGCGAGATCATAAACTCCTTAACACTAGTTTCAAATTCAGAAGGCATATTTCCATAAGAGTTGTTGTAGGAATTACCAAAATTATTAGAGGGATTACTAGGAAAAGGCCTAGGATTAAAATTACCTCTATAAGCATTGTTACCAAAATTATTCCTACCAACAAAATTCACATCCAAAGATTCATTGTTATTCTCAATCAAAGTGGACAAAGGCATATTATTAAGATCAGAAGAAGCACTCTTAGCAGCAAAAAATTTCATAAGTTCATCCATCTTTCCACTCAAAACACTAATTTCTTTGATAGCATGCACTTTTTTACTAGTAGATCTTTCGGTGTGCCATTGAGAATAATTAACCATAATATTATCTAGGAGTTTGGTAGCTTCTCCTAAGGTAGTTTCCATGAAAGTGCCTCCGACGGCCGAGTCTAAAAGATTTCTAGAAGCAAAATTCAAGCCAGCATAAAAGTTCTGAATAATCATCCATAGATTCAAACCATGTGTAGGGCAATTACATATCATTAATTTCATTCTCTCCCAAGCTTGTGCAACATGCTCATGATCTAGTTGCTTAAAATTCATAATATCGTTTCTCAGAGAGATGATCTTAGCAGGAGGGAAATACTTAGAGATGAAAGCATCTTTGCACTTATTCCACGAATCAATACTATTTCTAGGCAAAGAGGAGAACCAAGTTTTAGCACGATCTCTGAGTGAAAACGGAAATAACTTCAATTTAACAATATCATTATCCGTATCCCTTTTCTTTTGCATATCACACAAATCAACAAAGTTGTTTAGATGGGTAGCGGCATCTTCACTAGGAAGGTCAGAGAATTGATCTTTCATGACAAGATTCAACAAAGCAGCATTGATCTCACAAGATTAAACATCAGTAATAGGAGCAATCGGAGTGCTAATAAAATCATTGTTGTTGGTATTGGAAAAGTCACACAACTTGGTATTGTTCTGAGCCATAGTGACAAGCAAGCAATCCAACACACACAAGCGAACAAAAAGCAAACACACGGCGGAAGAAGGGCGAATAAAACGACAAGGGTGAAGTGGGGGAGAGGAAAACAAGAGGCAAATAAATGTAATGTGAAGGATAAGGGTTTGTGATAGGTACTTGGTATATGACTTTTGCGTAAGCCTCCCCGGCAACGGCGCCAGAAATTCTTCTTGCTACCTCTTGAGCTTGCGTTGTATTCCCTCAAAGAGGAAAGGGAGATGCAACACAGTAGCGTAAGTATTTCCCTCAGTTTTTGAGAACCAAGGTATCAATCCAGTAGGAGACCACGCGCCAGTCCCTCGCACCTGCGCAAACAAATAAGAACTTCGCAGCCAACCCGATAAGGGGTTGTCAATCCCTTTACGGTCACTTACGATAGTGAGATCTGATAGAGATGATAATTATATTTTTGGTGTAGAAACAGAAAGTAAAGAAAGCAAATAAACAACGGCGGCAGAAATTGGCTAGTTGACGGGAAAGTAATATGATAAAGATAGACGCGGGGGCCATAGTTTTCTCTAGTGGCTTCTCTCATGATAGCGATATTCTACGGCGGGTAAACAAATTACTGTCGAGCAATTGATAGAAAAGCGAATAATTATGAGACTATCTAGGCATGATCATTGTATATAGGCATCACATCCGAGACAAGTAGACCGAATCCTTCCTGCATCTACTACTATTACTCTACACATCGACCGCTATCCAACATGCATCTAGTGTATTGAGTTCATACGAACAGAGTAACGCCTTAAGCAAGATGACATGATGTAGAGGGATAAACTCAAGCAATATGATGAAAACCCCATCTTTTTATCCTCGATGGCAACAATAAAATACATGCCTTGCTGCCCCTACTGTCACTGGGAAAAGGACAACGCAAGATTGAACCCAAAGCCAAGCACTTCTCCCATTGCAAGAACTATAGATCTAGTAGGCCAAACCAAACCAATAATTCGAAGAGACTTGCAAGGATATTATGAGCACACATAAAAAGTTCAGAGAAGAAACAAATATCCTTCATAGATAACCTTGATCATAAACTCACAATCCATCGGATCTCGACGAACACACCGCAAAAAGAGATTACATCGAATAGATCTCCTCGAAGACCGAGGAGAACTTTGTATTGAGATCCAGAGAGAGAGAAGAAGCCATCTAGATACTAGCTATGGACCCGAAGGTCTGAGGTAAACTACTCACAACTCATGGTGAGGGCGATGATGATGATGATGATGAAGGCCTCCATGATGGATCCCCCTCCCGGAACAGGCTCCAAGATGGGATCTCCACGGGAACAGAAGCTATGGCGGTGGAATTAGGGTTTTCTCTCTGCGTATGGAGTTTCTGGGTACATAGGTATATATAGGAAGAAGGAGGGCACCGGGGGCCACACGGGCTGCCCTCGAGGTAGGGGGCGCGCCCTGGGAAGGGGGGCGCGCCCCCACCCTTGAGGGTGGCCCCTCTGTCCCTTGGCTTGGCTCTGAAGTCTTTCGTGCATGATTTCCTCCAAAAATATCTCTCGCGAAGGTTTCATTCCGTTTGGACTCCGTTTGATATTCCTTTTCTGCAAAACCCTGAAATTGGCAAAATACAACAATCTGGACTGGGCCTTTGGGTTAGTAGGTTAGTCCCAAAAATGATATAAAAGTGAATGATAAAGCCCATTAAACATCCAAGACTTCATAAATAATAGCATGTAACAATAAAAAATTATAGATATGTTGGAGACGTATCAAGGAGGCGGCAGCGGCGGTGCGGCATGGGAGGCGAGGAGCGTCGTCGGCGGGGCGAGGCCAGTGGCCCCGGTGGCCGGACGGCATGGGGTGGCGTAGTGCGGCGAGGGAGGTGGCCGACGACGAGTGGCTCGGCGGCTAGGCGCGAGCGGGGAGGCATGGGCGCAACCGACGAGCGGGCAGGGCCAGCGTCGAGCGGTCGCGGGAAGGTGGAGCAATACGGCTGCGGGCTTGTGAGCGTGCGCACGCAGGCAGAGGACGGCCACGGTGCGGTAACCAGCGCGGTGGCATGCGGGGAGCAACGACAGCTAGAATCAGCAGTAGCGGCGGCGGTCAAAGTAGCAGCAGCAAGAAGCAGGGCAGGGCCGGAGCCTATGGACACGTGCGCGGGAGCACGGCCACGAGCGCGTGCAGGAGCGAGCCCGGTGCGGCTACAGCGGGGCTCGACCACGGCGGGCGCGAGCGGCAGCAGACGTGTGTGGCGCGGCCAGGGAGAGTATGGTGTGGCCCGGGGCTCGTGGGCGCGGCCAGGGATGCAGGAGTTTGTTGTAGCATGACACCCAGGATGTTACAATCTTCATGAATGTTTTTTACTATATCCTTCTTGGATATCTATCACTTTGGAACTAATTTCATATTTTGGTTTTGATAAGCTCAAACAAATATAAGTGAAGATCATGAGCATCATATTTCTTCCTCTCAAATTAATCTAAGTGAAGCAAGAGAGATTTTTTTTTTAAATAATAACTCTCAAATAAATCTAAGTGAAGCAAGAAAACATTTCTTCAAAAATAACAAAGCACATCGTGATAAAAAAGATATAAGTGAAACACTAGAGCAATTCCATAGCTCATAAATATTTAAGTGAAGCATAGAGAGCAATTCTAACAAGTCATGGCATAAATTTGGCTCTCTCAAATGGGTGTGTCCAGCAAGGATATTTATTGAAAATTAAAGAGAAAAACAAGCAAGGACTCATATTGTACAATACGCTCCAAGCAAAACTCATAATATATGACGAATAAAGATATAGCTTCGAGTAAAATACCTACGGTCGTTACAAGAAAGAGGGGATGCCACTCGCGCATCCCCAAGCTTAGTTGATTGCTTCTCTTTGAATAATAGCCTAGGATGCCATGGGCATCCCCAAGCTTAGGCTCTTCTTACTCCTTATTCCTTCATCCATCGTAACATCACCCAAAACTTGAAAATTTTAATCACACAAAACTCAACAAACTTTGTGAGATCCGTTAGTATAAGAAAACTAATCTTTACTCTAAGTATTGTATAAAACCAATTATTATTTTGTAATTGTATTATATATACTGTATTCTAACTTTTCTATGGCAAAAACTCATCAAAGGAAACCATAGAATCATCAAAACAAGCACATAACACAATGAAAACAGAATCTGTAAAAAACAAAACATTCTGTAAAGATGCAAATTTTGACCATACTTCTGCAACTCTAAAAATTCTGAAAATATAGGATAACGTGGAAAAAATTATATTGATATCCCCAAAAAATTCAAGATTTTATCACGTTCCAGTAATTGTCAATTTTTTTAACTCCGGACGCAAAAGTTTCTGAATTTTTCAACGCGATCACATCAACTATCAACCAAATCATCCCAAAGGCTTTGCTTGGCACACACATTTATTCAAACCACAAAACACATCTAAACAGAGGTATTATTGGGTAAACACACAAGAACAGAAAATAAGAAGAAAAAATTTATTTTATTCGTTGGGTTGCCTCCCAACAAGCTCTTTCTTTGTGGCCATTAAGACATGCTTGAGATTTCAATGATGCTCACATGAAACATAAGATTTGAAGCACAATGAGAGCATCATGTAGCATGTGAAAAACACATCTAAGTCTAACTTACTTCCTATGCATAGGCATTTTGAAAGCAAACAAATTAT
Organism: Secale cereale; assembly: GCA_902687465.1. Classification (NCBI taxonomy): domain Eukaryota; kingdom Viridiplantae; phylum Streptophyta; class Magnoliopsida; order Poales; family Poaceae; genus Secale; species Secale cereale. Next base: position 579,298,676 of record LR738715.1, on the reverse strand, counting down.
CAAGGCAAGCAAAAACTAGCATATGCAAGGAATATCGAAGAAACAAAAGCAATCTCAACATAACGAGAGGTAATTCAGTAACACGGATATTTCTACAATTATATTTCCCTCTCTAATAATAATTACAAGTAGTATCATACTCAAATTCAACAATATAGCTATCATATAAATTTTTCTCTTCATGATCTACATGCATGCAAAGTTGACACTCTTCCAAAACAGTGGGATCATTATTGCCTAGAGTTGACACTCTTCCAAAACCACTTTAAATAATATTGCAAATATTATTATCAATAACATATTCATCATGAGGCATAAATAAATTTTCAAGATCGTAAGAAGAATCACCCCAATCGTGATCATTGCAATAAGTAGAGGACATATCAAAATTAGCATTCCCAAGCTTGGGGTTTGGCATATTATAGCATAATTGACATTAATAGAATTTATTATAACACCATTGCAATCATGCTTTTCATCCAAGGAGCTATCATGAATCACTTCATAAGTTTCTTCTTTTATCACTTCATCACAATTTTCAGATTCATGAATCTCAAGCAAAACTTCATAAAGATAATCTAGTGCACTCAACTCACTAGCAATTGGTTCATCATAATTGGATCTTTTAAAAGGATTAGCAATTGGATGAGGATCCATAAACATTAGCTTTCTGATTTCCAATAAAACACCCAATTGTACCAAACAACCAAGCAGAGTAACCAAGTAAGACATAAGGGCAAACGAAAACAGATCTGACGAGAAAACGGCGAACGAAAAAGAGAGCGAATAAAAACGGCAATTTTTTGTGAAGTGGGGAAGATGAAAATGAGAGGCAAACGGAAAATAATGTAAATTGCGAGGAGATGAGATTTGTGATTAGGAACCTGGTAGATGTTGATGATGTCTCCCCGGCAACGGCGCCAGAAATTTCTTTTGATGCTTGCTATAACTACGTCGGTATTTCCCCAAAGAGGAAGGGATGATGTAGCACATCAACGGTAGGTATTTCCGTTAGTGTTGAGTCCAAGGTTATCGAACCAGTAGGAGAACCATGCAACAGTATGTGAACGGCACCTGCACACAAATAACAAATACTCGCAACCTAACGTATTAAAGGGGTTGTCGATCCCTTACGGGTAACGACGCCAAAAATTGGCAAATAGACGTGACAAAGTTGTAATAAGTTGATAGATCAAACGCCAAATAAAATAAAGTGCAGTAAGATATTTTTGTATTTTTAGTTTAATAGATCTGAAAACAAAAGCAAATAAAATAGATCGCGAAAGAAAATATATGAAAGAAGAGACCCGGGGGCCGTAGGTTTCACTAGTGGCTTCTCTCGAGAAAAATAGAAAACGGTGGGTAAATGAATTACTATTGGGCAATTGATAGAACTTCAAATAATCATGACGATATCCAGGCAATGATCATTACATAGGCATCACGTCCAAAATTAGTATACTAAATCATGCCTGCATCTACTACTATTACTCCAGACATCGACCGCTATCCAGCATGCATCAGTGTATTAAGTTCATGAAAAAACGGAGTAATGCAATAAGAACGATGACATGATGTAGACAAGATCTATTTATGTAGAAATAGACCCCATCTTGTTATCCTTAATAGCAACGATACATACGTGCCGGTTCCCCTTCTGTCAGTGGGATCGAGCACCACAAGATCGAGCCCATTACAAAGCACCTCTTCCCATTGCGAGATAAATAGATCAAGTTGGCCAAACAAAACCCAAATATCGGAGAAGAAATACGAGGCTATAAGCAATCATGCATATAAGAGATCAAAGAAGACTCAAATAACTTTCATGGATATAAAAAGATAGATCTGATCATAAACTCAAAGCTCATCGGATCCCAACAAATACACCGCAAAAAGAGTTACATAATATGGATCTCCAAGAGACCATTGTATTGATAATCAAAAAAGAGAGAGGAAGCCTTCTAGCTACTAACTACGGACCCGTAGGTCTACAAAGAACTACTCACGCATCATCGGAGAGGCACCAATGGACTTGATGAACCCCTCCGTGATGGTGTCTAGATTGGATCTGGTGGTTCTGGAACTTCCGGTGGCTGGAATTGATTTTCGACGACTCCCGTAGGGTTTCTGGAATATTCGGGTATTTATATAGCGAAGAGGTGGTCCGGGAGGCCACCGAGGTGGGCACAATCCACCTGGGCGCGCCTGGGGGCCTAGGCGCGCCCTGGTGGGTTGTGCCCCCCTCGGGGTACCCCCAGGTGCTTCTCTGTCTTCTGGTCCAAAAAAATCCACAAAAAGTTTCACTGCATTTGGACTCCGTTTGATATTGATTTCATGCGATGTAAAAAACAAGTAGAAAATAACAACTAGCACTTGGTACTATGTCAATAGGTTAGTACTAAAAATGATATAAAATGATTGTAAAATATCCAAGAATGATAATATAACACCATCGAACAATAAAAAATTATAGATACGTTGGAGACGTATCACTAGCCAGTCAAGAATTTTCGGCATCGTTCGATAATGGGTAAAAAGGCGTTAGGCTGTAGTGGGGAGGTGCAACAGGTAGGCCGAGGTAGATTTGTGGAAAGGTTGAGGTTGCACATTGTAATGTGGCGGCAATGGAGTCCGCAATGGTGGGGCAGACATGCATAGGCACGAACATAGTTTTTGTGAAGTTTATCGTGAGGCCTGTAGCCATGGAAAATTTGTGGAGAATGTTTTTTAGCTGCAGGGCTGCGTCATTGGACGCCTTGGCGATGATGAAGGTGTCGTCGGCATATTGTAGAATGGTCAGCGATAGATGTGAGAACAAGGAGTGTGTGAGGTTTAGGAGGTTGCGATCTATATTGATCATTTGTTGATGGAGGTCAGCAACAATGATGAATAGGTAGGTTGATATGGGGTCTCCTTGTCTGAGAGAGACCGTTCTTGCAGTTTATCCAATTCCCGGGGATACCATTTAACATGACAACCATTTTTCCAGATGAGAGGAGGTCCTGGATCCAGGACGTAAATTTTGGTGGGAATCCACGGCAGTGTAGGATGGCGGTGAGTGATGCCCATGAGAGGTAGTCGAAGGCTTTTTCTTAAGGCCAGAAATGGTCTTTAATAGGTTAAAATTATTTTATTATTTCAAAAATATTAGAGAAAATTCAGGGTAGCTCATAGGACATATATTGTCCATATATAAGAGTTTCAACACATGGTCATGTTCAAAATGTTGGTCAAATCTCACAAAAACCCTTTCTGGATATTTCAAGCTTTTGAAATATTTGCAAAGGAAATATTCTCTAAAAATTTCAATAAAATTCTGTCCTGTCATATATGACATATTTGATGATCTTGCAAAGCATCATGCTTGGAAGATCAAGAAAACATCATCAAACCCCCTCATAACCATTTCTGTCCATTTTGAAGTTTGAGAAACTTTACATTGCCAAACATGCTAAAATGGTCTAATTATGAATCTAGACCAAATGGCACAAGTGTTGGAGAAGGATATCTTGATCAAAGTTCCCCAAAACCCTTTTTGACCAGATCCAAATTTGAACAACTCTACACGACCAACTTTTTACTTGTGAACTCAAAATTTGTGGACATGCTTAAAACCCCAAATGATGACACTACACCAAGTGGTGCATCAAGGGGGGATGATTTGCACGACTAAATCTTAGAAAATCCATTTCTATTGATTTCTAGGGTTTACCAAAGTTACATTGGCTACTTTGCCCAAATGAGCTCAAACTTGGTGGAACACCCTATTTCTATGTGCCACTTCATTCTGTTAAGTCTCATGTCAAGGAGAGTCAATTTACTTGCCCAAACCACTATCAAACACCTTCTGGCAGAATCTTATAAACCATGTTTTGGCCAGTTCCTTTTATCCCCATGAGTTGAAACTCCACCCAGACCCTCATCTACTATCTCTTAACATCCTGCATGCTTTGCTGCCCAAGGAGAAATTTAAAGGGGGCAGAGACCCATTTTTCTTCCCTGAACAACAGTTTTCCCTCTCTCTCAACCCCACCTCTCCTCCACTGGCTCCCCAGGGCATCCAATGCCTTTGCCACATTGTTTAGTCCCCTGTGCAGCCACTAGACACAAGTGGGTGCATGAGGACGCGAGAAAAAGCCGTGGGTGCCGGCCATTTGCGCGCTCTAGAGCACGTCAGCATGCTCCCGATCGTTGATGCCGCGTCCCCCGACCACCTCGAGCCTCCCCCTTGCGCCAGTCGAGGTGCCTCGACGTCCGCACCACGCCACAACACTTTTGATTTTGCCTTGTTGTGTTGCTTATTGTGATTGTTTCCGACGTTAGTTGACGAAGTATACAGAGTACTTGGAGAAGGACCAGAAGACTTGAAGACTTTGAAGACCAAGCCAACCAAGGCAAGCAGCCCTATGACCATGTCTAAGAAACCCCTTTTTACGCATGTCATATAGCACTTATTGTCAATGCACCAGAATCATGTTGAGGTGATGACCACTTGTGTGGGTTGCCTTGTTTCTTTCCTACTGAAACTTGCATCAAGCATGACCCTACCTTCGTAGGAGGGTTATGCAGGTGGGAGTAGATAGGATGCTATGGTAGTGGCTATGCAAGTGGGACGGGAACATGCATGATGGTGGAGGCATAGTACTTTCAAAGACTTCTTTTGAAAACCCCGTCGGGTGCCACTTATGCCCGATGGAGATGATGAGTTGGGTGACCACTTGATGACGAAGTGGTGTACCAAGGAAAGTGTGTGAGTGTGTTGATTTCAAAAATGGATTGGTTTAAGTTGCGACCATTATTCCAACCTTACATGTGCAACCACTCTACCCTTATATGGGAAAGGGCGTTATTGATTACCTAGGCTGTTACTAGCATGGTGCCCACACTACTAGTGACGGGGGTGACATGAGGTCACTCTCGGGACGGGGTCGTGCTTTGATAGGCGGCCATAACTATTTTTACAGGGCACCGGACACACCGTTGGTACCCCGTGCCAGTGGTATGTGATGAATATGGGAGCGAGGCTCCACAATTTTAAGATGTGAAATGTTGGGCACGGGGGTTGCTACCAATCGAGTGGACCCTATGTTAGTGTCGTCTAGGGAAAGATAGTGATCGGGTGCTTACCCCGGGTACTTGAGGTACCGTGATTCGTGGATGACGCGGAAGTTCCCCGGATCTTGTGGGTAAAATGTGCAACCTCTGTAGAGTGTCAAACTATTTGAATAGCCGTGTCCACGGTCAAGGACAGTTGGGTAACCGCTCTTGGGCTACGTCCAATGGTTGCAAAACCGCGTGCGTGCGTGTGTGTGTGTGTGGGAAGAACCGATTGAGTCAAGTCAAAAGACTCGACATGTTGACTGAGATGGAAAAGATCAACCTTGGCTATGTTGATATCTGTAACCTATTCTCTTATGACGCATGCTTCACTAGCAGGTAGTTCATGACATTGCACCCAAAAATTTGCTTTCTGCAAACATACCCTATTTAGTGCTATATCATGCCTTGTCATACTTGTTCCCAAAACATGGGTTGTTTGCGAGTACATTCAAAGTACTCATTGGCTTATCACTGGTTATTTAATTGGCTAGGCATGGAAGAGCAGGAATTTGAAGAAGAGTTCTTTGGAGACGATCATGCAAACTAGGACGCTCTCCCAGTCAGAATGCCTGTAGGGTTAAGGCAGATGGCATGGGTTCTACTTATCTACGAAGACGTCCGCTATTTGAGTTTATTTGCTGGACAACCCATGAGGCTTTATCTATGTAAGACTTGACCATAACGGTCATAATTTGTGTAAGACAGTATGTATGGATGTAAGACTCTTGTTATTCAGCTTCTGTGTGTTCAGTGAGCATTGATCTCTGGGATCACTATTGTCGGGGATATACCCCGCAGCGTAACCCGGCCGGACTTGGCGGTTTATTTGAGACCCGGTTTACACTTGGCAATTCACTGGTAACCCGGCGGGCGGATCACGGATGACAAGGCCCAAGGCCGAGAAGGCCGGTTCATGTTATGGTGGGCCGGTTTATGAAGAAAGCATAAGGAATATTCTCTTATAAAGGAAGCAAGACTAGGACTCCTTGTAATAAAGCAATCCTAATCCTACTAGGACTAGTCATGTAACCCGCCCCTTCAACATATATAAGGAGGGGCAGGGCTCCCCAAAGGAGGAGAGGTGATCACAAGTTTCTAGGGCTAGACACAAAGAGCCGGTTTACCGGCGACTTCATGAGGGCCATAATGAGATCTAGCCTCAAACAACATGTAGGTCTATCACCGGATGATGTTTCCCGGGGCCCGAAGCTGTCTAAATCCTTATCTTGCATTGCGTCTCTCGATTCTGCTCAACCCCTCTCAAGCTACCACATAGATGCGTTGGCCTCACGACTAAGTCCTTACCCTAGGACATCTGCCGTGACAATTCCACGACAACTATACACATGCATTCGGTGATCTCGACCTGTGAGTCGGGGTCCCCACAGAGCTGGTATCAGAGCCACCCTGACTGTAGGAAGCCTTAGTTAGCATAGTCGTTAGTTAGGGTTAAAGTATTTCCAAAACTATTACTAGTTTTCAAAACTATCTATACTTCTGTTCCCTTCTCAGTTTTTCGAAAACTAAGGTATACTTTCCTTATTGATCTCTTCCCCTTTAAAACTTTTGGTCGCTAGAACCCTTATGCCCTGACCACAAGATTCCTTTGAATCCCCGTGGATAATCTAGAAGGAAGATGCCTTGCCAGACATTCACCCACATCTACTGAACACAAGATTGGCGACACCACGACAAGACGATACCAACAGAAGATGCATCCTCGAGGAATGAGGACATGAATACCCAGAAGATGGTGACACCTTCGACATTACCCCAAGATGATGCAACCTTAGCCTATGATGACCATGGTACAGGGTATGCAAGATCATGATATACATCGCTAATAGAGTAACCTTGTCACTACCGTTGTTGTATGATGACAAAGTGTCTCCTTAGTATTGAAATCGGTAGCACCGAGTTGTTTTCTTCGGTGGCACCGAGATCGTTTGGTTTAACCGAAAGATACAAATCGGTGGGTCCGAGTTCAACACAGAGAGAACAATTTTTCATCTTAGCTCGCTAGGCAAATAAGATCTCACAAAGATTTGCAAGGAATTAACTGAAGGATTTGCAATGAATTGGATGCAGAAAATGCAGAACAAAAATAGAGAAAAGGAAATCTAGATGAAGTTATTTGCGTTGTTGTTTGAAAGAAGAGGAACAAAATGCAAGGAACAAATGCACAAACTTAGAGAGACACGAGGGAACTTCATCTAGAATTGGTCGGCGACAAAGTCACCTATGTTAGAGTATATTGACTTAGGAGTCAAGTGAAGACACTTGATCATAGGTGATGTCTACTACACAACCTTTGTAATGCCCCGGATGTAATACTTTCCCTTTTGGGCATATAATATATCTCTGGCTTCATCTATTCCATTCCGGGTTCTTTGTCTTTCGGGTCTTTGTCGTTTTGTTGTGTGCGTGTGTGGCATTCATTCATATCATGTAGTCATGTGCATCGCATTGCATTTGTGTTGTCGTTTGCATCCGGTTCCACGCGTTCCTTCCCGTTGTCCGTTCCGCGTTCCGGAGCTCCCTCACGTGTCCGTGGCGTCCCGTAGGCCTACTTTGGTGTTTGGTCGTGTAACGCTACCAGTTTGGCGCGAGACTTGTCGTGTGTTGTTGTTTTGGTGTGTGTAACCCGCCTGTCAAATCTCGTCGCGTTTGGAGCTCGTTTGCTACCCCCAACAGTTATTCGTGTGGGCTCAAAGTGCCTCCACTTTGAGGCCCAAGACACCCCTCCAACAGCCCACTTCCCTCCTCTTGGCCCATCTTAACTCCCCTCGCGATCGGATCCGTCGGATCGCGATCGAAGGGCTCTAAAACCCCCCAAATCCCTCAAACCCTAGCACCTACCCTATATAAACATGCCCCATGCCATTTTGGCAGCCTAAACTCCCTCCACCTACCTCTAGCCCCTTCTCCCCTCATTTTTCGTGCTTGGCCAGATCCAAGACGCCACTTGTAAGTTCCCTCCTCGCAAGCCAGGTGCGCCGCCGTTTTTCCTTCGTAGAAAGCCGAGCCGCCGCCGCTTTCTTCGCTGGATCGGGAGGAGCCCCGATCTAGTTCAGGTCAACGCTCCCCTCCGCCCGATCCATCGCTCCTCCGCAGCCAGCGCCCGAGGGCCGCCGGATCCCTCCAGCCCGACGCCTCGCGCTGGGCCTCCCTCGCGCTGGGCGCCCCTCCTCCCGCGCGCTAGCTCCCTCCGCTCGCTCTCCTTGGGCCGTCGCCACTTCGGTCCAGATCGCCAGCCGAAGCCGCCGCGATCGCCTTCCAGGCCGAGGCCCGAGCCGGCCCGTTCCCGCTCCTCCGCGCCCGCAGCTGGGCCGCGCCGCCCCGCGGCGCCAGGCTCCTGCGCCGCCCAGGTCGTGGGCCGGCTCCTTCCGCGACCGCCAGCCGGCCCAGCCGATTCCCTTCGACGCCTGGGCCAGCAGCCAGGCCGGGCCGCCCCGGGGCGCCGATCCAGCCGCCGCACCTGGGCCTCGCCTCCGCCGGGCCAGATCGGGCCAGATCTGCCTCCTTCGGCCCGAAGACCCGCGCCAGCCCGTTGACCTATGTTTTATTTTCAGATCTGAGGTAGTTTTCATTGCTAAGTCCCTGTGATGTTTTTGTGTGCTGATGCAATATTAGAACGTGGATAACTTTTAGTGTGGTGCTCCGTTTTGCGCAAATGACATGTCCACACGTTCGTGGTGACTAGCACTATGATTCATTCCATTGTGCCATGCATGTTTGAGATCATCTAGATGCTTATTTTTCTGTTGCAAGAGTGCATCCCGTTATAAACTGCTGCTATGTGTTGTTTTTATGCCATCTTTGCTTAGTGGTATCTTTTATCTCGTTTGTCCGAATGATGCAAATGACATGTCCACGTGTTCGTCTTGCCGTGCTCTACATGTTGCTTGTGTTAGGTTGCATGATAGATTTAGTCTTGCCATGTTTATCTTCGTTGCAAAGTGCTATGTGGCTGTTTAGTTATTTAACTTGTTATGAAATGCCATCTTGTTGAGCTCATTGCTATCGTTGTGTTTATCTCCATGATGCATGCTTGTATGTTTCGGAATCACCATCATGTGTACTTTGATGTGGTGCTTACCACTTGCCATGTTTAGTTTCGAGGTGACTTAAACTTGCTCTCGAAGATGCCATGATGAACTGCTGTTTTAACACTTAGTGGAATTTCACTAAGTCTGGAATCTGTTATTGTTCCGATGCCATGTTTGCTTGCTGTTCTAGGAGGAACCATGATAGTTTTGGGGTGGATCTTGATGGTTCCTTGTAGTATATATTGTTGGCTATCCATTCATGTTATCACATGCTTATTTAAGTGGCTGTAGCATATTTAACTTTTGCTCCAAAGTTTCAATAAAATTCTGCTGTCAGGATTTTGTTGTCAAGTTCAATATGTCCAAGCTTGTTGCTATTGATCTGTGGCTCCTTTGGGGGTGCACCTTTGGACTTATTTGCTGTAGGATATGTCTAGTTTATGTTCATGCTCTTTACCATGGTGTTTGAGTGCTGTAGCTTATTTTTCTAGTGCTCCGAAGTTGCTATGTTGCTGTAATTTTCAGCTTTCGCCTATTTCTTGTTTCGGGCATAACTTTTAGCCCGTAGCTCCGATTTCAGCGAGTCTTATATGAAACTTGATTGATTTTCCGTGTAGATTCATAATATCCTATTGTTGTCATGTTTTGAGTGTTTTGCTTGAATGCTATTTTCCGTGCTCCGTGTGCTTCCTTAGTGCATCCATCATTTTGGTGTGCGCATTGCATCTTGTTGATTCGTGCCTTGTGTGATTGTATTGTTTAGAGCCAGAAGCTGAGACCGAGTACGAGTACGAGCACGAGGTTACCAACAAGGTTGAGCACGAGGACCCCTCTTACGATCCGAACGACTACTCTTCAGGCAAGATGACCGAACCCGGATACCATTACTATTTTTGCCTATTGCTAGAAGTCTCGATCTATAGTTTTGCCTCGATGCCCATGTATTTCTTGTCAGCCTCCTACTTGTAACCATGTCCATGTCTAACCACCCTACCTATGCAAACCGTTGAATGGCTAAGTACACTTCGCTCAGCCCCTCTTATAGCATTGCTAGTTGCAGGTGAAGTTGAAGATGCTTGCTTCATGTTGAAGTTTTGTTGGGTTATATCACACTATATAAATGCTTAAAATGAAATCATCTATATATTGGCAAGGGTGGAAGGCTAAGCCTTTTGCTTGGTGATTTGTTCCACTCATGCCGTTAGGAACCGTTTAAACCGGTGTTATGTTCCTTGATTATGCGTTCCTGACACGGTTGGGGTGTATGGGACCCCCTCGATAAATCGCTAAGTGCTAAGTCTTTTCTAGCAAGTCCCAACATTGGTACTATTTGCCTAATAACTAATAAAACTTGCATAGGGTCTTGCAAACCCGAGTTCTTAATCAACAACCCCGGGCCAGTGCTCCTCATGAGTGTTGGTCCAAACCGGGGGTTCTGCGGGGTCACCACGAGGGAACTCGAGGATTGATATAAACCTGTAGAATCGCCCATCCGATCGTGTCCTGAGACTAGATACGCGCGGCTACCATCAGGGTGTCGACACGCCGAGAGGATTTGCTGGATTAGCCTTACCTTAGTTCGGAGTATCTTGAGCACGGGATTCCGAGAATACTCGGGTCTTCCCACTTTGGAGTCGCGACTCCGCGGATCGTGGGCTTGTCATGGGCCAAGTTGGAACACCCCTGCAGGGTTATGAACTTTCGAAAGCCGTGCCCGCGGTTATGTGGCAGATGGGAGCTTGTTAATATCCGGTTGTAGATAACTTGACACATTGATCTAATACACTACCAGCGTGTGTACCATGGCTGTCAATTTTCGAATAGGGATTCGGGAGTTGAACACGGTGGGGTTATGTTTGTTGAGCTTTAGCTAGGATCACTTCGTGATCACCTCTCGACCGAGGCCTTTTCTTCTCGCACTCTTTCACGTAAGCTAGTGCTAGTTGCTGCTGCAGACACTTACTCTTTTCTTCAGCCTTATCCTCTCCCAAGGTTTAAATAGTCTTGTTACCCGGGAACGGGATTGCTGAGTCCTCTGTGGCTCACAGTTACTTCACCACACCAGATGCAGGTCCAGTGGTGAGCTATCCAGGTGATGGCACCGAGCTAGACTGGGAGTATGACCAGGAGCGTAGTCGATACTATGTTCGTTATCCTGATGATCAATAGTGGAGACTTCTACTAGGATTCGATCCGACCTGTGGATTTAAATTATGTTTGGTATCTTGTCATTTGGATTTTACCCTTAGAGGGCTGTGATGTTTTATTGAATGATGATTGAGACATGTATTGTATTTGTGTGACGTGGCGAGTGTAAGCCAACTATTTTATGTTTTCCATCCCCATCTTTTACATGAGTTGTGCAAAGATACCAAACTTGCGATCATTCCAGCATGGGGTTATGTCTCTAAGTCGTGCCTCGACACGTAGGAGATATAGTCCCATCCTGGGCATTACAACCTTCTTCTTGTAGACGCTGTTGGGCCTCCAAGTGCAGAGGTTTGTAGGGCAGTAGCAAATTTCCCTCAAGTGGATGACCTAAGGTTTATCAATCCATGGGAGGCATAGGATGAAGATTGTCTCTCTCAAACAACCCTGCAACCAAATAACAAAGAGTCTCTTGTGTCCCCAACACACCCAATACAATGGTAAATTGTGTAGGTGCACTAGTTCGGCGAAGAGATGGTGATACAAGTGCAATATGGATGGTAGATATAGGTTTTTGTAATAAGAAAATATAAAAACAGCAAGGTAGCAAGTGGTAAATGTGAGCATAAATGGTGTTGCAATGATATGATACAAGGCCTAGGGTTCATACTTTCACTAGTGCAAGTTATCTCAACAAGGGTAACATAATTGGATCATATTACTAGCCCTCAACATGCAACAAAGAATCACTCCAAAGTCACTAATAGCGGAGAACAAACAAAGAGATTATGGAAGGGTACGAAACCACCTCAAAGTTATTCTTTCTGATCGATCTATTCAAGAGTCCGTAGTAACGTTCAATCTATCATAGAGTTCGTACTAGAATAACACCTTAAGATACAAATCAACCAAAACCCTAATGTCACCTAGATACTCCATTGTCACCTCAAGTATCTGTGGGCATGATTATACGATATGCATCACACAATCTCAAAAACATCTATTCAACCAACACATCGAACTTCAAAGAGTGCCCCAAAGTTTCTACCGGAAAGTCAAGACGAAAACGTGTGCCAACCCCTATGCATAGATTCCCAAGGTCATGGAACCCGCAAGTTGATAACCAAAACATACATCAAGTAGATCACATGATATCCCATTGTCACCATAGATAAACACGTGCAAGACATACATCAAGTGTTCTCAAATCGTTAAAGACTCAATCCGATAAGATAACTTCAAAGGGAAAACTCAATCCATTACAAGAGAGTAGAGGGGGAGAAGCATTATAAGATCCAACTAGAATAGCAAAGCTCGCGATACATCAAGATCGTGCCATCTCAAGAACACGAGAGAAAGAGATCAAACACATAGCTACTGATACATACCCTCAGCCCCGAGGGTGGACTACTCCCTCCTCGTCATGGAGAGCACCGGGATGATGAAGATAGCCACCAGAGAGGGATCCCCCCGGCAGGGTGTCGGAACGGGGTCTAGATTGGTTTTCGGTGGCTACAGAGGCTTTCGGCGGCGGAACTCCCGATCTAGGTTAATTTCCGAAGGTTTTAGTATTTATTGGAATTGTTGGTGTAGGTCCCACGTCAAGGGGGCTTCTGGGTTGTCCACGAGATAGGAGGGCGCGCCCCCCACCCTCGTGGGCAGCCAGTGGCTCTCCTGGCCCAACTCTTTTACTTCGGGGGCTTCTTTTGGTCCAGAAAAAATCATCAAAAATTGGCACGTCAATTGTACTCCGTTTGATATTCCTTTTCTGTAAAACCCTAAAACAAGAGAAAAACAGAAACTGGCACTTGGCTCTGGGTTAATAGGTTAGTCCCAAAAATCATATAGAAGTGTATATAAAAGCCCATAAGACATCCTAGAAGGATAATATAATAGCATGGAACAATAAAAAATTATAGATACGTTGGAGACGTATCAATAGGTCATACTCATCGTTTAAGCTCAAAATGGGGTTGCCATTTTTCATTTAAGCATTTTGATGTATTCACATCTTGTTGAGCTGCTTTGACCCATGACTTGAAGTAAAGCTTCTCTAAGATGGAATGACATACCTTGGGTGGTGGTGTTGATCTTGATCAAGTAGTTGAACTTGTGTGGGTTGCTCAAGGTTGATGTAGATCATCAAGAATTGGGAGAACCACTTATAGTTTGAGTTCATCTACCTACATGGGTTAGTCTTGCAAGGAAGAGCACTTGTGTATCCAAAATGACAATCATGAAAACTTGATATCAAATGAAATTTGATATATAGAACTTTTCAAAGGATATATTGAAGGGTTTCATTCTTCCTTGTCTTCTACCACCACGGTGTAGGTACTTGGTGATGTAGAGATTGCTCAAGATGTGAGTGAGTTGCAATCCCATGGATTTAGACTCATCCAAGTACCTACAAGGGTTATACAACATGCAAGGGTACAAGTATCCAAGACATATGATCATCATCATAAGAGAAATATCAAGGATTAGTCAAAGGCTTATGCCTGGCATGTATCCAAATGGAGCTACTACTCCAAGTTTGAGGCATCAATAATGTTCAATTCACCTCTCAACCTGCAAAACACTTTCTCATCACGTGATCTAGTAAATATATCCGCTAATTGCTTATCGGTGTGAACATGTTTAAGATTGATATCACCCTTAGCAACATGATCTCGAATGAAATGATGACGAACTTCAATATGCTTAGTTCGAGAATGTTGCACGGGACGATGAGCAATCTTAATAGCACTTTCATTGTCACAAAGCAATGGAACATGTTTCACATAGATCCCATAATCTTTAAGAGTTTGGGTCATCCAAAGTAATTGAGCACAACATGAATGATATGACTCTAACGTATCTATAATTTTTGATTGTTCCATGCTATTATATTATCTATTTTGGATGTTTAATGGACTTTATTATACACTTTTATATTATTTTTGGGACTCTACTAACCCAAGGCCCAGTGCAAATTGTTGTTTTTTTTGCCTATTTCAGTGTTTCGCAGAAAGGAATATCAAACGGAGTCCAAACGAAATGAAACCTTTGGGAGAGTCATTTTTGGAACAATTGCAACACAGAAGACTTGGAGTACATGCTAGGAAGCGAATGAAGCAGCCACGAGGGTAGGGGGCATTGTGACGCCCAGGTAATCACGCTACAGTAAACCTCTGCTAATGATGCCACGTCACCACGATTACACGTTGTTAATCTCACGTTGATTTAAACCGATTCAAAATTCAAATTTAAAACAAAGTCAAGTAATTAAACTTCTCAAAAGTCTAAAATAAAATGTTCTAAAAGTGGCAAATAATCCTTAAAGAATATTGGTGAAGAAATCAACATTAATTAAAGTATTTAGATGTCCTAAAATAAATAAAACAACATCACAAATGATTAATTAAATGTCTTTTATAATTTATAAAATATTAAACTATTTTAATTGGGAGGCAAACTTTTGAAGGAGTGGGCTAATGTATAGCACTAATTTAGGTATTAATATTGTATTTTATAAAACTAAACTTAATTAGAAAGTAAATAGAAAACATAAAGTAATAAAAAGAAAAACAGAAAAGAAAAGGGTAAAAGAAAAACAAAACAAAAAAAAGAAGATAAAGACCCCCTCCCCTGGGCTGAACGGCCCAACTGGCCATCCAGGCCACCAGGAGGCCCACCCCATCCCACCTTATC
>LR738715.1:579268166-579283317 GCA_902687465.1 Secale cereale | reverse complement strand
CCTCGTGCCCTGCAAACCCCCTGTGAGACCCCCCCACCTTCTCCTCTTCCCCGCGCTCTCGCCGCGTCCCTGCTCGTCGCCTCGCTACGGCCTCCCCGCCCCAGCATCGCCGAGCTCACCCCACAGCCCCAGACGCGCGCCCCCACGCCACCAACTCCATTCTCGCCGCGCCGCCCTGCTCCGGCCACGGCCACACACGCTGACGCCACGGTGCCAGGCCGTGCGCCCGCGCCCAACACCCGTCTCCCTGCGCGCGCTGCTGTCGCCGTTTGCCGGCCGCGCCCCGCAGCCGCCTCGCTCCCGCTCGAGGCCCCTGCTCGCCCCTGCTGCTACGCGCCGCCGCCTCCCTCACCCGCCGGCTTCGCCCCTACCACGCACTCTCCTGCCTCGCCGGGCCTCTGGCCCGCGCCCGGGCTCGCCGCGCCACCCTGCTCCGACCGCGGCCATGGCCGCCGGCGCCCAGCGCCCGGTTCTCTCCCATTCCACTACCGGCCGGCGGCACCAGCCGCACCGCACGGCCTCGCCGCTGCCACTTCCGATGCCCGGCGCGTCGCTCGCCCGCCCGCCCAGGTCGGGCGCCATTAGCGCCCGCACGCCCATATCCACACGCCCGGTGCCCCGCTAAGGCCCCTGGGGCCTATGTCAAGGGGGCCCCACCCCAGGAACTTTTTCCAAAAAAGGGATTAAAATTAATAAGAATAAATAAATAAATAAAGATATTAATTAATTAATTAACTAACTTAATTAATCTAATTTGATTAAACTTAATTAATCGTGTTTAGTTAACCTAATTAATCTGTTAATTAAACTAACTAGGTTAATTAGTTAACAGTCAATGACTAGCGGGACCCACATGCCAGTTTGACCAGTCAACCCTATTGACTGCTGACGTCATGCTGACGTCATGATGCACTATTCTGTATAATGTTAGATTTAAATAAATAATTAATTCTAGAAAATGTTATAAACTTTAGAAAATCATATAAAATAATCCGTAACTCGGATGAAAATAATTTATATATGAAAGTTGCTTAGAATTTGGATACGAATCCGAATACGCGATCCGTTCGTCCGCCACACATCTCTATCATACCGAACATGCAACATTCCTCCTCCGTTTCATCTGCTCGAAAATGCCTAACACCGGGAATACTTTCCCGGATGTTTTTCCTCATCGCCTGTATCATCGAGTACCGCGTTAGGTCACACGTAGCACCGCGTTTTTCCATGTTATGCTTTGTGGTGCGATGTTTGCTTTATATTTATTGTTTCTCCCCCCTCTTCTCTCCGATATACATCGGGACTTGACTGCTGACGATGCCCGGTGATCGACTGCGTCGACGACGACCCCTTCTTCTTGCCAGAGCAACCAGGCAAGCCAACCCCCCTTGATCACCAAATATCGCCCATTCTCTTCTCTCTTATTCTTTCATTAGATTTGCTACTGTTGATGATTCGATAACTCCTATTCCGCTGCATAGCCTGTCATTATTGCTACCACTGTTGATACATTTACCTGTTATCCTAATGCTTAGTATAGGATGCTAGTATTCCATCAGTGGCCCCACATCCTTGTCTGTCTGCCATACGATACTATCGGGCCGTGATCACCTCAGGTGGCGATCACGGGTATATACTATACTCATACTTTACATGGCACATGATGTGACTAAAGTCGGGTCGGCTCATTGAGTACCCACAAGTGATTCGATGTGGGGGCTGAAAGGACAGGTGGCTCCATCCAGGTAGTGATGGGCCTGAGTTCCCGATGGCCCCCCGAGTGGATCTTTGTGGCGGAGCGATAGGAGAGGTTGAGACACCCAGTGGAGAGGTGGCCTAGCCCTGGTCGTTGTCCGCGGTGATTTGATAATAACATGCTTAACGAGTTTGGATATTTGATCTGAGTCTGGCCATTGGCCTATATGCACTAACCAGCTACGTGGGAATAGTTATGGGCACTCGACGTCGTGGTATCAGCCGAAGCCTTCTTGACGTCAGCGACTGAGCGGCGCGCGTGGGGTTGGACCGCGTAACGTAACTTCCTTAGTAATGGAAGTTGCTAGGTCTGCTCACCGGCCGCCCTCGCAATGTGCAGGTGTGCATTGGGCGATGGGCCTAGACCCCCATGCGCTTAGGGTTTAGACAGGCGTGCTGACCTCTTTGTTGTCCTTAGGTAGGGCTGCGACGTGTTGATCTTCCGAGGCCGGGCATGACCTAGGAAAGTGTGTCCGGCCAAATGGGATCGAGCGTGCTGGGTTATGTGGTGCACCTTTGCAGGGAAGTTAATCTATTCGAATAGCCGTGTCCCTTGGTAAAAGGACGACCCGGAGTTGTACTCCGACCTCATGACAACTAGAACCGGATACTTAATAAAACTCACCCTTACCAGTGCCAGATACAACCTGGTGGTTGCTCTCTCATAGGGTGATGTGCGGGAGGATCGCCGGGTAGGATTATGCTATACGATGTTACTTGGTGAACTTACCATCTATTCTATTCTACTGCTGCAAGACGGAAGCTGCCAGAAGCGAGGATACTTGATACTTTCTAGCTACTCCCTTCTACTGCTGCAAGATGGAGACTGCCAAAAGCGTAGTCTTTGATTGGATTAGCTATCCCCCTCTTATTCTGGCATTTTGCAGTTTAGCCCATAGATTTTGCCCCTTTACACATATATCATTGCATATGTAGTGTAGATCCTTGCTTGCGAGTACTTTGGATGAGTACTCACGGTTGCTTTGCTCCCCCCTTTTCCCCCTTTTGTTCCTTCTTCTCGGATGATGCAACTAGATTGATGGAGTCTAGATTCCAGAAGATCCCGTGGATGTTTCTACGTGGAGTTCGGCTTCGAGGAGTAGTTAGGAGGTCCCAGGCAGGAGGCCTTGCTTCTTCGATCGTTGCTACCTTTGTGCTAGCCTTCTTAAGGCAATCTTGTTTAACTTATGTCTGTACTCAGATATTATTTGCTTCCACTGACTCTTGTGTTTTCGAGCTTGTGTATTCGAGCCCTCGAGGCCCCTGGCTTGTAATATAAAGCTTGTTTTATTTTAATTAGTGTCTAGAGTTGTGTTGTGATATCTTCCAGTGAGTCCTTGATCTTGGCCGTACACATTTGCGTGCATGATTAGTGTATGGACAAATCGGGGGCGTCATAAGTTGGTATCAGAGCCGACTGCTTGTAGGAATCCCCCTTTCCAACTCCTTGGCCGAAGTTGAGTCTAGTCTTTGAAAAACAAATTTACTAACTTATTGTGTGGCTTACGGGCCCACAACACCAATGGGTGGTATTAGGATCTTTTATTCCTTTTCTATGCTCTGGGACTCTGATCTCTCTTCTATTCGGGTTAAAATATTTTACTAACTCTGACTCTAGGTTCTCGTAACTATTTCTCACGGAGAGCCCTCATTCCGGAAGATCACCTGCTTCGTCAAAAGATTCTGAGGATATCCCTCGATATTTTCCCGAGACCCTTGTGGTCATCGCGTTTGCAATTCACTGCCACCGATATATCCCTATGGATATCTGCATGCACTTGTCATTCTCATGTTCATTCCTTGTCTCTCTTGTTGCTACAAGATACCTCGAAATATTCTCCGTTGTCCCGAGAATCCTTTGAGTTACTGTCTTGCAGTTTTATTTCGCATGAAAACCCTTACGGTTATTTCCTCACATTATTGAGGATCCGTTCTTCTCAATTGTTCACATGTCTCACAAAATTCTTCGGAATACTTTTCGATCTTTCGAAAATCCTCTGCAGCCTGTTACTCTTGAAATTCTTGCCTGCTTGCATTATGGTTAATTCCATATGACTAGTAGTCTTCGTTAACATCCCTTGTCTTAGCCATTTTGAGCCTATTGATTCAATGTGTGCGTATGCACGAAGTCATCAGATTATCCTTTAAAAAAATCATCTTTCCGGCTCAGACGTCATTCCGGGCATGAGTTGGTTCTCGACAATTCTAAGCTTTATTGATTGTCCAACTAAGTGTTTTCAACTTATCTATCCTTGATCAGAGCGTCTTCTTCTGATCCTTTATTTCGGAAACCATAATTTCTTTCTATTTAAGCATCAGACTAATCATGTGATTCTTGAATCTGATGCCTCTGCATTCTTTCTTCCTCTGAGCGAGTACTGATACTCACATCAGCTCCCTTGTGGATCGCCCGATCCATTGTTGGACTGTTATCCGATAGTGTCTTTCATATTCAATCACCTTGTAAGTTCTGTCCCTGATGCATAATACCTTCGGTAAATTGTATCCTCTTCTTTGACAACCATGCTCTCCTTTTGAGCTGGTGATATTTACTTTTGAAACTTGTGGTATATGTTACTAAGATGCCCGATGGGTGGAACCTATGCCTTCCCCTAATCCGTGAAAACCCGAAAGTTTTCACAAGTCATACTCTTCCGGTGTTCTACCAGTTAAAATTCCAACACTACAGTTTTATTAAAGCGAGAGGTGAATGAAATGATATGCATTAAAGAAGTGGGAGTCGACCTTGAACTTTGTGTTCATGCCCATGAAAATTATGTAGACCGTCTCGGAAGCTTCTTGCAAAATGATTATCCAGCTATACGATTCTTTTGAAATTCTTGAATTGATTCCTTATAGTTATGGTTCCAACCATGCTGTCCTGATCTGATATATCTGATGGAATTCATTCCAGTTCCTCGTCTATTTTTGGCTAGCTTGAAGTATCTACTATCATAGGTCAATGACCCAGTTCTACTTCTATCATGGTCTACCTTCGAGTATTACCCCCTGGTATCTCGAAGATGTCTTGCCATTGCACCACATCTTACTAACTTTGTTGAAGTAATGTCTTTCCTTATTGTAATCACTCTACGGGTTCTGGGTTGTTGTCAACCGAGGACACCGACTAGTGAAGTTATTCCGCACTACAAATCAAATACCCCTAGTATTTTTACTGGGAAATTCTGAACTCAATCTGGTCATTCCTAGACTATCGGCTGCATCCTAGTCTTGCTATCCCTGACTGTGCTACCTCATCCTTCTCTGGTGCACGAATTCTTCAGTGTGTGAGCATGACTTACGTCGAGCTTTCAACATCATGTTGCTTGTCTTGAAAGGCAATGTTGGTTCCGAGCTTGCATCTTATATATTGATCCTATAAATTGCCACTTCATCATTCCCTTGATTGTTGCCGTTGCTGTTTGATTGCATCCTCTTGAAACCTCCCGGCAAATGTGTCGGATCACTTTCAACACTTTTACTTCTTCCGAGATGTCAACTGTGTTCATGATGAGAAATACTCTCCTTGCCCTTGATGTTTTTTATTATCATCGGCAACACCCTTGACTTCCTTTCATCGCGGACTTGTCCACATTATGAATACAACTTGCTCTCCGGCTAGTGTTGTGTTCTGCATTGAAGTATTATTGTCTTTCATGTCGAGAATGTTGTGGGGATTGCTCCACCTCTTAGAAATTCTCGGTATTATGATACTTCACACCATCACCATTCTTCCTTGGTCCCCATGTTGTTTTTTTAACCGGGATACCAATATGCTAACGATGCTGCTTGAGTTCTGTACTTCTAGCAACCCTATTTCTTTGAAGTTAACGATCGACAGTTCATTCTTAGACTGTTGGTTATTGAATCATCACTCTAACATTGATCTTGCTGCCTAAGGTCATATTTCGGGCACACCTTTCAACTAATGATTAATGGTGTATGTTTTCCTCGAGCATACAACATTATATCATTTGACTTGACAAGTGTCATCTTCTTGTTCACATTATTGTGGAAATCCCTCCGTTTGGAATTCTCGATGAATTGTCGTTGAGCCCATCAGCCACCTCATCATCCTCTCCTTGGTTTAATGATGAACTATTGTTTCAGGAACCCGCTCCCATAGTTCATTTGCCGAGAATCTTGCAATGTCATGTCGTCGATTTGTGTTGCACCTTTTCTTCTCGAACATCCTGAGTCTGCGGTATCATGACACCAATCGGATCCGAATCTCGGTCAGATATGATGGTTGGGACAACTTTCCAGTAGTTATAATGATGGTCCTTTGATGACCCGGTAATATGATGTCATGCCTAGCACCCCTGGCTGGAGGACCCATCATTATAATTTCTTTTGCAAGGATAGCCATTCTTCTAGGAGGAAATTGTAAGACTTATTCTATATGTTGCTTCTGATGGAACATTTGTGTATCCAAAGTCCGGCCCTTGCTTGAAAGACCATATCATTGCTACCCCGAAGCATGACAATGATACCCTACTCATCAACAAGAACAATGGAGGCGCGATGCTAAGTGTTTCTTGGTCAGTTATCCAAACACCGTTGTATGGGTAACATCTTGATTAATCTTTGCCTCTTTATTTGAATGGTTGGGTACTTGCTCTCCTACCCTGTATGCCATGTTCTGCTTGTCCATGGGAAGGATATACTCCTAATAACTGTGTGTAATCACAATTTTCCTTTCCATTTGTTTGTTTAACCTTTCCTTGATCTACATATAATCTAAGCAGTAATAATTCTCCGCCTATGTAAACACCTTGTTGTACAACTCTGTCGGTAAGACCCTGTTACTATGGTTGGTAACATTCCGGTAACCAGCGATGGACGAGAACCTTGCCTATTGGTCCGCCTTGTTTATACGAGCAAGAAAATGGTTCTCTTCGTCCACCGTCCTTGGTACTGACATTGTTGCCAACTTAGCTGACAGACTATCCCCTGACATGCCTTGCTTTCTGTGCAAGATGTCATCGCCCTTCCTAATCTTAACCCACATGGTGGGCCCATAACCCACAGGTCCACGGGATCAAAACCTGA
The DNA here is from genome assembly GCA_902687465.1 of Secale cereale. Lineage (NCBI taxonomy): Eukaryota > Viridiplantae > Streptophyta > Magnoliopsida > Poales > Poaceae > Secale > Secale cereale. The sequence continues at coordinate 579,276,510 of LR738715.1, read as the reverse complement.
CAGTCCTATACAACCCTGATTCTAATGTATTCTTTGCACTTGGCTTCGTGTGTAATTCACGAGCTAAATTCTACCATGTTCCATCCTGGTATTAAACACCATATTATTCTCGTTGTTCAAGCCCCCCATTCCAGTTTCTGTCTAGGCATCGAATGATTGCCTACCCATTTGAAACTTTGGTACCATTATTGCGCTCAACGAATTCGCTGAAATACAACTCTTGGGGTACCTCGTGTATTTCCAATTGAGTTCACCGTCAGATGCCCAGCTTTGTGGAGATGCGTTCTTCCGGATTTCCCCATGGTCACGTTCGTAGGACGATGGAGATCCCGAAGAAAATATGACGACTTGATCACGATGACTTGAAGCAGAGAAATGAAGACATCAACGAAAGGGATGAACCCCTTCGAAAGGGCAGTTCGCCCCGCCACCCTGCTCCGGCCGCGGCCATGGCCGCCGGCGCCCAGCGCCCGGTTCTCCCCCATTCCACTGCCGGCCGGCGGCACCAGCCGCACCGCACGGCCTCGCTGTTGCCACTTCCGATGCCCGGCGCGTCGCTCACCCCCCCTCCCCGCCCGGGTCGGGCGCCATTAGCGCCCGCACGCCCATATCCACACGCCTGGTGCCCCGCTAAGGCCCCTGGGGTCTATGTCAAGGGGGCCCCACCCCAGGAACTTTTTCCAAAAAAAGGGATTAAAATTAATAAGAATAAATAAATAAATAAATAAAAATATTAATTAAATAATTAACTAACTTAATTAATCTAATTTGATTAAACTTAATTAATCGTGTTTAGTTAACCTAATTAATCTGTTAATTAAACTAACTAGGTTAATTAGTTAACAGTCAATGACTAGCGGGACCCACACGTCAGTTTGACGAGTCAACCCTGTTGACTGCTGACGTCATGCTGACGTCATGATGCACTATTCTGGATAATGTTAGATTTAAATAAATAATTAATTCTAGAAAATGTTATAAAATTTAAAAAATCATATAAAATAATCCGTAACTCGGATGAAAATAATTTATATATGAAAGTTGCTCAGAATTTCGATACGAATCCGAATACACGGTCCGTTCGTCCACCGCACATCTCTATCATACCGAACATGCAATATTCCCCCTCTGTTTCATCTGCTCGAAAATGCCTAACACCGGGAATACTTTCCCAGATGTTTTTCCTCATCGCCTATATCCCCGAGTACCGTGTTAGGTTACACGTAGCACCGCGTTATGCCATGTTATGCTTTGTGGTGCGATGTTTGCTTTATATTTATTGTTTCTCCCCCCTCTTCTCTCCGATAAACATCGGGACTTGACTGCTGACGGTGCCCGGTGATCGACTGCGTCGACGACGACCCCTTCTTCTTGCCAGAGCAACCAGGCAAGCCAACCCCCCTTGATCACTAGATATCGCCCATTCTCTTCTCTCTTATTCTTGCATTAGATTTGCTACTGTTGATGATTCGATAACTCCTATTCGGCTGCATAGCCTGTCATTATTGCTACCACTGTTGATACATTTACCTGTCATCCTAATGCTTAGTATAGGATGCTAGTATTCCATCAGTGGCCCCACATCCTTGTCCGTCTGCCATACGATACTATCGGGCCGTGATCACCTCGGGTGGTGATCACGGGTATATACTATACTCATACTTTACATGGCACATGATGTGACTAAAGTCGGGTCGGCTCACTGAGTACCCGCAAGTGATTCAATGTGGGGGCTGAAAGGACAGGTGGCTCCATCCAGGTAGTGATGGGACTGAGTTCCCGACGGCCCCCCGAGTGGATCTTTGTGGTGGAGCGACATGGCAGGTTGAGACACCCAGTGGAGAGGTGTCCTGGCCCTGGTCGTTGTCCGTGGTGATTTCATAATAACATGCTTAACGAGTTTGGATATTTGATTTGAGTCTGGCCATTGGCCTATACGCACTAACAAGCTACGTGGGAATAGTTATGGGCACTCGACGTCGTGGTATCAGCCAAAGCCTTCTTGACGTCAGCGACTGAGCGGCGCGCGCCGGGTTGGACCGCATAACGTAACTTCCTTAGTAATGGAAGTTGCCAGGTCTGCTCACCGGCCGCCCTCGCAACGTGCAGGTGTGCATTGGGCGATGGGACCTGTCGTGGAATTAACACGGCAGATGTCCAGTTTAACGGACTTGATAATGGAACCATAGCACGGGTTAGCTTGAAGGGGTTAAAAGCACACAAAGGACACAGAGGGTTTATACTAGTTCGGCCCCTTCGATGAAGGTAAAAGCCTACGTCTACTTCGGTTTGGTATTGCTTGGGCGTCGATGAACAGGGAGCGGATTGCTTGCCTGTGTCTCGACGGGTTGTTTCTTGCTTGTCCCTGAACCGTCGCCGGGTCGTCCCTTTATATAGAGGTGACGCCCGGTCCGGTTTACAGAGTCCCGAGGCCGGCTCATACTTGTGTCCGCCTCGGTCTCTGCTTTTTCTTCCTTATCTCTCAAGTTACATGATCAGGCGGTTTACAAACCGTAACTCTATACATGGGCCCTAAGATCTCATGGGCCGTAGCCTCTACTAAGTATTACAATGATACAATGATATTACCACAATCCGGTTTACACTAGCCGGTTCATACCTGCTAGTAATATCCCTGACATTAGGCCCCAGAATGATTTGAACTTGTTCACATCAATCTTCCCAGTCTCGCATAATCTTCCTTCTTGTGTCTTCTCATTTTTGTAAACCGGCCATGACGTCATCCTTGAAATTCACTTAATTTAATCATGACGTCACTTCCGCATTTAACGCACCCAGCTGTCTATCGGTTTGTTTAAGGGCCATCCCGAGAATCGAGGCGACAGAGGATCTTTATCCAATCTTCTGCCTCCTCAAATCTCGCGCCTGTCGTTTCAACTCTGCCCTTCTATAAATACCACTGCCTCTGTTCTTTTTCTCCTTCCGTTCGTTCTTCTTCCTCCGTCGCCCGAGCTCAAGACTCCGTCGTCGCCCGTCGAGCTCAAGTCTCCGCCGTCGTCCGTCGAGCCCAAGTCTTCGCCGGCCGCTGCATCGACCTGAGCGTGACCAGAGAAACTCCGCCGCCGCTTCTTGATGTTCCAGGTATGTCATCTTCCTCGCTATAGATCCATAGCTCTAGGGTTCCTTCTCGCCTCTCCGCCATTAAACCTCAGTGGTAGCTTCGTTTTGTTCATCCTAGGCACCAAGTTCTCAGTAATTTTGACCTTTAGATCTTGCCCTTAAAACTTGCCTCTATTCCGCTGCTGTATGCTTTAGATCTCGTCATTTATATTCAACCTGTAGATTTACCCGCTCTATATAGGACCCTTGTAGTTCTTCCTGTAATATCCTTGCATTTGTTTTTCTTTTTCCTGGGTGCTCAGATCTGTTTTACTTTAGCTGTCTGTGAAAACCCGTTTCTTCACCTTTGTAGATCTGTAAAGTATTCTCCGGTTTAAACAGTCATATACTGCTTCTGAAAAAATTCAATAGCGAACACGACGGTTTAGCTTTTCCCTCTTTTGTTGTCCTAAACCGGCAATAATACATTTTCCGGTTTATTGCCGGGTTAGCCATATCATTAGTCCCTTTGTCTAAACCGTTGCGTGATCTTTGCATATATCTTCCGGTTTACGCCACTGTACTCGAATAATCCGGGTTTACACTTTACCCTTTCAGCACTTGTTCTTCTGTTGCTATGGCCAAACAGTTTGTCTCTTGCAACTGGGTTCAATCCGTTATCACGGAAGAAGATTTAGCTAAAGCGGTTGCAGTTGGTACTCTGGGCCCTCAGTCCGTTTTAAAATGGCGGGCTCCAGGAGATGAATGCCCTCCTACTCCCAAAGAGGGGGAAATTATTGTTTTCTTCGACCACATTGCTCGAGGTTTCACTCCCCCCGGTTCAAAGTTCTTCCGGGATGTACTTGCCGCTTTCCAGCTTCACCCTGAGGACATAGGGCCCAATTCTGTTTCCAACATCTGTGATTTTCAAGTTTTCTCAGAGGTGTATTTGTAAGAAGAGTCGTCTGTCGACCTGTTCCGGGACTTCTTCCACCTGAACCGGCGAACTGAGTTTACCAGTGGACCTCATCAAGAACTGGGCGGAGTCAGTATTCAGAAAAGAAAAGATGCAGTGTTTCCTCATGCCGCTCTCCACACACACCCCAAGGACTGGAATACGTCTTGGTTTTATTGTATTGACACTTCACCTGAAGGGGAAAACCCATTGCCGGGTTACCGCGAGCACCGTCTTCCGGAGGATCACCCCCTGCCGCAGCGCCTCAGCTCCGCAGAGCGGCCCCGGTTTGCTTCTCAACTTGCCAGGCTAAAGGCCTTTATGGCCAATGGCTTAACCGAAGTGGATTTTATGCGCTGCTGGCTCTCTTGGAGTATCCTTCCTCTGAGCCCACGCCCAAGCTTGATGCATAAATATTCTGGTAAACCGGATGACCCTCAACGCTTTTCTAAGGACAAGCTTTCTGAATCGGAAGTTACTGAGTCTGCTAAGAAGATGCTTAATATCTCCTTAGAAGAATGCAGCCAAACCGGATTGGCTCCGTATTACAAGAAAAACAAGCTGCCCGCAGTAAGTTTTGCTTTCCTTCGTATGTCTGTAATCCGTTCCTTTAAACCGTTCTTTCAATTACTTTCACCTTTTGAACAGGCTGATGATCCTTTTTGGAAGAGGAAACCTCAGGAGAAGGCCGGTAAACAGCCACGCCGGAAAGCTTTCGCTATTAAGAAGAGAAAGGCGGCTGCTGGCTCCGGTTCACATGCTGAAGATGATGATCCGGATTCCGAGGTATGGGTTAATATGGCTTTGATTTATTCCCTTTTTATCCATACTTGTGTTTACCGGTAACTTTCCACAGGAGTTGGCTGAAGGAGATAAGCCGGCAGAAATTGAGGTAACTATTCTCTCTTCCGATTCAGAACCACTTCCACAAAAAAGTCGTCGGACAGTCCGGAAATATCAGTTCTCTTACCCTTATGCTCAATTGGATCCCAATTTTCTTTTGAAGAAACAGCAACATGAAGCCCTTCGCCGGACCACCTGCCATAGCGGCCTTGCAGTGGAATCATCCGGAATATCCCTTACTCCAGCTCGGAGACGCCGCTCTGAGGTTATACTCTCTCCAACTCTTCTTCATCCCAGGGCCGGGCTTATACGCAAACCACTGAAATCGTCTGACCCCAATTATCAGGATACTCCTTTATCTTCTTCCGGCGAATCAACTGCCACACAACTCCCACCCCTGAAAACTGTCCCAGGGTAAGTCTTTTTAATTTATCCGGTTCATGATTGCACTTTGCTTTACAGTTCTGACTTCTTTTTCCAATTCTTTTCAGCAAGCCTAAACCCAGCAAAAAGGCAAAAGCCAACAAACCAACTGCTGAGGCTGCTATTGATGATCCTGCGGTTGATCCGGATACAATCGTCCCTCCAGAAGGCAAACCCACAATGCCGCTTGAAGATCCCGCTCCTATGGATCATACCTCTGCGCCTGAGAATCCCAATACTGAGGATGTTCGTGAACCGGCAAGTCCTGCCCGGGCCAATTCACCTCGGACCAATCCGGCTCCTGCCAGTCCGGTTCACACTGCGACCCCACCACCAACGACTGCTTCTCCGGAAGTCCAAGTAATCGACACAGCTTACACCGCTCCCGCTGAGCCCACTGTCCTAGCCAAACATACGGCTAAAGCGGAGAAGTTGCATCAAGAAAAGGGCAAAATGGAGTACAGAACTGTCTAGCCTTGCCGATATGAGTGCTCAGGAGCTTTATTCCGGGTACTTGAACCGTCTTCATAGCAGTCGAGATTATGAAGCGGGCTTGGTTAACCTGATGAAGGACAAGTATGAGGTAATCCTTTTGCTTTTTGATTTCTTGCTTTTGACATGCTTCTGTCTATATCATAGTAGCCCCCAAGTTCCGGTTTAGCTTCGTCCAGAAGGTGAACCGGTGCTTCCTGATTAAACAAATGATCTTACATTAGCCCCCAAGTGCCAGGGGCATAACTCGGTTTATGTGCCTGGGACTTGTCTGAAATTTTCTTTTGATACTTCAACTATCCATTAGCCCCCAAGCGTCAAGTAGACAACTTGTTTGTGTGCTTGAGACTTGTCTGACTTTTGCTTTCATTCCACTTGATTTTCCTTGCAGGCTGATTTGAACCGGAGGGCAGAAGAAATTACTGAACTCCGGAACAGGCTTGCTGAAACGGAGTCTGCTGCTTCTAAGGCCAAGAAAGACTTGGCACTGAGCTTAAAGACTGCTGAACAGCTGAAAAAATTCTTTGAAGAGGAGCGGACCGCCTTTGAGGTTCAGAAGAAGGACAAGAAAAAAGGGCAAAGGACGCTGAAGAAGCCCTTAACCCGGTGACTGAAGAGTTAACCGGTTTAAAGCGACAAATAGAACTGATGACTTCTGCTGTGTTTGGTAAGTACTTAATCTATATTCCTGCCTTCATTCTTGCAATCTTCAATCCGTTCCGGTTTAATTGTGATAATCATATGCAGGGCGCCATGTCACCCATCTTGGGGATGACTTACAGAAAAAACTCAAGGCATCTTATACTCTGGTCGAGCAGCTGTATTCCGGCGCTCAAAGGGTCATAAGTGCAATGTCTTTCAATAAACCGCCCCCCACTACCATCCAAGGCACATTAGAAAAGCTATCTGTTTTGCCGGTGCGTTTGGAGGAAGTTAAGAAGTTTGCCGCTCGAGCCGGTTCCCTCGTGGCGCTTACCAGAGCGAAAGCGTGGGTTCCGGACTTTGATCCGGAAGAAGCTTTGAATGGGTATCCCAATACTAAAGAAGACAGATCAGCTTTTACTGCAAAGAATCTCCATGCCTTGACAAAGGAGATGCGTCCTCTCGCCAGCAAACTTGCGGCCGAATCAGATTTATCCAGGTATCATCCGGGGTATGATTTGCAGAACGAGCGGGTGGAGCGGCCGGTTTATGATACCGTCAATCTAATCCCACCAGTACGCCCTCATACCTTGGCTCCAGATATCGATCCGTCTGAACTCATCAATGAAGAGATGTACTTTCGTGCCTTAACGAAAATCGATTGGTGCGTCCCTGACTTCCAGCCGCTTCAAGGAGAGGAGGAGACTCCAGACCAAGTTGATACCCAGCCGTCGCAGCAGGAGGGAGCATAGTTCATAGCATATCTTTGTAGTTGCAGTCTCATTTTACCGAACAATCTTTAATCCGTCAGGCTTGCTATGCCTTGTAATAGGATAGCTGAAAACATTGTCCGCTTTGATCCGGATACTCCGACTTCTTGCTTTAACATTGCCAATTTCAATTTGGTCTAACATGGCGTATCCTGCATATCATCTGTTCCTGCATAGACAATACTGAAAATATGTCCTAACGGTTTTACTGCTGGACCCATTAAATCGTTCTCACAATATATCAAACAAGTGTATACTTATATCAGAAATAACTTTATACCTGAGATCAAGTATGCTTGATACTCTTAATCTGGCGAATTTTGCCTTTTTGAAGGGAGTCTTTTGATAGACCCAATAATAATCCCGGGTCTTTATAGAAGCCACCGGTTTAGATCATGTTTGGCTCCTTATTTTGTTTCTGCCTGATGATTGTTCCGGGTTATGATGAACGCCGGTTTAATTCTTGCTGGTGTTTATAACCCAGACTTTGAACTTATGCTGGTGTTCATGACCCAGACTTGTGAACTTATGCTGGCGTTCATGACCCAGACTTTTTGAACTTATGCTGGTGTTCATGACCCAGACCTTTGAACTTACATGGTCAACTTCTTGAGTTGTCCCACTTCGGATTAAAGAATCATAAAACATAAACACCAGAAATGCAAAGAAAACCATGTAGTTGAGGCTTTTTACGAGCTGCCAGGCTCAAAGCAAGGTTCAGCCAATCAATGGATGCGGGTACCATCCAGAGGGCCTGTTGATGGATGCGGGTACCATCCATAGGAACCGGATATGACCAACAGGGGTTAAGCTAGAATGCGGGTACCATCCCGCCCTCTGCTGGCCATATAAAACTTCAGCCAATCACTGGATGCGCGTACCATCCAGAGGGCCTCTATGGTTCCCGTAGAACCATAGGAAAAACTTTAGCCAATCACTGGATGCGGGTACCATCCAGAGGGCCTCTATGGTTCCCGTAGAACCATAGGAAAAACTTTAGCCAATCACTGGATGCGGGTACCATCCAGAGGGCCTCTATGGTTCCCGTAGAACCATAGGAAAAACTTTAGCCAATCACTGGATGCGGGTACCATCCAGAGGGCCTTTATGAAGTGTCCTCTTTGGTCCTGATACGACCTTATGCTTGAAAAAAGCTCTT
>LR738715.1:579248722-579268156 GCA_902687465.1 Secale cereale | reverse complement strand
CTCTATAGTTCCCGTAGAACCATAGGAAAAACTTTAGCCAATCACTGGATGCGGGTACCATCCAGAGGACCTCTATGGTTCCCGTAGAACCATAGGAAAAACTTTAGCCAATCACTGGATGCGGGTACCATCCAGAGGGCCTCTATGGTTCCCGTAGAACCATAGGAAAAACTTTAGCCAATCACTGGATGCGGGTACCATCCAGAGGGCCTTTATGAAGTGTCCTCTTTGGTCCTGATACGACCTTATGCTTGAAAAAAGCTCTTGAGTGAGCTATTGCTCCCGAGTGCATATGCTCTGCAAAATCAGTTTAAACCGATCGATTTGTTTGAAATATGACATATGATAATACATGTATGGTTGTCCCCATAAGATACTTGTATTGGAAAAAAGGCTGAGCCCCCGGTTTACCGAGGGTGCCGGTTTATTCATTAATCATAATATATACATAGGATACAGTGGAGCTCATGGCTCAGGTATAGTAGGGCCGCAAGAGGGCGTTGTTCCACGGCCTCTTTGTCTCTTCTTCCGATGTCCGTGAGTCCTTGTGTTCTCGAACGTCCACCAGGTAATATGAACCGTTGTGCAAATTCTTGCTGACCACAAAGGGCCCTTCCTAAGGCAGGGATAGCTTGTGCATATCTGTTTGATCTTGGATGAGCCGGAGTACTAAGTCTCCCTCCTGGAACGTCCTTGTCTTGATCCGGCGGCTGTGATATCTGCGCAAGTCTTGTTGATAGATCGCAGACCGTGCTGCTGCTATATCACGCTCTTCATCCAGCCGGTCCAAACTGTCTTGTCTCGCCCGCTCATTGGCCGCTTCAACATAGGCCGTCACCCTTGGTGAATCATGACGGATATCACTTGGAAGGACCGCTTCGGCACCATATACCATAAAGAAGGGTGTGTAACCTATGGACCGGTTTGGCGTAGTATTGATACTCCAAAGGACAGAAGGTAACTCCTCAACCCAGCACCCAGGTGTTCTTTGCAAAGGAGTCATAAGCCGGGGCTTGATACCTCGCAAAATCTCCTGATTTGCTCTTTCAGCTTGACCATTGGATTGAGGGTGGGCCACAGAAGATACGTCTAGGCGAATGTGTTCCCGTTGACAAAATTCTTCCATCTCACCCTTAGATAAATTGGAGCCATTGTCTGTGATGATGCTGTGTGGAAAGCCAAACCGGAAAAATTATCTTTTTGATAAACTTAACTGTTGTTGCTGCATCACACTTGCTCACAGGTTCTGCCTCGATCCACTTTGTAAACTTATCCACAGCTACCAGTAGATGAGTCTTTTGATCTTGGGATCGCTTAAAGGGTCCAACCATATCAAGCCCCCAAGTCGCGAACGGCCAAGTTATCGGTATCATCCGGAGCTCCTGTGCCGGAACAAGAGCACGTCGTGAAAACTTCTGACAAGCATCACACTTCCGGACTAGATCCGCCGCATCAGCATGAGCTGTCAACCAATAGAACCCGTGTCGAAAAGCTTTAGCCACCAAAGATTTTGAACCGGCATGATGACCACAATCCCCTTCATGGATTTCGCAAAGAATATCACAACCTTCCTCAATTGATACACACCGCTGAAATGCTCCAGAGACGCTGCGATGATGAAGTTCCCCGTTTGCAATTGTCATGGATTTAGAACGCCGGACTATCTGTCGTGCCTCGATCTCGTCGTCCGGTAGCTCCCCTCGGCTCAGATACGCCAAATAGGGCAACGTCCAATCCGGAATAACATGAAGTGCCGCAACTAGCTATGCCTCCGGATCAGGAACAACCAAGTCTTGCTCTGATGGTACTTGCACTGATGGACTGTGTAGCTCATCCAAAAAAGTATTTGGTGGTACCGGTTTACGTTGAGAACCCAGCCGGCTCAGAGCATCAGCCGCTTCATTCCTTCGCCGGTCTATGTGATCCTCCTGATACCCTTTGAAATATCCTGCAACTGCTTCAACTTCTCGTCTGTAAGCTGCCATGAGAGGATCTCTTGAATCCCACTTGCCAGATACTTGTTGTGCCACTAAATCTGAATCGCCGAAGCACTTAACCCGGCTCAAGTTCATCTCCTTTGCCATCCGCAAGCCATGAAGTAATGCTTCATACTCTGCTGCATTATTAGTACAAGGAAACAATAAACGGAGGACGTAACAAAACTTATAACCTCGCGGGGAAGTTAAAACAACTCCAGCCCCCGAGCCTTCTAACTGCCTTGAACCGTTAAAGTGAATCGTCCAGTGTGTAAGATCCGGCTTCTCCTCTGGTGTTTGCAGTTCTGTCCAATCATTGATGAAATCCACCAATGCCTGAGATTTGATAGCGGTGCGTGGCACATATTTCAATTCGTGTGGGCTGAGCTCAATGGCCCACTTAGCCACTCTACCCGTAGCCTCTCTGTTCTGGATTATATCCCCCAATGGTGCTGAACTAACAACAGTTATTGGATGGCCTTGGAAATAATGCTTCAACTTCCGGTTTGCCATGAACACACCATACACCAGCTTCTGCCAATGTGGGTACCTCTGCTTAGACTCAATGAGTACTTCACTGACGTAATAGACTGGACGCTGAACCGGATATTCCTTCCCTGCCTCCCTGCGTTCAACCACGATCGCCACACTAACTGCCCGTGCGTTGGCGGCAACATATAACAGCAAAGGCTCATTATCAACAGGGGCAGCCAGGACCGGTGGCCTTGCCAGCTGTCGCTTCAAATCCTCAAACACAGTATTTGCCTCATCACTCCATATAAACCGATCCGTCTTTCTCAGCATCTGATAAAGCGGAATCGCCTTCTCCCCCAAACGGCTAATGAACCGGCTTAATGCTGTGATCCGGCCAGCAATGCGCTGAACATCATTAATGCAAGCCGGTTTAGTTAAAGAGGTGATTGCCTTGATCTTCTCTGGATTAGCTTCTATTCCTCTGTTGGACACCAAAAACCCCAGGAGCTTGCCCGCCGGAACACCAAAAGCGCACTTCTCCGGATTAAGCATCATCTTATAAGCCCGAAGATTGTCAAAGGTCTCCTTGAGGTCCTCTATTAGCGTCTCCTCCTTTCTTGACTTCACCATAATATCATCCACATAAGCATGAACATTTCTCCCTATCTGCCCCTTAAGGCAGTTCTGTACGCAACGCTGATAAGTTGCTTGGGCACTCTTGAGCCCAAAAGGCATAGATACATAGCAAAAAGCACCAAAAGGAGTTATGAAAGCTGTCTTCTCTTGGTCTTTAACTGCCATCTTGATCTGGTGATATCCTGAGTATGCATCCAAAAAACTTAGCCGCTCACATCCCGCTGTAGCATCGATGATCTGATCAATGCGAGGGAGAGCAAAAGGATCGGTTGGACAAGCTTTGTTGAGGTCTGTGTAGTCCACACACATTCTCCACTTTCCATTCTTCTTTAACACCAGTACCGGATTAGCCAACCATTCCGGATGAAAAACTTCAACTATGAACCCTGCAGCCAAAAGCCTGGCCACCTCTTCTCATATAGCCTTGCTCCTCTCTTCGTTGAAGCGGCGCAGATACTGTTTGACCGGTTTAAACTTCGGATCAATGTTAAGACTGTGCTCAGCGAGTTCCCTCGGTATACCTGGCATGTCAGAAGGTTTCCATGCAAAGATATCCCGGTTCTCATGGATGAACTCGATGAGCGCGCTTTCCTATTTGGGATCCAGGTTAGCGCTGATAGTGAATTGCTTGGATGAATCGCCTGGCACAAAATCAACTTGCTTGGTCTCCTCCGCCAATTTAAATTTCAATGCCGGGTCATGCTCCGTAGTCGGCTTCTTCAATGGGGTCATATCTGCCAGATCAACATTATCCTTGTAAAACTTTAATTCCTCTGTAGCACATACTGCCTCCGCGTAGGCAGCGTCTCCCTCTTCACACTCCAATGCAATCTTGCGACTTCCATGAACCGTGATTGTTCCTTTGTGACCCGACATCTTGAGCTGTAGATAAACATAACACGGCCTGGCCATAAACTTGGCATAAACCGTCCTCCCGAACAGAGCATGATAAGGGCTCCAGATCTTGACCACTTCAAAGGTTATCATCTCTGATCTGGAATCCTGTTCATCTCCAAAGGTAACTTCTAAGTCAATTTTTCCAACTGGGTAGGCTGACTTACCTGGCACTACTCCATGAAATACCATGTTTGACTGCCTTAGCTTTTTATCCGTCAGCCCCATGCGGCGGAAAGTCTCATAATACAAGATACTGATGCTGCTGCCGCCATCCATAAGAACTTTAGTGAACCTGTAGCCACCCACCTGTGGTGCTACCACCAAGGCCAAGTGGCCCGGATTATCAACTCGCATCGGGTGATCCTCTCTGCTCCATACAATGGGCTGCTCTGACCAGCGTAGGAATTGCAGCGTCGCCGGTTCAACCGCGTGGACCGCCCGCTTCAAAACTTTTTGATCTCGTTTACACAAACTCGTGGTAAACACATGATACTGCGCACTACTCAACTCCTTCGGATTACTCTGATACCCGGATTGCTGCTGATGTTGCTGACGCTGCTGATTTCCTTGGTTATTGTGATTACCTTGGCCCTGCTGTTGGTTGCCTTGGTTATTGTAACCACCTTGACCATGCAGCTGATTGCCCTGGTTATTATAACCACCTTGACCATATTGATTATTGACCCGGTTATGATAACCACTGTTGTTGCCACGATATCCTGATCCGGAGCCGTTCCCCTGGTAATCCGGACCGTAGAACCCCGGGCCTGAACCGCCGTTTGGAGGCCGGTTATTAGAGTTGAAGCGGCCCATTACGGCTTCGATCAAGGGCTTGCATTCTCCTATAGTGTGTTTTGCTGGTCGTTCCCTTGTGCTATGCTTCGGGCAAGGCTGACTTAACTCCTGGTCCCAACTAACATCCCCTCCGCCGGTTTGTGGAGGTGGTTTGCCCCTATTGCGCTGAAAACCCCCTTGAACTTGGGTATTGGCTACGAAATCAGAGCCACCCTCTGCCTTTCGCTTGCCTAAGAAACTGGTACCAGCCGGATTAATCTGTGCCGGTTTACCAGGCTTATTGACCTTTCCAGCCTTGTCTCCCTCTGCTTCTGGATACTTAGTGTTGTCGGAATCCCCATATTTTACTAGAGCGCTCATGAGAGTTCCCATATCATTACAATCCCGTTTAAGCCGTCCTAGTTTTAACTTGAGAGACTCAAACCGGCAATTGTTTTCTAATGTCACTATTGCCGTACTGGGATTGATACCGTTCGAAGAGTGTAAGATCTCTGACACTCGCCGCACCCATGCACTTCTAGACTCCTGTTCCCCTTGGATACAGGCTGCTAAATCCACCACTGACATCGGCTGCTTGCACGTATCCTTGAAGTTTTTGATAAACTGGTGACATATTTCTCCCCATGATCCGATAGAATTAGGGGGTAAACCCTTCAGCCAAGTCCGGGCCATACCCTCAAGCATCATGGTGAAGTATTTCGCACAAGCCGCTTCATCCACGTCCAGCATCTCCATGGCCATCTCATAACTCTCAACCCAAGCTTCTGGAGCCAAATCTGCTGTGTAATTAGGCACTTTACGTGGACCTTTGAAATCCTTGGGCAACTTCACACTCCGTAAAGCGGGGATAAGACATGGCACCCCAAAGGAACTCATTGTGACTCCTGCCTCGGCTGTGGCTGTGTGAACCGGCGTCGTTTGACGAACCTCCTCATGGGCCACCGATCTAACCCGGTTTGCATGCTGAGCTTGTGCATCTGCACCCGCCGGATTATTCTGCCCGCGACGATGTCGCCTGCGTTCACTACTAGACACTTCTGGTTCCTCCCAATGCCTAGTGTAACTCCGGCTATGACGTGGTGTTGAATGGAGCCTCTCACTGCTATAAGAATTTGCTTGCTATTGTGTTAATGCCGTATTAAGCAGATCCTTGACCCTGCGTGCCTCCAATGCCACAGGAGATGTCCCCTCAATAGGTAAAGCGGCCAAGCGTGAAGCAGCAGCAATGATGTTCTCCAAAGGATTCGAATAATGACCCGGAGGGGTAGGAACGTGAGGTGCAGACGTGATCCACCGATCTTGCTCCGCTGTAGGCTGCTGAACCGGCTCATCCCTTGCAGGGGGTGCCCTTCGGTTTAAAGCCGGATCATTGATGGTCCCCGCTCCTGGTGTCCTGAAAAGATCCGTCGCCTCGTAAACCAGCGGTAGACGAGATTGGTACTTCCGACTCCTTACTCCCTGCGTAGAGGCCTGCTCCATCCTTAGATGAAAGGCCTGATCATTCAGCTCTGCCTGCCTTATTGCTATCATAGCCTTCTCTGTTTTCAGATCTTCCCTTGCTTGATCAATCCGGCCCTTTAACTGAAGGAGCTCTGCATCATGTTGCGCTTTGTCTGCTGGAGCTACCTCTGCCATGGCTCGGGCTGTGAACTCCTCGACTAAAGTGGATAGAACGTCAGTGGGCGAGAGGGCCTGGCCACTCCCCCCTACACCAGCTTCTGCTGTCGCCCCGATCACCGTGGACTGCGGCGTAGGTTGTGAACCGGCCATAAAGACAGCCACCCGGTTTGGCGGGACAAAGGGGCCCGGAATACTGTCTCCGTCGGACTCACCCTCAGACCGGCCGTCCTGCAACTGATACAAAGATTCCGTCTCTCCGAATGAAGATTAAACATCGGAGTAGACAACTGTCTCGCCACCGGATTCCGATCCGTCCTCGGCTTGAACCCCGTGAACCGCTCCGACAAAGACGTGCTTCACGGCGGGCTGAATCCGGGCCAATCTCGCACGCTGAGCCGGCTCGACGATGTTGGGGAAGACGTCCGGCTCAGGTCCCGGTTCGCCGATCTTGCCGTTGAAGACGTGGATGCCACCGAAGGGAACCCGGTACCCGTATTCGATTGAATCGGCCTCCGGTCCCCAACCTGCGTCATCGATGTAGATCCGGCCGCGGCGACTCTTGGTCATCCGGCCGACCACGTAGCCCTTGAGCCCTTCAAAGCTGCCCTTCAAGAACTCGAAACCATCGTGCGGAGGCCAACTGTCGTGGCGCCAACTGTCGTGGAATTAACACGGCAGATGTCCGGTTTAACGGACTTGATAATGGAACCATCGCACGGGTTAGCTTGAAGGGGTTAAAAGCACACAAAGGACACAGAGGGTTTATACTAGTTCGGCCCCTTTGATGAAGGTAAAAGCCTACGTCTAGTTCGGTTTGGTATTGCTTGGGCGTCGATGAACAGGGAGCGGATTGCTTGCCTGTGTCTCGACGGGTTGTTTCTTGCTTGTCCCTGAACCGTCGCCGGGTCGTCCCTTCATATAGAGGTGATGCCCAGTCCGGTTTACAGAGTCCCGAGGCCGGCTCATACTTGTGTCCGCCTCGGTCTCTGCTTTTTCTTCCTTATCTCTCAAGTTACATGATCAGGCGGTTTACAAACCGTAACTCTATACATGGGCCCTAAGATCTCATGGGCCGTAGCCTCTACTAAGTATTACAATGATACAATGATATTACCACAATCCGGTTTACACTAGCCGGTTCATACCTGCTAGTAATATCCCTGACAGGACCAGACCCCCGTGCGCTTAGGGTTTAGACCGGCGTGCTGACCTCTCTGTTGTGCTTAGGTAGGGCTACGACGTGTTGATCTTCCGAGGCCGGGCATGACCTAGGAAAGTGTGTCCGGCCAAATGGGATCGAGCGTGCTGGGTTATGTGGTGCACCCCTGCAGGGAAGTTAATCTATTCAAATAGCTGTGTCCCTCGGTAAAAGGACAACCCGGAGTTGTACTCCGACCTCATGACAACTAGAACCGGATACTTAATAAAACTCACCCTTACCAGTGCCAGATACAACCCGGTGGTTGCTCTCTCACAGGGTGATGTGCGGGAGGATCGCCGGGTAGGATTATGCTGTACGATGTTACTTGGTGAACTTACCATCTATTCTATTCTACTACTGCAAGACGGAGGCTGCCAGAAGCGAGGATACTTGATACTTTCCAGCTACTCCCTTCTACTGCTGCAAGATGGAGACTGCCAGAAGCGTAGTCTTCGATTGGATTAGCTATCCCCCTCTTATTCTGGCATTTTGCAGTTTAGCCCACAGATTTTGCCCCTTTACACATATATCATTGCATATGTAGTGTAGATCCTTGCTTGCGAGTACTTTGGATGAGTACTCACGGTTGCTTTGCTCCCCCCCTTTTCCCCCTTTTGTTCCTTCTTCTCGGATGATGCAACCAGATTGATGGAGTCTAGATTCCAGAAGATCCTGTGGATGTTTCTACATGGAGTTCGGCTTCGAGGAGTAGTTAGGAGGTCCCAGGCAGGAGGCCTTGCCTCTTCGATCGTTGCTACCTTTGTGCTAGCCTTCTTAAGGCAATCTTGTTTATCTTATGTCTGTACTCAGATATTATTTGCTTCCGCTGACTCTTGTGTTTTCGAGCTTGTGTATTCGAGCCCTCGAGGCCCCTGGCTTGTAATATAAAGCTTGTTTTATTTTAATTTGTGTCTAGAGTTGTGTTGTGATATCTTCCAGTGAGTCCTTGATCTTGGTCGTACACATTTGCGTGCATGATTAGTGTACGGACAAATCGGGGGCGTCACAGGCATGCCCAGGGGGGTAGGCGCGCCCCCACCCTCGTGGGCCCCTCGTGGCTCCCCTGACGTGCCTCTTCCTCCTATATATACCTACGTACCCTGAAAACATCGAGGAGCACCACAAAACCCTAATTCCACCACCGCAACCTTCTGTACCCGTGAGATCCCATCTTGGGGCCTGTGCCGGAGCTCCACCGGAGGGGTAATCGATCACGGAGGGCTTCTACATCAACATCATTGCCTCTTCGATGAGTTATGAATAGTTTACCATAGACCTTCGGGTCCATAGTTATTAGCTAGATGGCTTCTTCTCTCTCTTTGGATTGAAATACAAAGTTCTCCTCGATCTTCTTGGAGATCTATTCGATGTAATTCTTTTTGTGGTGTGTTTATCGAGATTCGATGAATTGTGGGTTTATGATCAATATTATCTATGAACAATATTGGATTATTTTCTGAAATCTTTTATGCATGATATAAATATCCTTGCAAGTCTCTTCGAATTATCGGTTTGGTTTGGCCTACTAGATTGGTAGTTCTTGCAATGGGAGAAGTGCTTGGCTTTGGGTTCAACCTTGTGGTGTCCTTTCCCAGTGACAACAGGGGCAGTAAGGCACGTATTGTATTGTTGCCATCGAGGATAAAAGATGGGGTTTATATCATATTGTATGAGTTTATCCCTCTACATCATGTCATCTTGCTTAAGGTGTTACTCTATTCTTATGAACTTAATACTCTAGATGCATGCTGGATAGTGGTCGATGTGTGGAATAATAGTAGTAGATGCAGAATCGTTTCGGTCTACTTGTCACGGACGTGATGCCTATATACAATGATCATGCCTAGATATTCTCATAACTATGCGCTTTTCTATCAATTGCTCAACAGTAATTTGTTCACCCACCGTAGAAATCTGCTATCATGAGAGAAGCCACTAGTGAAACCTATGGCCCCCGGGTCTATCTTCATCATATTAATATTCCATCAACTATTTATCTTTACTTTACTTTTGTTTTGCAATCTTTACTTTCAATCTATATATCAAAAATACCAAAAATATTATCTTATCATCTTTATCAGATCTCACTTCTGCAAGTGGCCGAGAAGGGATTGACAACCCCTTTATCGCGTTGGTTGCAAGGTTCTTATTTGTTTGTGTAGGTACGAGGGACTCACGCGTGGTCTCCTACTGGATTGATACCTTGGTTCTCAAAAACTGAGGGAAATACTTACGCTACTGTGCTGCATCACCCTTTCCTCTTCAAGGGAAAACAACACAAGCTCAAGAAGTAGCAAGAAGAATTTCTAGCGTCGTTGCCGGGGAGATCTACGCAAAAGTCATATACCAAGTACCCCATCACAAACTCTTATCCCTTGCATTACATTATTTGCCTCTTGTTTTCCTCTCCCCCACTTCACCTTTGCCGTTTTATTCGCCCTTCCTTTTCCGTTCACCTCTTTTCGCTTGCTTCTTGTTTGCTTGTGTGTTGGATTGCTTGTTTGTCACTATGGCCCAAGACAATACCAAATTGTGTGACTTTTCCAATACCAACAATAATGATTTTATTAGCACTCCGATTGCTCCTATTACCGATGCTGAATCTTGTGAAATCAGTGCTACTCTGTTGAATCTTGTCATGAAAGATGAATTTTATTGCCTTCCTAGAAAAGATGTGGCTACCCATCTAAACAAAATTGTTGATTTGTGCAATATGCAAAAGAAGAGAGATATAGATAATGATATTGTCAAATTAAAGCTATTTCTGTTTTTGCTTAGAGATTGTGCTAAAACTTGGTTCTCTTCCTTGCCTAAAAATAGTATTGATTCATGGAATAAGTGCAAAGATGCCTTTATCTCTAAGTATTTTCCTTCCGCTAAGATTATCTCTCTTAGAAACGATATCATGAATTTTAAGCAACTAGATCATGTGCATGTTGCACAAGCTTGGGAGAGAATGAAATTAATGATACATAATTGCCCTACACATGGTTTGAACTTATGGATGATTATACAAAACTTTTACGTTGGCTTGAATTTTGCTTCTAGAAATCTTTTAGATTCGGCCGCGGGGGGCACTTTCATGGAAATCACTTTAGGAGAAGCTACTAAACTCCTAGATAATATTATGGTTAATTACTCTCAATGGCACACCGAAAGATCTAGTAGTAAAAAAGTACATGCTATTGAAGAGATTAGTGTTTTGAGTGGAAAGATGGATGAACTTATGAAATTATTTGCTACTAAGAGTGCTTTTGATCCTAATGTTATGCCTTTGTCCATGTTTATTGAGAATAATAACGAATCTTTGGATGTGAATTTTGTTGGTAGGAATAATTTTGGTAACAACGAATATAGAGGAAACTTTAATTCTAGGCCTTCCCCTAGTAGTTCCTCTAATAATTATGGTAATTCCTACAACAACTCTTATGGAAATTTTAATAAGATGCCCTTTCATTTTGAGACTAGTGTTAAAGAATTTATGAATTTGCAAAAGAATTTCAATGCTTTGCTTGAAGAAAAATTGCTTAAGATTGATGAGTGATGGCTTCTCGCCCCTCGTTGGTTACCCCAAGTGGAAGGTTTGAGATGCAGTGTAGCGGAAGTTTTCCCTTGGCAAAGATACCAAGGATCGATTTCCCTGAGACTCCCAGTTTCAACAAGAAGGTGTCAACTGCTAACGGCGCCAGATATTAGCAATCAACGTGAACCTGCACATAGATACAAATAACTTTGCTCCCAACGAGTACAGAGAGGTTGTCAATCCCTCCGGCCTTGTAGTTTACAAAGGATCAAACGCAAGTGATAAAAGTGATAGGTATTGTTGCAAATAGTAAGTAAAAGTGGAAAGTAAATAGCGGATGTGATCAGTGATGGTAATATGGACCGGGGTCCCATGATGTTCACTAGTGATGTCTCTCTCCCAAAAGACGATAAAACAGCTATGTGAGGTAAACGAATTACAGCTGGGCAATTGACAGAATTATGTGCGCAAACCAATGCTAACTATGTTACAAGAAAGGTAGAGGTTCAAAGCATGGGCGGTACGCCAAGGCAAGTAGACTGAAATCCATCTACATCTACTACTAATCATCCACCTTGAGATATCTATCCAGAACATCTCGCTGGTATTAAGTTGCGAGTCCCACCCATAGTGTAAACTCAAAGCAACAGACAACTGCATTAAAAGAACTTTGCGTAAAGTAAACAATCCTTGCACCCGCGGGCACAAGCACTGTTGTTTTCCCCCTTGTGGCAACAGCACATCCCCTAGACTCATGTTTCTATCACTCAAGCTAGTCATCGAGGGCCATGAACCCACAATCAAGCATAACGTTCCCTCTTGGAGTCACTACCTACTACTTGGCCAAAGCAATAAATAACAACGGAGAACATGCAAGATTACTTACGAACATAAATATAAAAGAGGTAGAACAAATATGTTACTCAAACACAATCTGAACATAATCTCACAATCCATCGGATCCCAGCAAACTCAACATAGCAACAACATAAGGATTACATATGTGCATCGATCATGTAGGGCAGCTCACGAGGACTAATTAGTGAAGCACGAGAAGGGGAGGAGAACATCACATAGCTACTGGTCATGGACCCATGGTCCAAGGGACTCACAACTCATCCGGGAGGCGTCCATGGTGGTGGAGAGGCTCCCGGTGGTGATCCTCCCCTCCGGCAGGGTGCCGGGAAGAGTTCTCCTGGTGCTCCCGATCTTGGAAGCGCGGCGGCGGCGGAACAGAGATGAGATCGCGAAAAAGGGTTCCCGTCTTGAGGGTTTCGGGACACGATATAAATATATGCCAAAGGGGGGCATCAGCGGAGGCCCGGGGGGCCCATGCGCCCCCCTGGCGCGGCCAGGGAGGGGGGCCGCGCCACCAAGGCGCCTGGAGCCCTGGTGGCCCCCCTCCGGCTGTACTTTGGCTACCGGGAAGCTTCTGGAACGCTGATTTTTTATATAATTTTTCCGGGATTTTTCTGGCAGTTCTCGTAATGGGAAAACCTGAAATACAAAAACAGCAGAAAACAGAAACTGGCACTGGGGTGCACTGAGTTAATAGGTTAGTCAAAATATGATCAAAAGTGTATGGAAGTGTATAAATATCATAGCAATATCACCCAAAAGAGGCATGGAGCCAGCAGAAATTATAGATATGTTTTGGACGTATCAACATCCCCAAGCTTAATTCCTGCTCGTCCTCGAGTAGGTAAATGATAACAAGAATAATTTCTGTGGTGACATGCTATTAACCATATAAGGATTTTTCATAGTCATATGACAAAAGCTTACTGAGACAATGATTCTGTAGTAATTAAGTTGCCTCATGAGAAAATCAGAAAGAACTGAAAGTTTTACAATATGACACTGAAACATCAAATAGATTTGCAATGAGCATGGTGTGCAAATATGATAAAGTGATATCTCGCTTGCCCCCTTTAGTGAAGCAAAACATAAATGCAGGGGCACCTCCAAGGTTTAAGTGATGACTAGATACAATGATTTCAGAATAAACGATATCGTAATCATGCAAAAGACAATGCTACTTTGGGACAATGCACATTACACTCAGAATGACAATCATGCTCTCAGTAGTTGGTGCTTTAAAAGAAGGTGGAGACTCTCGAACCGTGGCTTTTGTTGGCAAGGTTGAAAACCCGTAGTCGGAAACAAAGACAAAACATGTACCAGAGCTCTTGGTTTTAAAAACAGAGGTAATAATTATTTTTTTGATTATGCATGTTTCGTCAATGAATGCTAGCAGACAACTCAATCACTTCTTGAGATGGACAAGTTTCGAGGAACGGCTCCCGAATGAGGACGATCACATCCTCTTAATCTCCTTTGTTTATCACTGCCAAAGTTTTCTGATTTCTCATGAACGAAGCGTGAAGGAGGGTTTGTTTGTTATATTAATTTTGAACCGGGCGCACTCAATGCCAGTTCCTTCTCATATTATGGGTTTGCACATTAGACATGCAATCCCGGGGTGAAGCTTGTCCAACTTAAAAAGATCATGAATTAACTACTACTTCCTCATGAACTAAAAACAGAGGCACAAAATAGGAATGCATTTTTTTTATTTTTGAATAATTTCGAGGTGGTACATGCAAGTCTCCGTTAGGAATGGCAGGTAAATACCATGTAGGAAGGTATGGTGGACTCATATGGCATAACTGGTTTAAAAGAAATTGGATGCACAAGCAGTCAGTCCGCTTAGTACAGGTGGAGGTTAGCAAAAGACTGGGAGCGACCAACTAAGAGAGCAATGACGGTCATAATCATGCAGAGCGACAAAGCAACATTGAATCAGGCATGGTAGTTATATTGCTACTCAGAAACAAAGATCATCAAGGCTTGACAGACTTTCTTTACAGTCTTAAATATGCGTGAGCATACGCCAAGTCAATCAAAATAAATTCTTGAAGGAAGATATTACTAAACCATACCACATCATAGGCAAACAAATCATGTTGGTACTCCAATAACACATTGGGAATCCCCCAGCTATTTGAGACTAACCATAAGAAAACATGAACTACTAAGCACCATTGTGCACGTAGCATTTTTATCATAGACATATCAACCAATGCAACAGAAGCAAACTCTCTTAATAAGATAATCATGATGAATAAAGAGAGTTCAAGCAACCAACTAAACAAAAGCTCTTTAAAAAGATAAGCATGAAAACTAAAAGCTAAACATGATAGTAGCTATTGAAAGACAAAGAACACACACAACAAAGATAGACATGAAAATTCTATGTTATGTTCTAGGTAGAAGTGGAGCGTGTTTCTCTCCCACATAAAGAAAGCTGAGTTCCGACTCGTTATGAAAAGCTAAAGAAAACTAAAAAAGGAAAACAAAAAGCAAGACGCTCCAAGCATAGCACATAACACATGAAGTGATAAAAATATAGTGGAACGAAAGACAAACTGATAATGTTGATGGAGAAGGGGATGCACGGGGGCATCCCCAAGCTTAGACGCTTGAGTCTTCTTGAATATTTCTTGGGGGTGCATGGGGGCATCCCCAAGCTTGAGCGTTTGACACTCCTGAATATTTTTATCATCTTCCCTCGCACACTTGAAAACTCCCTTCATACATAACTCATCATAATCTGATTAGCGAGGTTAGTACCCTTAATAAAATAATTGTTCCTTGCTCGAAATAAAGATATTCTTGAAGATCTACTGTTTCTCAAGATTGCCAAAAGGTTTTTGCAAAGAAAAAGCAAGCTCAAGGTTTGCAAAATGAAGGAAAGGAAAAACAGTACAGAATCTGTGAAAATGATTTTTTCGGGGAACTTCTGCAACTCTAATAAAAAAACTCAGAACAGACGCACGGAAGAAAATTATATAGAGCACGCTGTCGAAGAAATTCAGACCAAAAAGATGATCTGGTGATTTTATACGAATTGTTCTATCGAAGGACAGAATCTGTTTCCTGGACAACACGTCACAACTTTTGAACTTTCTTGCAATCAGAGGCTACACTTGGCACAAAATTGAAAAGCAAAGATACAATGATGATGCTACTGTAGTAACAACATCAAGACACAACAAAAAGTAAAATAAAATTTTATTCATGTGGGCTGCCTCCCAAAAGCGCTTTCTTTTACGCCTTTAAGCTAGGCATAATGCAAAGAGGAATCAATGACCATCATAATAATCGGAGGTATAAATTGCTTCAAATGGTTCCTCAACAAGTTCACTCTTGTTCCTTCTAGGAAAGGGGTACACACCTTTTGCCTTCCCGCGTAAGCGGATTTGTCCCTTACCTATATCGATGAAGCCTTTTACCGCTCGGAGGAAGTCCCTTCCAAGCACTATATTTCCTTGGTTTGGCTCCATGATGAAGAAATCAATCATTGCAATCCCTTTAAGGAATTTAACCGGCACGTCTTTTATTCTTCCCTGGATTTCAGAAATATCTCCATTAGTGTGTTCATGATAAGATGGTAATCTATCCATGTTAAATTTTAAAGAATCATGAACAATTTTTGGCATAGTAGAAACCATAGATCCAATATCACAATAAGCAAGGAAGTCTTGATTAGAGATGCTAATCCTAACAAAAGGCTCCCAATCATTGTCTATTTCCAAAATGTCTTTCTTATTGGGTTTGGGTTTCTCTACCTTCATCAAGTCTAGAGCATCCATTCTCTTCTCAATAGTTGCAAGTCTATCTATGACAGTATCAAAGTTATGATCATAAACAAAGTACCTAGATAGACAATGTATAATTTCAAGAGCTCTAGCTTCATCACACTCTAGGAAATCTCCCTCAGCCATAATATCAAGAGAGTGTTTACACCATTTAAAAAGACCATGGTAAAAATTTCTAAGCACAATTTTTATAGGTATCCAAGGCATAATTCTCCTATGTGCATCAGAAATTCTGTCCCATGCCTTCTTCATATTTTCTCCATCCCTTTGATGGAAATCTAGGACTTCTGATTCCCTCAAAGCACCAAATCCTAACATGTTTGGCTAAACAGAAAGGACTACTAACAGAAAGGAAAATAATAA
This sequence comes from Secale cereale, assembly GCA_902687465.1. NCBI lineage: Eukaryota > Viridiplantae > Streptophyta > Magnoliopsida > Poales > Poaceae > Secale > Secale cereale. The sequence continues at coordinate 579,252,010 of LR738715.1, read as the reverse complement.
TTTTTTTGTGATTTTTGATAAAAGATACTAAAGCAAAAACTGAAAGGTAAACTAACAAGACTAAAAAGCAAAGGTAAAAGATAGCGTGCAACTCCCCTATCCTGAAGAGTGGAGTCCCCGGCAACGGCGCCAGAAAACTTTGCTTGATGGCTTCTCGCCCCTCGTTGGTTACCCCAAGTGGAAGGTTTGAGATGCAGTGTAGCGGAAGTTTTCCCTTGGCAAAGATACCAAGGATCGATTTCCCTGAGACTCCCAGTTTCAACAAGAAGGTGTCAACTGCTAACGGCGCCAGATATTAGCAATCAACGTGGACCTGCACACAGATACAAATAACTTTGCTCCCAACGAGTACAGAGAGGTTGTCAATCCCTCCGGCCTTGTAGTTTACAAAGGATCAAACGCAAGTGATAAAAGTGATAGGTATTGCTGCAAATAGTAAGTAAAAGCGGAAAGTAAATAGCGGATGTGATCAGTGATGGTAATATGGACCGGGGTCCCATGATGTTCACTAGTGATGTCTCTCTCCCAAAAGACGATAAAACAGCTATGTGAGGTAAACGAATTACAGCTGGGCAATTGACAGAATTATGTGCGCAAACCAATGCTAACTATGTTACAAGAAAGGTAGAGGTTCAAAGCATGGGCGGTACGCCAAGGCAAGTAGACCGAAATCCATCTGCATCTACTACTAATCATCCACCTTGAGATATCTATCCAGAACATCTCGCTGGTATTAAGTTGCGAGTCCCACCCATAGTGTAAACTCAAAGCAACAGACAACTGCATTAAAAGAACTTTGCGTAAAGTAAACAATCCTTGCACCCGCGGGCACAAGCACCGTTGTTTTCCCCCTTGTGGCAATAACACATCCCCTAGACTCATGTTTCTGTCACTCAAGCTAGTCATCGAGGGGCATGAACCCACAATCAAGCATAACGTTCCCTCTTGGAGTCACTACCTACTACTTGGCCAAAGCAATAAATAACAACGGAGAACATGCAAGAATTACTTACGAACATAAATATAAAAGAGGTAGATCAAATATATTACTCAAACACAATCTGAACATAATCTCACAATCCATCGGATCCCAGCAAACTCAACATAGCATCAGCATAAGGATTACATATGTGCCTCGATCATGTAGGGCAGCTCACAAGGACTAATTAGTGAAGCACAAGAAGGGGAGGAGAACATCACATAGCTACTGGTCATGGAACCATGGTCCAAGGGAGACTACTCACAACTCATCCGGGAGGCGTCCATGGTGGTGGAGAGGCTCCCGGTGGTGATCCTCCCCTCCGGCAGGGTGCCGGGAAGAGTTCTCCTGGTGCTCCCGATCTTGGAAGCGCGGCGGCGGCGGAACAGAGATGAGATCGCGAAAAAGGGTTCCCGTCTCGAGGGTTTCGGGACACGATATAAATATATGCCAAAGGGGGGCATCAGCGGAGGCCCGGGGGGCCCAGGCGCCCCCCCCGGCGCGGCCAGGGGGGCGCCACCAGGGCGCCTGGAGCCCTGGTGGCCCCCTCCGGCTGTACTTTGGCTACCGGGAAGCTTCTGGAACACTGATTTTTTATATAATTTTTCCGGGATTTTTCTGGCAGTTCTCGTAATGGGAAAACCTGAAATACAAAAACAGCAGAAAACAGAAACTGGCACTGGGGTGCATTGAGTTAATAGGTTAGTCCAAATATGATCAAAAGTGTATGGAAGTGTATAAATATCATAGCAATATCACCCAAAAGAGGCATGGAGCAAGCAGAAATTATAGATACGTTTTGGACGTATCAATGAGTTGGCTAGGAACGTGGATAGAATTTCTCTTGATGTTGATTCTTTGAAACTTAGATCTATTCCACCTAAGCATGATATCAGTGAGTCTCTCAAAGCTATGAGAATTTCCATTGATGAATGCAAAGAAAGAACCGCTAGGATGCGTGCTAAAAGAGATTGCTTTGTGAAAGCGTGTTCTTCTAGTTTTCATGATAATAAAGATGAAGATTTAAAAGTGATTGATGTGTCTCCTATTAAATCCTTGTTTTCTAGTATGAATCTTGATAAAGATGGGAATGGAGATGAATCAACTCTAGTTAAAAGGCGTCCCAATGAGTCGAAGTTTTTAGATCTTGATGCTAAAACTGTTAAAAGTGGGATAGAAGAGGTCAAAACTTTATATAGCAATGAACCCACTATTTTGGATTTCAAGGGATTTAACTATGACAATTGCTCTTTAATAGATTGTATTTCCTTGTTGCAATCTGTGCTAAATTCTCCTCATGCTTATAGTCAAAATAAAGCTTTTACCAAACACATTGTTGATGCTTTAATGCAATATTATGAAGAAAAACTTGAATTAGAAGTTACTATCCCTAGAAAGCTTTATTATGAGTGGAACCTACTATTAAAATTAAGATTAAAGATCATGAATGCTATGCTTTGTGTAATTTGGGTGCAAGTGTTTCCACAATTCCAAAAGCTTTGTGTGATATGTTAGGTTTCCATGAACTTGATGATTGTTCTTTAAATTTGCATCTTGCGGATTCTACCATTAAGAAACCTATGGGAAGGATTAATGATGTTCTTATTATTTCAAATAGGAATTATGTACCCGTAGATTTCATCGTTCTTGATATAGATTGCAATCCTACATGTCCTATTATTCTTGGTAGACCTTTCCTTAGAACGATTGGTGCAATTATTGATATGAAGGAAGGAAATATTAGATTCAAATTTCTGTTAAGGAAAGGCATGGAACACTTTCCTAAAAATAAAATCAAATTACCATATGAATCTATTATGAGAGCTACTTATAGATTGCCTACCAAAGATGGCAATACCTAGATCTATTCTTGTATCATGCCTAGCTAGGGGCGTTAAACAATATCGCTTGTTGGGAGGCAACCCAATTTTATTTTATTTGCTTTTGATTCTTTTTAGTAATAAATAATTCATCTAACTTCTGGTTAGATGTGGTTTTGTGTTTTAATTAGTGTTTGTGCCAAGTAGAACCTTTGGGAAGACTTGGGTGAAGTTTATGCGATCATGCTGTAAAAAATAGAAACTTTTGCGCTCACGAGAATTGCTGCCATCTTTTGCTGGAGAGTGCTTGTAAGTTCATTCTTTTTGAAGATGATTAATAGACAAATTCCCCATGTCCACCAATTTATTTCAAAAAAATTAGAGTTACAGAAGTATTCGAAAGTTATAGATTGCTACAGACTGTTCTGTTTTGACAGATTCTGTTTTTCATGTGTTGTTTGCTTATTTTGATGAATCTATCAGTAGTAT
>LR738715.1:579212871-579248632 GCA_902687465.1 Secale cereale | reverse complement strand
GGGTATGAATCATAGAGAAGTTGGAATAAATTAGGTGTGACACCAATATAAACAAATAATGAGTTCATTACAGTACCTTTGAGTGGTGGTTTGTTTTCTTATACTAACGGAGCTCACGAGATTTTTGCTAAGTTTTGTGTTGTGAAGTTTTCAAGTTTTTGGGTAAGGATTTGATGGACTATGGAACAAAGAGTGTCAAGAGACTAAGATTGGGGATGCCCAAGGCACCCCAAGGTAAAATTCAAGGACAACCAAAAGCCTAAGCTTGGGGATGCCCCGGGAAGGCATCCCCTCTTTCGTCTTCGTCTATCGGTAACTTTACTTGAGACTATATTTTTATTCACCACATGATATGTGTTTTGCTTGGAGCGTCTTGTATGATTTGAGTCTTTTCTTTTTAGTTTACCACAATCATCCTTGAAGTACACACCTTTTGTGAGAGATACACATGAATCGGAATTTATTAGAATGCTCTATGTGCTTCACTTATATCTTTTGAGCTAGATAGTTTTGCTCCAGTGCTTCACTTATATCTTTTTAGAGCACGGTGGTGGTTTTATTTTATAGAAATTATCAATCTCTCATGATTCACTTATATTATTTTGAGAGTCTTTTAGAACAGCATGGTAATGTGCTTTGGTTATAAAATTAGTCCTAATATGATAGGCATTCAAGATGGGTATAGTAAAAACTTTCATATAAAGTGCATTGAATATTATGAGAAGTTTGAAACTTGATGATTGTTTTGAGATATGGAGATGGTGATATTAGAGTCTCTAGTAGAGTAGTTGTGAATTTGAGAAATACTTGTGTTGATGTGTGCAAGTCCCGTAGCATGCACGTATGGTAACCGTTGTGTGACAAATTTGAAGCATGAGGTATTTCATTGATTGTCATCCTTTGTGTGGAAGTCGGGATCGCGCGATGGTTAACTCATACCAACCCTTCCCCTAGGAGCATGCGTGTAGTAGTTTGTTTTGATGACGTGTAGATTTTTGCAATAAGTATGTGAGTTCTTTATGACTAATGTTGAGTCCATGGATTATATGCACTCTCACCCTTTCACCACTGCTAGCCTCTCTTGTACCGCACAACTTTCGCCGGTACCATACACCCACCATATACCTTCCTCAAAAAAGCCACCATACCTACCTATTATGGCACTTCCATAGCCATTCCGAGATATATTGCCATGCAACTTTCCACCGTTCCGTTTACTATGACACGCTTCATCATTGTCATATTTCCATGCATGATCATGTAGTTGACATCGTATTTGTGGCTAGGCCACCATGCATAATTTTTCATACATGCCACTCTTGATCGTTGCACATCCCGGTACACCGCCAGAGGCATTCATATAGTCATACTTTGTTCTAGTATCAAGTTGTAATCTTTGAGTTGTAAATCTATAGAAGTGTGATGATCATCATTATTAGAGCATTGTCCCAAATAAAAAAAGGGGAAGGCCAAAGAAAAAAAGAAAGACCCAAAAAAATGGACAATGCTACTATCTTTTTCCACACATGTACTTCAAAGTAGCACCATGATCTTCATGATAGAGAGTCTCTTGTTTTGTCACTTTCATATACTAGTGGAAATTTTCATTATAGAACTTAGCTTGTATATTCCAACGATGGGCTTCCTCAATTGCCCTAGGTCGTCGTGAGCAAGCAAGTTGGATGCACACCCACTTAGTTTTTTTCTTGAGCTTTCATACATTTATAGCTCTAGTGCATCCGTTGCATGGCAATCCCTACTCACTCACATTGATATTTATTGATGGGTATCTCCATAGCCCATTGATACGCCTAGTTGATGTGAGACCACCTTCCTCTTTTTTTCCTCCACAACCACCATTCATTCCACCTATAGTGCTATATCCATGGCTCACACTCATGTATATCGTGAAAGTTGAAAAAGTTTGAAAAAAATTAAGTATGAAACAAATGCTTGGCTGGAACCGGGGTTGTGCATGATTTGAGTATTTTGTGTGACAAAGATGGATCATAGCCAAACTATATGAATTTGTAGGGATGAACTTTCTTTGGCCATGTTATTTTGAGAAGACATGATTGCTTTGTTAGTATGCTTGAAGCATTATTATTCTTATGTCAATATTAAACTTTTGTCTTGAATCTTTCGGATCTGAACATTTATGCCACAATAAAAGAAAATACATTGAGAATTATGTTGGGTAGCATTCCACATCAAAAATTCTATTTTTTATCATTTACCTACTCGAGGACGAGCAGGAATTAAGATTGGGGATGCTTGATACGTCTCCAACGTACCTATAATTTTTTATTGTTCCATGCTATTATATTATCTGATTTGGATGCTTAATGGGCTTTATTATACACTTTTATATTATTTTTGGGACTAACCTACTAACCCAAGGCCCAGTTGTAATGCCCAGGATGGAGTTATACCTCCTACGTGTCGAGGCACGACTTAAAGGCATAAATCCATCCTAGAATGATCTCAAGTTCGGTAATCTTTGCACATCTCATGTAAAAGAGGGGATAGTAAATAGAAAATAGTTGGCTTACACTCGCCACGTCACAGAATTACAATTCAAGTCTCAAACATCATACATTAAGAACATCACAACCCTCTAAGGGCAAAATCCAAATGTCAAAGTACCAAACTTAGATAAATAAACCACAGGCGGATCGAATCCTAGTAAGAGTCTCCACTACTGATCATCCGGGTATCGCACATAGTACCGACTACGCTCCTCGTCGAACTCCCAATCCAGCTCGGTGCCATCACCTGGATAGCTCACAACTGGACCTGCATCTGGTGTGGTGAAGTAACTGTGAGCCACAGAGGACTCAGCAATCCCGTTCCCGGGTAACAAGACTATTTAAGCCTTTGGGTGAGGAAAAGGCTGAAGAAAAGAATAAGTGTTTGCAGCAGCATCTAGCATCTAGCTTACGTGAGTGAGAGCGAGAAGAGAAGGCCTCGGCGAGAAGTGATCATGAAGTGATCCTAGCTACAAACTCCACAATCATAACCCCTCCGTGTTCAACTCCCTAATCCCTATTCGGAAATTGACGGTCACGGAACACACACGGGTAGTGTATTAGTAACATTGTGTCAAGTTATCTACAACCGGAATTAACAAGCTCCCATCTGCCACATAACCGCGGGCACGGCTTTCGAAAGTTCAAACCCTGCAGGGGTGTTCCAACTTGACCCATTACAAGCCCACGATCCGCGGAGTCGCAACTCCAAAGTGGGAAGACCCGAGTATCCTCGGAATCCCGTGCTCAAGATATACCGAACTAAGGTAAGGCTAATCCAGCAAATCCTCCCGGCGTGTCGACACCCTGATAGTAGCCGCACGTATCTAAGTCTCAGGACACGACCGGATGGGTGATGCTACAGGTGTATGCCAGATACCTCGGGTTGCCCCAAGGCGGCCCTACAGGACCCCCGTTTCGGACCAACACTCATGTGGAGCACTGGCCCGAGGTTGTTGATTAAGAAAGAGGGTTAATTACTCCCTATGCAAGTTTAGTTTGTTATTAGGCAAATAGTACCAATGTTGGGACTTGCTGGAAAAGACTTAGCACTTAGCGGTTTATCGAGGGGGTCCCATACATCCCAACCGTGTTAGGAACGCATAATCAAGGAACATAACACCGGTTTATACGGTTCCTAACGGCATGAGTGGAACAAATCACCAAGCAAAAGGCTTAGCCTTCCACCCTTGCCAATATATAGATGATTTCATTTTAAGCATTTATATAGTGTGATATAACCCAACCAAACTTCATCATGAAGCAAGCATCTTCGATCTTCACCTGCAACTAGCAATGCTATAAGAAGGGCTGAGCGAAGCGTACTTAGCCAAGCAACGGTTTGCATAGGTAGGTTGGTTAAACATGGCAATTGGCTACAAGTAGGAGGCTGACAAGAAGATCATGGGCATCGAGGCAAAACTATAGATTGAGACTACTAGCAATAGGCAAAGATAGTAATGTTATCGGGGTTCGGTCATCTTGCCTGAAGTGAAGTCGTTCGGATCGTAAGAAGGGTCCTCGTGCTCAACCTCGTTGGAAACCTCGTGCTCGTACTCGAACTCAGACTCAGCTCCCGGCTCTAAACAAAACAATCACACCAAGCACCAATCAACAAGATGCAATGCGCACTCGAAAAAGATGAATGCATGATGGATGCACTAAGGATGCACACGGAGCACGTAAAATATCACTCAAGAAAAACACCTCAAAACAAGATAACAATCTGATATTATTAATCTACACAGAAAATCAATCAAGTTTGATATAAAATTCGCTGAAATCGGAGTTACGGGCTAAAAGTTATGCCCGAAACAAGAATTGAGCGAAAGCTGAAAATTACAGCAACATAGCAACTTCGGAGCTCAAAATAATTAAGCTAAAGCACTCAAATAACATGGCAAAGGGCATGAACACAAACTAGACATATACTACAGCAACTAAGTCCAAAGGTGCACCCCCAACGGAGCCACGGATCAATAGCAATGATCTTGGACATATTGAACTTGACAATAAAATTCTGGCAGCAGAATTTTATTGAAACTTTGGAGCAAAAGATAAACATGCTACAGCCACCTAAATAGACATGTGAGAACATGGATGGAAAGACAACAATATATACTACAAGGAACAATCAAGATCCACTCCAAAACTATCATGCTTTGTCCTAGAACATCACACGAACATGGCATCGGAACGTTACAGATTTCAGACTTAGTGAAAAACCACTAAGTCCTAAAACAGCAATTTCATCATGGCATCAAAAAGAGCATGTTTAAGTCACCTCAAAACTAAACATGGCAAGCGGTAAGCACCTCATCAAAGTGCACATGAAGGTGATACCGAAACACACAAGCATGCTTCATTGAGGTGAACACAACGATTGCAACGAGCTCAACAAGATGGCATTTCATAACAAGTGAAACGACATCACAGCCACATGGCACTTTGCAACGAAGATAACAAGGCAATAATAAATCTACCATGCAACCTATCACATACAACACGTAGATCATGGCAAGACGAACACGTGGACATGTCATTTGCATCAAACGGATAAACGAGCTAAAAGTTATCACATGGCAAAGGTGGCATAAAAACATCACATAGCAGCAGTTTATATCATGATGCACTCTTGCAACAGCAAAACAAGCACCTAGATGATCTCTAACATGCATGACAACAACAGATGAAACGTAGAGCAAGTCTCCACGAACGTCTGGACATGCTATATGCGCGAATCGGAGCAACAGACAAAAAAGTTAGAGCAGATCTAGTATAGCATCAGCAACTAAACATCACTGGGACTTAGGGAAAATTGGGGCAACCTCCGATCTGAAGAAAACCAACAGCCCGGGGCGGATCTGGCGGTGTGGCTGGCTGAGGGAGGCCCACGGGGCGGAGGCGGCCCGCGGAGCGGCTGCGGCCCGGCGGCTGGCGAGCTGGGCCCCTCGCGGCGGCGGCCCGCGGAAGGCTGCGGCGCGGTGCGGCGAACTGGCGGTGTGGTGCGGGCGGCCCAGGGCGGCGGCTGGCCCAGCGCGCCCGATCCGCGGAGTGGATGCGGGGAGGAGCGGCCGGCTCGGGAGCGGGATGGGCCGCGAGGCACTGGCGCGGAACGGCCCAAATGGAGAGTGCGGCGCGGCTGATGCGGCTTCGGGCCCTGGCGGCGGTGAAGTGGTCCCGAAGTGCGGCCTGAAGCGAAGTTTCGATCGACGGGCTTTTCTTCGATCCCCTGGCCCCCGATCAAGGAGACCGAGCGGCGGCTCGAGCGCCTGATGGTCGGCCGCGGCTGGCCCTTCGAGGAAACGGCGGCGGAAGCTGCTCCTTCGTGGATCTGGCCAAGTGGCAGAGAGGGGCTGGCCAGATCCTAAAATTGAGGGGGAGAGGGTGGAGAAGAAGCTAGATGCCCAAATATAGACTAGGGGACTAAATATATAGCAGGTAGCTAGGGTTAGGGGATCTGGGGGTGCTAGGAGCCCTCCGGTCGCGATCCGACGGATCCGATCGCGGGGATAGATTAAAAAGGCCTAGGAGGAGATAAAAGACTGCAGTAGGAGTGTTTCTGGGACACGAAGTGAAGGCACTTTGGACCCACACGAACAACGGATGGAAAAGCCAACGGAGTCCAAACGAGACGAGATTTAAGAGGCGGGTTGCACACAACAAAACAACAACACACACAACAACCTCGCGGCACACCGGTAATGTTACACGCCTAAACAACAAAGTAGGCCTACGGGACGTCACGGACACGTGAGGGAGCTCTGGAACGCGAAACGGACAACGGGAAGAAACACGCGGAACCGGATGCAACCGACAACACAAATGTAATGCGATGCACATGTCTACATGATATGAATGAAAGCCACACACTCACACAACAAAACGACGAAAACCCAAAAGACAAAGAACCCGGAATGGAAATAGATGAAGCCGGAGATATATTATATACCCAAAAGGGAAAGTATTACATCCGGGGCATTACAAACTCTCCTCTACTACAAAAAGATCTCGTCCCGAGATCTAGGACTAGAAAAAGGAAGGGTACTCGGAACAAAGATGATCTTCTCGTTCCCAGGTAGCTTCTCGGTCGGTGTGATGAGACCACTTGACTTTCAGAAACTTGATGGACTTGTTGCGGGTCTTGCGTTCGGTTTCTTCGAGAATGGCAACTGGATGCTCTCGGTAGGACAGGTCTTGTTGAAGATCAATCTCTTCAAACGGAATCATGCGCTCAGGTGCCTTGAAGCATCTGCGAAGTTGAGACACATGGAAGACATCATGAACATTTGCAAAGTTGGGAGGGAGCTCAAGCTGATAGGCTAGATCGCCTCTTTTGCCTAGAATCTTGAAAGGCCCGACGTATCTAGGAGCAAGTTTTCCTTTGATACCAAATCTTTGGGTTCCTTTCATCGGAGAAACTCGGAGATAGACATGATCACCGATGTCGAAAGCCAAATCACGATGCTTTCCGTCATAGTAGCTCTTCTGACGCGACTGAGCGGCCTTGAGATTCTCACGTATGACTTTGCACATTTCTTCGGCTTCTGAGATCAAGTCATTGCCAAGAAGTTGACGTTCGCCTGTTTCAGACCAGTTGAGAGGGGTACGGCACTTTCTGCCATAGAGAATTTCAAACGGTGCTTTGCCTGCACTTGCTTGAAAGCTGTTGTTGTAAGAGAACTCGGCAAATGGAAGGCAGTCTTCCCATTTCATGCCGAAGGAGATGACACAGGCTCTGAGCATGTCTTCTAGAATCTGATTCACACGCTCGACTTGACCACTAGTCTGAGGGTGAAAGGCAGTGCTGAACCTGATCTTAGTGCCCAAGGCGGACTGAAAGGAGTCCCAGAACCTTGATGTGAACAAGCTTCCACGGTCTGAGGATATAACTTGAGGAATGCCATGTAGGGACACAATTCTGGAAGTGTACAGCTCTGCAAGTTGAGCTGCATTGATTGATTCCTTGACTGGAAGAAAGTGAGCGACTTTGGTAAGCTTGTCAATCACCACAAAGATAGCATCATTTCCTCGCTTGGATTTAGGAAAGCCAGTGACGAAGTCCATTTCAATGTGGTCGAACTTCCACTCGGGAATAGGAAGAGGTTGGAGAAGACCGGCTGGACGTTGATGTTCTGCTTTCACTCTTCTGCAAACATCACATTCATTCACGAATTGGGCAATCTCCCTTTTCATGTGTGTCCACCAGTAAGACTGCTTGAGATCTTGGTACATCTTGGAACTGCCAGGATGAATGGAAAGGAGAGAATCATGAGCTTCTTCCATTATGAGCTTCCTGAGATCACCTTTGGGAACAACGAGTCTGTCCTCGAAGAACAAGGTATCTCTCTCATCAACACGGAAGCACTTGTATTTTGGAGTGCCCTTTGCAATCCCATGTTTCACCTTCTTCACCATGGTATCACTGAGTTGGGCCTCACGGACTTGATCTTCCAAGGTAGGAGCAATTTGGAGATTTGCAAGAAAACCCTGCGGAACAACTTGGAGGTTGAGCTTCCTGAATGCTTCACAAAGCTCAGGCCGGTATGGCTTGATAAGAAGGCTGTTGCAATATGCCTTTCTGCTCAAAGCATCTGCAATCACATTCGCCTTGCCAGGAGTGTATTCAATGCTGGGATTATATTCTTGGATCATTTCAACCCAACGAGTCTGACGGAGGTTCAGATGCGGCTGTGTGAAGATGTACTTCAAGCTCTTGTGATCAGTGAAGATGTCGACCTTTCTGCCCAACAACAGATGTCTCCACGTAATCAGAGCATGTACCACAGCTGCTAGCTCAAGATCGTGTGTGGGATAGTTCTTCTCACTTGGCTTGAGCTGACGAGAAGTGTATGCCACAATTCTCTTATCTTGCATAAGCACACCACCAAGACCTTGAAGAGAAGCATCACAGAACTATCATGTGATACTTTCCCTTTTGGGTATATAATATATCTCCGGCTTCATCTATTTCCATTCCGGGTTCTTTGTCTTTCGAGTTTTCGTCGTTTTGTTGTGTGAGTGTGTGGCTTTCATTCATATCATGTAGACATGTGCATCGCATTGCATTTGTGTTGTCGGTTGCATCCGGTTCCGCGTGTTTCTTCCCGTTGTCCGTTTCGCGTTCCGGAGCTCCCTCACGTGTCCGTGACGTCCCGTAGGCCTACTTTGTTGTTTGGGCGTGTAACGTTACCGGTGTGCCGCGAGGTTGTTGTGTGTGTTGTTGTTTTGTTGTGTGCAACCCGCCTCTTAAATCTCGTCTCGTTTGGACTCCGTTGGCTTTTCCATCCGTTGTTCGTGTGGGTCCAAAGTGCCTTCACTTCGTGTCCCAGAAACACCCCTACTGCAGTCTTTTATCTCCTCCTAGGCCTTTTTAATCTATCCCCGCGATCGGATCCGTCGGATCGCGATCGGAGGGCTCCTAGCACCCCCAGATCCCCTAACCCTAGCTACCTGCTATATATTTAGTCCCCTAGTCTATATTTGGGCATCTAGCTTCTTCTCCACCCTCTCCCCCTCAATTTTAGGATCTGGCCAGCCCCTCTCTGCCACTTGGCCAGATCCACGAAGGAGTAGCTTCCGCCGCCGTTTCCTCGAAGGGCCAGCCGCGGCCGACGATCAGGTGCTCGAGCCGCCGCTCGTTCTCCTCGATCGGGGGCCAGGGGATCGAAGAAAAGCCCCCTCGATCGAAACTTCGCTTCAGGCCGCACTTCGGGACCACTTCACCGCCGCCAGGGCCCGAAGCCGCATCAGCCGCGCCGCACTCTCCACTTGGGCCGTTCCGCGCCAGTGCCTCGCGGCCCGTCCCGCTCCCGAGCCGGCCGCTCCTCCCCGCATCCACTCCGCGGATCGGGCGCGCTGGGCCAGCCGCCGCCCTGGGCCGCCCGCTCCACACCGCCAGTTCGCCGCACCGCGCCGCAGCCTTCCGCGGGCCGCCGCCGCGAGGGGCCCAGCTCGCCAGCCGCCGGGCCGCAGCCGCTCCGCGGGCCGCCTCCGCCCCGTGGGCCTCCCTCAGCCAGCCACACCGCCAGATCCACCCCGGGCTGTTGGTTTTCTTCAGATCGGAGGTTGCCCCAATTTTCCCTAAGTCCCAGTGATGTTTAGTTGCTGATGCTATACTAGATCTGCTCTAACTTTTTGTCTGTTGCTCCGATTCGCGCATATAGCATGTCCAGACGTTCGTGGAGACTTGCTCTACGTTTCATCTGTTGTTGTCATGCATGTTAGAGATCATCTAGGTGTTTGTTTTGCTGTTGCAAGAGTGCATCATGATATAAACTGCTGCTATGTGATGTTTTTATGCCACCTTTGCCATGTGATAACTTTTAGCTCGTTTATCCGTTTGATGCAAATGACATGTCCACGTGTTCGTCTTGCCATGATCTACGTGTTGTATGTGATAGGTTGCATGGTAGATTTATTATTTCCTTGTTATCTTCGTTGCAAAGTGCCATGTGGCTGTGATGTCGTTTCACTTGTTATGAAATGCCATCTTGTTGAGCTCGTTGCAATCGTTGTGTTCACCTCAATGAAGCATGCTTGTGTGTTTCGGTATCACCTTCATGTGCACTTTGATGAGGTGCTTACCGCTTGCCATGTTTAGTTTCGAGGTGACTTAAACATGCTCTTTTTGATGCCATGATGAAATTGCTGTTTTAGGACTTAGTGGTTTTTCACTAAGTCTGAAATCTGTAACGTTCCGATGCCATGTTCGTGTGATGTTCTAGGACAAAGCATGATAGTTTTGGAGTGGATCTTGATTGTTACTTGTAGTATATATTGTTGTCTTTCCATCCATGTTCTCACATGTCTATTTAGGTGGCTGTAGCATGTTTATCTTTTGCTCCAAAATTTCAATAAAATTCTGCTGCCAGAATTTTATTGTCAAGTTCAATATGTCCAAGATCATTGCTATTGATCCGTGGCTCCGTTGGGGGTGCACCTTTGGACTTAGTTGCTGTAGTATATGTCTAGTTTGTGTTCATGCCTTTTGCCATGTTATTTGAGTGCTGTAGCTTAATTATTTTGAGCTCCGAAGTTGCTATGTTGCTGTAATTTTCAGCTTTCGCTCAATTCTTGTTTCGGGCATAACTTTTAGCCCGTAACTCCGATTTCAGCGAATCTTATATCAAACTTGATTGATTTTCTGTGTATATTAATAATATCAGATTGTTATGTTGTTTTGAGGTGTTTTGCTTGAGTGATATTTTACGTGCTCCGTGTGCATCCTTAGTACATCCATCATGCATTCATCTTTTTCGAGTGCGCATTGCATCTTGTTGATTGGTGCTTGGTGTGATTGTTTTGTTTAGAGCCGGGAGCTGAGTCTGAGTTCGAGTACGAGCACGAGGTTTCCAACGAGGTTGAGCACGAGGACCCTTCTTACGACCCGAACGACTTCACTTCAGGTAAGATGACCGAACCCCGATAACATTATTATCTTTGCCTATTGCTAGTAGTCTCGATCTATAGTTTTGCCTCGATGCCCATGATCTTCTTGTCAGCCTCCTACTTGTAGCCAATTGCCATGTTTAACCAACCTACCTATGCAAACCGTTGCTTGGCTAAGTACGCTTCGCTCAGCCCTTCTTATAGCATTGCTAGTTGCAGGTGAAGATCGAAGATGCTTGCTTCATAATGAAGTTTGGTTGGGTTATATCACACTATATAAATGCTTAAAATGAAATCATCTATATATTGGCAAGGGTGGAAGGCTAAGCCTTTTGCTTGGTGATTTGTTCCACTCATGCCGTTAGGAACCGTATAAACCGGTGTTATGTTCCTTGATTATGCGTTCCTAACACGGTTGGGGTGTATGGGACCCCCTCGATAAACCGCTAAGTGCTAAGTCTTTTCCAGCAAGTCCCAACATTGGTACTATTTGCCTAATAACAAACTAAACTTGCATAGGGAGTAATTAACCCTCTTTCTTAATCAACAACCCCGGGCCAGTGCTCCACATGAGTGTTGGTCCGAAACGGGGGTCTTGCAGGGCCGCCTTGGGGCAACCCGAGGTATCTGGCATACACCTGTAGCATCACCCATCCGGTCGTGTCCTGAGACTTAGATACGCACGGCTACTATCAGGGTGTCGACACGCCGGGAGGATTTGCTGGATTAGCCTTACCTTAGTTCGGTATATCTTGAGCACGGGATTCCGAGGATACTCGGGTCTTCCCACTTTGGAGTTGCGACTCCGCGGATCGTGGGCTTGTAATGGGTCAAGTTGGAACACCCCTGCAGGGTTTGAACTTTCGAAAGCCGTGCCCGCGGTTATGTGGCAGATGGGAGCTTGTTAATTCCGGTTGTAGATAACTTGACACAATGTTACTAATACACTACCAGCGTGTGTTCCGTGACCGTCAATTTCCGAATAGGGATTCGGGAGTTGAACACGGAGGGGTTATGATTGTGGAGTTTGTAGCTAGGATCACTTTGTGATCACTTCTCGCCGAGGCCTTCTCTTCTTGCTCTCACTCACGTAAGCTAGATGCTAGATGCTGCTGCAGACACTTATTCTTTTCTTCAGCCTTTTCCTCACCCAAAGGCTTAAATAGTCTTGTTACCCGGGAACGGGATTGCTGAGTCCTCTGTGGCTCACAGTTACTTCACCACACCAGATGCAGGTCCAGCTGTGAGCTATCCAGGTGATGGCACCGAGCTGGATTGGGAGTTCGACGAGGAGCGTAGTCGGTACTATGTGCGATACCCGGATGATCAGTAGTGGAGACTCTTACTAGGATTCGATCCGCCTGTGGTTTATTTATCAAAGTTTGGTACTTTGACATTTGTATTTTGCCCTTAGAGGGTTGTGATGTTCTTAATGTATGATGTTTGAGACTTGAATTGTAATTCTGTGACGTGGCGAGTGTAAGCCAACTATTTTCTGTTTACTATCCCCTCTTTTACATGAGATGTGCAAAGATTACCGAACTTGAGATCATTCTAGGATGGATTTATGCCTGTAAGTCGTGCCTCGACACGTAGGAGGTATAACTCCATCCTGGGCATTACACCAGTGCAAATTGCTGTTTTTTTGTGCCTATTTCAGTGTTTCGCAGAAAAGGAATATCAAACGGATTCCAAATGGAATGAAACCTTCGGGAGAGTCATTTTTGGAACAATTGCAAGACATAAGACTTGGAGTACACGCCAGGAAGCGAACGAGGTGGCCACAAGGGCAGGGGCGCGCCAGGGGGGTAGGCGCCCCCCACCCTCGTGGGTGCCTCGTGGCTCCCCTGACGTGCCTCTTCCTCCTATATATACCTACGTACCCTGAAATCATCCAGGAGCACCACAAAACCCTAATTCCACCTCCGCAACCTTCTTTACCTGTGAGATCCCATCTTGGGGCCTGTTCCGGAGCTCCACCGGAGGGGGAATCGATCACGGAGGGCTTCTACATCAACACCATAGCCTCTCCGATGAGTTGTGAGTAGTTTACCACAGACCTTTGGGTCCATAGTTATTAGCAATATGGCTTCTTCTCTCTCTTTGGATCTCAATACAAAGTTCTCCTCGATCTTCTTGGAGATATATTTAGTGTAATTCTTTTTGTGGTGTGTTTGTCGAGATCCGATGAATTGTGGGTTTATGCACTACAAAAAATACACTTCCGTGATGATACGTGTTTGTCACAGTAGGTCACGTTTTCTGTCACGCATGTACATCCATGACAAATTTATGACAGAATGAAGATAGTCATACCTGTGCTGTCGTAGAAGTGTTCCATGACATTACAAAAATTATCATCATGGAAGTGTCCACTTCCATGACGATAAATCGCGCGTCACAGAAGTACTTTCGTGAAGGGTGACCGACACGTGGCATCCACCGTAACGGAACGCCGTTAAGCTATCGGGTCCGGTTTTGGATCCGATAACCCGTTAATAGCCCTGACCAATGGGGATTTTCCACGTGTAAAATTCTGATTGGTTGACGGAAACACGTGTCAGCTCCGCGTTGGCACAGGTGTCACTCATCCAATGGGCGAGATGCGCCTGTGATATGTTGACACGTGGACCGGCCCAAAAGTGGCCCATAAAGTTTAAATGGGCCGGCCCAACTAAAGGCCCACAAGATTTTGTGGTCCATAATGGGCCAGCCCAGCAAAAGTCCCACGAGATTTTGCGGTCCATAATGGGCCGGCCCAACAGAAGGCCCACGAGATTTTGCGTATCATAATGGGCCGGCCCAGCTAAAGGCCCACGAGATTTTGCGATCCATAATGGGCCGGCCCAGCAAAAGGCCCACGAGATTTTGCGTATCATAATGGGCCGACCCAGCTAAAGGCCCATGAGATTTTGCGGGCCATAATGGGTCGGCCCAGCTAAAGGCCCGCGAGATTTTGCGGACCATAATGGGACGGCCCAGCTAAAGGCCCAACATTCTCAGTTAAGGCCCGTACGGCTAGTGTCAAATCGGCCCGTCAACGACCTGTCCTAAACTTGTCATCATCGCGGCCCATGGTCACTTCCGACCCGTTAACAGTCTGCTAAGTATATGGGCCGAATTACGACCCGGTGTATTTCCGGCCTATTAAAGGTCCTGCTTCATTTGGGCCCATTTACAGGCCATTGAAACTTCCGACCCATAAACGACCGTGAAGGATTTGGGTCATATTCGGCCATGTCTGACATTCGGCCTGTTAGAGGCCCACTACAGATTTGGGCCACTTTCGGCCTGTTGTGATTTTCGGCCTATTAACATCGAACGAAATCCAAGGGCCATATGTGGCCCAACGTCACATCTGGCCCATTAACGGCCCATATAAAAATGACGATAATCTAGCCCGACCGAACTTCCGGCCTATTAAAGGCCCGTGTATTAGGTCGGAGCATTTACGACCCGTCCAAATTTTGGCATGTGAAAGATCCGCATCGTAAATGGGCCCAATCTCACTTTCAGTCTTTTAAAGGCCCATGTTTTTTATGGGCTCGAGATATTTACACCTGTAAACGGCCTATTGTTACTGAGGGCCTAAATTATGTTTAGGCCTGTTAAAGGCCCACTATGGGCACATGCCTACCAGAAAAATATGAAATCTTTTGCTGATTTAGGCTCAGATATTTTTAGTGGGCTACATGCAAATTTTGGCCCATAATCGTTTTTAGCCCAATTGGAATGGGCCCGACGAATGTTGGCATGTTGGGCTCCTACGAAGCTTTCGGACGAATACATTACTAAGATAAACCTACATATACAAAAATAGCGTCGAAATTATTGCAGCATTTGGCAGCATCATAAATGATGTATCACAACAAAAGGCTTGTTTGCATAAAGTTTACAGTCCTTGCAGATAAAAGCACCATCAGATGTATAGAAGCACAGATCATTTGACCTGAGTGCTAATGTTTCAGGCTGTAGAATCTGATGGGGCAGCACGATCTTCACCTTTTTTCCGCCATTGCTCTTGAACAACGAAGCAAATGTCTGATAGTATGGTTTCAAAACCATTCATATCTTGACGACATTTGTCAAGCTCTATTCTTGTTTCCGAAATGACATCCATTAGGGATTGGACTTGTGTCTGGAGCACAGATATATCACTCTGTCTAGCAGGAAGATTTTGTTCAGTAGGCGATTTGGACGAGGTTACCCTGACAACCAACCCAGAATTACACAGGAAGGTGCTTTTGCACTGTTAGTGGAGAGATACTGACGCACTACAGCAAGAGGTGACATTGTGCCTGTGGTAGCTTCGTCACCTTCAGGTGGTTGTGGCTGTTCAATCATTTTTTCATAGCTTCCTGAAAGTTTGAACTTGTAGATTAGTGTACCAGATAAGTTACTAATGAGACAAAAATAAACAAAGTAGGTTACACGTTTATACATAACTTATTTTGGTGAACTACTGTAATACATTAGCATGTATTGTAGTGCCAACTACATAATAAAATCACTTTTGAAACATATGTCCATGTAGCATGCCTACTGTATTGTCTATTTCCTCACATTCGTTGACATCTAAGGATAAAGAGACATGGTTTAAACTAGGATGAACATAGTATGACATCATTCATATCATGGGCAAATAGATATAAAATGAACATGCTATTTTACCATTGTGTGCGCACGTGAACATAACAACTAGAATACAGATCAAGACCAAAAGAGTATCCTTCATATCTTTTAAATCATGTAAGGTGAAATGATACATTAAGACATCTGTGTATAAAAGTGAACAAAGTAACTGACATTGGCTGCAAACCAAGTAGTTAAATGAACACATCATAGTACCAATCAGTTCAAAGGCAGGAGGAGTAAGGACTTACAACAGCGGCTTGAACTGGTGTGCTCATGCCCTTCATCTTGCTGGTGTGGCAATCCTTGAAGATTTGCACTGCATTCGGTTCAGGTTCTTTTTGGTCCGCACATGCTTTCCTCTGTATTTGGAACAAGTCAATATTGATACAATAATATGGCACAAAAAAAAGAAGGAAGTAGCAGCTATTTACAAAAGCATGGCAGTGTGCAATATAGCTACAAGATCCTGTTGTCTGTTGGAATTTCACTTTAGAACGGTTGGTCTTGTTCTTCAAACAGTTAGCCTAGAAGAAGATACACTGGTAAGGCACATACATAAATACAAGTTCAATATGTGGTCTGATCAAATACATATAGCCTACCTGATACTTTGGATCTGACCAGTGTTTAATGAGGGCTGTCTAGTGTTCATCTGTAATATATTCCACTGGAGATGTTTGGGCAATTTCATTGTTAGCCTTGCCTTCAAAGTGAAATTTTCTAAGGTGGTACCAATACTGTCGCAGAGCAGACTTAAAAACATGAGTGCATGCTTGTTTAGTTGCATCATCTTTCGGATCCAACTTGAACCTCATCTGTTGAAAAAAGAATGTGAGTCTTATTAGGAGGAAGCTAGAAAGTATGGGACAGAGCAAGATAATATTACTAATTGCGATGAATAACATTACTTACGGATAAATGGTCAAGGAAGGTGTTAACTGGGTATTGTCTTTCTCATTCCTGTACTGGATCCATGTTGGGAGGATACGTGCATGACACCTAACGGCAACGACTACCTCTGATACTAAATTGGCTGACTCTGTAGCACCACGTGGCCTTTTTAAACCTGCCTCAAAATGGATCTCCATTCTTCCTACTTTAGATTTTGTTAATCTGTCAAGCATTATCCTTGATGTATGTTTCCGCTTGCGTCATGGTGCTAGTTCAACAACGAATATGGAAAGTGTTAGTGTACATCAAACTGTGAGAGTACATATAAAGGAGCATGCAACTGCAACTTGACTCGGTCAGGTACCGTCTTGGTGTTGATGCTCATGAGGTTCATCTGATCTGGCCAAGTCCTGTTGTGTTAGCAGTGCTTCGGAAGTAGTGTTAGGTGTGAAGGCAGCTTGGGAACTGGCCAGTTCTGGAGCAAACGAACGAGTAACTCGTTGAGATGCTAGTACAGTTGAAGTGGATGATGCAGCTTGTGGAGCAGGTGATACTGTGTTTGTAGATTTAGCCGGTGGACTTGGACCTTCTACTGCACCATAAGTACCAGCAAAATCTGGACGGTAGATCCTTTTCCGTTTCACCCGACGAGTAACACCACTCCCTACTATATTATTTTCCTTGCTCTTTTTTGACTTTGCCATGTCAAGCCGTACCCACAACACAAAAGAATAAAATTGCTCTTCAGAACACATTGATGCATGATACAGACAAGCAATACTTTGATGTAAGACAACCGTATGAGGATGGAATATGTAAGAAAAACAGGACGGTATGACATATTCACAGCTACGATGTGTAAACTAAGCAGAAGGATTTTCAACAAAATAGAAGTAATGCAAGCTAGACACCATATGAAAGATGCATCCAATATTACTCTGCCAAGTTAAAAGTGTCTTGTCATAAGTGGCAATTCGAAAAATTAGAAGCAGTACAACATAGAAATCAATGCAAGATGCAACCACTATCAAACTGCCATGTTAAAAGTGTCCAATCACGAGTGACTGATGCGGGATACACAAGAACAGTACTTTGATGTAAGAACATGGTATGATGGATAGATGCAGTGTATTCTAGACACAGAATGCCATGTCATATGCACATGTATAACGTATGAACTCAGCAGGTGTAATTTAATCAAAATAGAAGAAATACTGGCTCGACAACATATGCAAAATGAAACCAATTATCACACTGTCAACTTTGAGCAAACACCTGCGATGGTGGAGTATGGGAGATGAACTCATCATGTAGACTTGGGACTTCAACTTCATTAGCAGTAGCAGTGGCAAATCTAGAGAGTCTCTCTTTGCGTCGGTGCAGAGGACCACCAACATCCCCTAACTTACTCTTTTCGTTCCTATTTTCTGATATTGCCTTATGAAGTCAAAACCACAAGAAGATGAATAAAATTAGCTCTGCATAACTGGTTGATGCATGATACAGACGAACACTACTTTGATGTAAGGCAAGCGCAGGATAGGAGGATGGAATATATACAGAAAAAAGACAGTGTTTCATATTCACACGTACGATAGGAGGATGGAATATGTATGAAAAAACAGTAAGCGGAAGGCATTTCAACAAAATTAGAATAAATGAAAGCTATGCACCATATGAACATGCAACCAATATCACTCTATCAGGTAAAAAGTGTCTCGTCGTAAGTGCCATTTCAAGAAATTAGAAGCAGTACATGCTAGAAGACAATGCAAGATGCAACCTACATCACAGTCCCAAGTTAAATGTGTCTTATGGGTAAGTGATCATTGCATGTATAAGTTGTAAGCTACACACATGCAAGTCAACATAATCAGAAGCAATACAAACTAGACATCATACGGAAAACGCAACCACATATAACAGTTCCAAGTTAGAGCAAGCACCTGTGATGGTCGAGTAGGGGAGATGTGCTCATCATGTAAACGTATGTTCTAGAAAAAGGAACACATGTCATATTCACAGGCATTATGTGTAAAGTACGCAGATGCAATTCAACAAAGTTAGAAGCAATACAAGCTAGACATCATACGCAACATGCAACCACATATAATAGTGCCAAGTTAGAGCAAGCACCTGTGATGGTGGAGTAGGGGAGATGTGCTCATCATGTACACGTATGTTCTAGAAACGGGAACACGTGTCATATTCACAGGCATTATGTGTAAAGTAAGCAGATGCAATTCAACAAAGTTAGAAGCAATACAAGCTAGACATCATACGCAACATGCAACCACATATAATAGTGCCAAGTTAGAGCAAGCACCTGTGATGGTGGAGTAGGGGAGATGTGCTCATCATCTAGACAACTACATTGACTCTCTAGCCTTGCGTTGTCTTGCGAATCTTGTTGGGAGGATGGCAGAGTAGAATCTGTAGAGAACCTCCGTTTCAGTTGCTCGAAAGGACCACCATCATCCAATGCCTTGCCAATTCCCTTCAGCTTTATTGATTTTGCATTGTGAGGTCAAACCGACAAGAAAAAGGAATATAATTCGCTCTTCAGAACTCATTCATGCATGATACTCTCTGATGAAAGGCAAAGTCATGATACGAGGATGGAATATGTACGAAAAAATGGACGGCTTGACATATTCACACCTATGATGTGGTAACTAAGAAGAAGGCACTTCAACAAATTAGAAGCACTGCAAACTAGACACCATATGAAAGGTGCAATCAATATCACTCTGCCAAGTTAAAACTGTCTCGTCATAGGTGGCGTTCATCAAACTAGAAGCAATACATGCTAGAAATCATATTCAAGACGCAAATCAATTTCACACTGCCAACTTAAAGGTGTTCCATCATAAGTGACTCATGCATGATACACAAGAAGAGTAGTTTCATGTAAGAACATGGCGTGATAGACAGATATAGTATGTACCAAAAACAGGAAAGTGTGTCATATTCACACGTATCATGTGTAAGCTAAGAAAATGCAGTTTACACTAATTAGGAGCAATACAAGCTAGACACCATATGCAACATGCAACCAGATATCACACTGCCAAGTTAGAGCAAGCACCTTGGATGGTGGAGTAGGGGAGCGGAGACTTGGAGCTTGTAATGCACTATCAGTACAAGGAGAATCGGTACATATGCTCCATTTACGTTGCTGCAGAGGACCACCATCATCGCCTTCCTTACTCTTTTCCTTCCTCTTTCTTGATTTTGCCTTGTCAAGTTAAACCCACAAGAAAAAGGAATAAAATTTGCTCTTCAGAACTCATTGATGTATGATACTGATGAACACTACTTTCATGTAAGGCAGCCGCATGATAGGAGGATGGAATATGTATGAAAAACAGGATGGCGTGACATATTGACATGTATGATGTATAAAGTGTAAACTAAGCACAAGGTGCTTGAACTTGTTAGAATCAATGCAAGCTAGAAACCATATGAAAGATGAAACCAATATCACTCTGCCAAATTAAAAGGGTGCCCTAACAAATGTATTTGACCAAATTAGAAGCAATACATGGCAGCATGCTAGAAATAATATGCAATATGCAACGAATAAAGGCGACTCATCGTAAGTGATTGATGCAGGATACAGAAGAGAGGTAGTTTCATGTAAGAACAAGGTTAACAGATAGATGTAGTGTGTACCAAAAATAGGAAGGCATGTCATATTCACAGGTATAATGTGTAAACTAAGAAGATGCAATTTACCCTAATTAGAAGCGTTACAAGCTAGACACCGTATGCAACATGCAACCACATATCACACTGCGAAGTTAGAGCAAGCACCTATGATGGTGGTGTGGGGGAATTGCGGTCATCAACTAGAGAGCTACGTTGACTATCTTCATTTAGCCTTGCTGTTTCTTGAGAATCATGTGGGGAGGATGACACTGCACTCGTTAAACGAGTATGACGTCTCACACTAACCCACCCGGGTGACTGTCTCATCATAAGTGATTGACGAGGGATACAAAAGAGCATTAGTTTGATGTACGAACATGGTTAATAGATATATGTAGTATGTATCAAAAACAAGAAGGCATGACATTATCAAAGGTATAATGTGTAAAGTAAGCAGATGCAACTTAACCAAATTGGAAGCAATACAAGCTAGACACCATACGCAACATGCAACCACATGTGACAGCGTGAAGTTAAAGCAAGCACCTGGGATGGTTGTGTGTGGAAATTGAGATCATCAACTGCAGAGCTACGTTTACTGTCTCCAACTGCTGACACTACATCCTTTAGAGCACTGAGACGCTTAGTTCTTATCTTTGAATTACACTGGAGCGACTTCTGTCTCTTATTTTCAGCATTCATCAACACTGCATCAGATTCAGAAATACCCATGCATAAAAAAACAATAGTGTGAGTATGGGTGAAGTGTGTGCACAATTAGTACAGTGTAAAGGTAGCAGATAGCAGGTCGGTGAGAAATAAATGACGGGAGACATATGATAGCTCTACAACATGCATGGCACACTTTAATTACTTTAGGATTCTGTGAAAATAGCATTCAACTGAAAACAAATAGGTCAGTCCATTTTTTCTGCACCGTACGATGTACAAAGAATGGGCAGATCACCTTCATCTACCTCCAGCCAGTCAGTGTTGACGATCTTCCTCGAAATGGCAGCGACCACCGGCCTAGTCCCCTGCCTGTGCCCTCCCCTCGACCTGACCGCACCGCCGTGCTTGGCACCGCCCCCGGCAATCCATTCAAGCCCCGTCGACCACCAGATCAGGCGCAAGCAGCTCCTGCGCCCCACACCCCTATGATAGACACCGATGCGCCGCTTCCCCGGCGAACAGGCGGACTAGGTGCTCCGCGCGCCTAAGCGGGTGCTGCTTCTTTTAGTTGCGGTTCGACTGACCCTGAATTGAAATCCAGGCAGGCTACTGACCTCTAGCAAAGGTGAAATAGTAAAGGGAGGAAACCTTGTGCGTTTAGTATCACGAAGAAGATGCAGTAAGCAGCGCTCAACTAGTTTCTTTCGTGGGATGAATACGGTGTGAGCAGAGACGTAAGGTTTGCATGTATAAGGGAAGAGGAGTACCTCTTTCTGCTGGTAGTGCTGTGTCCTCCTTCTGTTTTTTCAACGATCTTCTTATGGTTCACTGGAAACGAGAAGTTGTGGAGGACGGTGCAGCCTTGGACGAACCCATGGCCAAGTTATTGAGTGTGGTGCGGTGGCCGTCTGTCGGCAGCGGGGAAGCAGATCCGAGGTGGCGAACGACGGTGTAGCGGGAACAACTCCGGTGCGGTGGACGGCTGCGACAGTGGAGCGGCAGCAGTGAGGCGCAGGACGGCATGGTCGGAGTGGTTATGGTACGGCGCACGTCGGCATCGGCGTCGTGGAGGCGGCTCTACCTCGGCTTCAACTGCTAAGTCCTTGAGGGCGTTGTGGTTGCGGTTGCGTTGGATGACGACGTCGGGTTACCGGCTCCGGCATGATGGAGTTGGGCGGCAGTGGATTGGGCGCTATGGGGTGGAGGACGGAGGAGGCTGGGGTTTCGGGGCTGGTGGAGAGGGCGTTTTGGTGCCCACGGGGTATGAATGGGGAAACGGAGGGAGGCGGGGAACTGAGGGGGAACAATGTTTTGGTTTGGGACGCGCTTGTTTGAAATTTGGGGAAAGTTACAAACTTTGCCCCCATCTAAAAATTTTGGACATATTGCGGGTTGGGGGTAGGACAGTAATCTCAGGTGTCCCAAATGTGTGCGGGATAGATTTCGGCCGAGCACGTGGGTGTTTAGGCGCCCACGGCGTATGAATGCTTCTCGGAGGCGGTTGGGACTGGCGTCTTGGTGAAGTTACAAACCTACCCCGGTTTAGACCTTTGGACACCGGGCCGATAGGCTACACGGGCCAGAGTCAGGACAATAATTTCCTACCGCCAAACATTAGTCTCGCGCGGTTTCGGGTGACCAGAGGCCTATTGGGCGCTTCGTTCAATATTTGGGTGCAGAAGCATTAACGTTTTTGGTTCTCCTGAATTGAACATTCAAGATTTGTCAAACTTCACAAATCTTTACTCTTGAAAATCCTAAAGCTATGATTATTTTGGAATGGAGGTGGTACATTTGAATATACATTGTACACAAGTATATATTAAAAAATATGCAACTTACCTTAGTTCATGCATGGTTCCAGATATAATCTTCCTGGTTGCAAAAAAAAGTTTGACATGCGTATGAATATATATAGCATGTTCAAACGCACAACAAAGATTGATGCCCCCTTTTACATCTGATTTACAAATGCCATTATCTCGGGTTCAAATAGATGAATGCACTTCCTATGAATTCGAATCTTCAAAACCCCCTTTATGTTGAATTCGACATGTATTCTATTTCGTAGCTAGCAATTTGGAATGTATCCATGCAAGTGACAAATGTATAAAGTGCTTCACACTAACAACATGGAGTGCACTAACTAAAGTTTATATATGAATTGCAAAAGCATCCATTGCCTGTATTTCAAACCTCTCTCGCTCTATGCATCGATAGTATGAAATAAACGCATGCACATGGAGAAAAGAGCCAATGATGTTGAGTCAGCTCTTAACTGTGTACAAGTGATGAGTTAAACCGGAGCAGCGAAAGATAGCAAGGATAAAGCTTATGACAACAAGTACTTACCAAAGATAGCAGATGTCATATCATCTATATGCTGCCTTATGACACAGGGAGGCACAGGGAGGCGCGTTACTCATCTTGGGGATGATGTGCGGAAGAAGCTGAAGGCTGCTTACACCTTGGTGGAACAACTCTATGCCGGCGCTTAGAGGGCCATCAGTGCTATTTCGCACAATAAACCGGCACCAACCACCATCCAAGGCACTCTGGAAAAACTATCCATCTTGCCTGCCTGTATTGTCGAGGTGAAGAAATCCACCGCAAGAGCTGGCTCCCTCATGGCGTTAACCCGGGCCAAGGCATGGGTTCCCGACTTTGATCCGGCGGAGGCCATGAATGGTTACCCGAGTATGAAAGAGGACGGATCAGCTTTCTCCGCTGAAGATCTTCGTGCCTTAACCAAAGACATGCGGCCTCTTGCCAGTAAGCTTGCTGATGAAGCGGACTTATCAAGGTATCACCCGGGTTATGATCTGGAGAATGTGCGGGTGGAGCAGCTGTCTTATGACATCGAAAATCTTATTCCACCCGTTCGTAAGCATACCTTCGCTCCTGACATTGAACCGTCAGAACTTATAAATGATGAAGTGTATTTCCGCGCCCTTGCCAAGATTGACTGGAGCACCCCCGATTTCAAGCAGCTGCCAGAAGTCGTCGAAGACCCGGAACAAGCTGACCCTCAGTCTTCACAGCGAGCCGAAGCAGAATCCTAAGCCGGTTCCGGTTTACCTTTATATGTTGAACACTTGGTGAAAAAACTGATATTCTTTTTGGGCCTGCCCGTGCCTTGTAATAGAATAGTTGAGATACTATCTTTGTCCCACACTATCTTGCATGGCATTACTTTGTTTGGCCGCTTCTAAATTATCTCCTGCTTGCAATGCTTTGACCTTTATATTACCTGTGTCTGCATACACAATGCTCAAAGTGTCCTGGCGGTTTATCGCCGGACGGGTTATACTGGCCAAACACACGATCTAAGTTAATAAATTGAACTGTGTATGAAATATAAGCATGTATCATACCTGTGATTAAGTGTATCTATAAACCTTAATCCGGCAGGAACAATCCAAGGTGTAAGTGTTGATGACTTACTTGGCTCTTTGTCGGCTTATCATGAAGACCGATCCGGGTTACAATGAACGCCGGTTTAGCTGTAAACGAAAACTGGTGTTTATAACCCAGACTATAACTCTGTAAATACAAATGTAATGACAACTTTGTAGTTATCCAGTCTTGAATCAATGGACTTGGTTGAAAAACCAATGACCTTGAAGATAAAGATTTGAGAAAACATAAAAAATGAAAAATAAAGTTTTTGGGCAAATAAGACCATGTAGTCGAGGCTTTTTACGAGCTGCCAGGCTCCAAATTCGAGGCTTTTTATGAGCTGCCAGGCTACTATCATTAACCATTTTAGCAAAGCCTGTTAAGATGATCCGCAATCTTTAACCAAATCATCAATGTAAAATGCTACCAATGTTCAAAATCTTATAAAGATTTGACTTGTGTAGTCACTTGATGATCGTCAATTTAACGTTACCAAGTTCAGGGTCCCGAAGGATTGACTTGTGTGTACGTTCGACGGGTCATACCAGGTTTACCTGGACGGCACGATTTACTTGATTCAGGCAGGTTAATCCGGGGTTTTAGGTGTATACACCAAGCTTCCAAGCCGTGTTCACTACAAGAGTCTTCAACTCACTGATGAACTTGCATCAGGAGCCCCCAGGTAGCGTTTGAGCATTGCTCGTCGGGGCCTATGTTTGAGTTGTGCTAGGCATCAAACTCTCTTTTGCCCCTCATCATCATGTGGAAATTGCCGAAGCAACCAGAGCTGTGCTCTTATGATGGTCATGATGTGGCCGCCGGTTTAAGAGGCCATGAGAAACTTCCTTGCCCGCGGAAGCCCCCATGTGATTCTCTTTATGTACAGAAAAGACGGCTGATACCTTGATTTATCAAGGGCGTCGGTTTAAGAGGCCATAGAAAACTCCCTTGCCCACGGAAGCCCCCATGTGATACTCTTATGAAAAAAGATGTCTAATACCCCGGTTTACCGGGGGCGCCGGTTTATTCTAGTAATCACAATATATACATCGTACATAAAGCGGAGCCAATGGCTCAAGTATAGTAAGGTCGAAGAAGAGCGATGTTCCACGGTCGCTTGGTCTCCTCCTCCGCCGTGCGTGAGTCCTTATGTTCTCAAACGTCGACGAGGTAGTATGATCCGTTGTGCAGGTTCTTGCTAACTACAAAGGGTCCTTCCCAAGGTGGGGATAACTTGTGCATGTCTGTCTGGTCCTGGATGAGCCGGAGCACCGGATCTCCTTCTTGAAACGTCTTGGTTTTAACCCGGCGACTATGGTACCGGCGCAGGTCTTGCTGATAAATCGCCGATCGAGCTGCTGTCGTGTCCCGTTCCTCGTCCAGCTGGTCCAAGGCGTCTTGTCTTGCTTGTTCATTATCCGCTTCAACATAAGCCGCCACCCGCGGCGAGTCATGACGGATATCACTAGGGAGGACCGCTTCAGCTCCATATACCATGAAGAAAGGCGTGTACCATGTAGATCTGTTAGGTGTAGTGTTGATGCTCCATAGCACAGAAGGCAACTCCTCCACCCAACAACCGACGTTCTCTACAAAGGAACCATAAGCCGGGGTTTGATGCCTCTCAAGATCTCTTGAATGGATCTCTCAGCTTGGCCATTAGACCGAGGGTGAGCTACCGATGATACATCAAGACGGATGTGCTCTCGTTGACAGAACTCCTCCATAGCTCCCTTGGATAGATTGGTGCCATTATCAGTTATAATGCTGTGTGGAAAGCCAAACCGTAAAATCACATTTTTGATGAACTGAACCGCTATTGCTGCATCACACTTACTGACAGGCTCCGCTTCAACCCATTTCGTAAACTTGTCCACAGCCACTAACATGTGGGTTTTCTTGTCCTGGGATCTCTTGAAGGGTCCAACCATATCAAGCCCCCAAGTCGCAAACGGCCAAGTAATTGGGATCATCCTCAGCTCCTGCCTCGGTATATGAGCACGCCGTGAGAATTTCTGCCAAGCATCACATTTTCTTACCAAGTCCTCTGCGTTGGCGTGAGCCGTCAACCAGTAGAACCCATGACGAAAAACTTTAGCAACCAAAGATTTTGAACCGGCGTGATGACCGCAATCCCCTTCATGAATATCTCTAAGAATATCATAGCCTTCTTCTGATGATACACACCGCTGAAAAGCTCTAGAAACGCTGCGATGATGAAGTTCTCCATTGACAATAGTCATAGATTTAGACCGCCGGATTATCTGTCGGGCCTCGACTTCGTCCTCTGGTAACTCACCTCGGTTCATGTATGCCAGGTAAGGGAGCGTCCAATCCAGAATGACATGAAGTGTTGCAACCAATTGTGCTTCCGGATCAGGAACAGCCAAGTCCTCCTCTGAAGGTACCTACAGAAGGCTCCAAAGGGAGTTATAAAGGTTGTCTTCTCCTGGTCCTTAACTGCCATCTTGATCTGATGATAACCTAAATATGCATCCAAAAAACTTAGCCGCTCACATCCTGCCGTAGCATCAATAATTTGATCAATACGGGGGAGAGCAAAAGGATCAGTTGGGCAAGCCTTGTTCAGATCTGTGTAATCAACACACATTCTCCAAGTTCCAATCTTCTTAAGTACCAGCACCGGATTAGCCAACCATTCTGGATGAAACACCTCAACTATAAAGCCTGCAGCCAAGAGCCTAGCCACTTCTTCTCCAATAGCCTTGCACCTCTCCTCATTGAAGCGGCACAAATACTGCTTGACCGGTTTAAACTTAGGATCGATATTAAGATTGTGCTCAACGAGTTCCCTCGGTATACCTGGCATGTCATAAGGCTTCCATGCAAAGATATCCCGGTTCTCACGGATGAACTCGATGAGTGCGCTTTCCTATTTCGGATCTAGGTTAGCACTGATAGTGAACTTCTTGGATGAATCACCCGGAACAAAGTCCACCTGCTTAGTCTCTTCAGCTGATTTGAATTTCAACACCGGATCATGCTCTGTGGTTGGTTTCTTCAGCGGAGACTTATCTGCCGGATCAACATTGTCCTTATAGAACTTCAGCTCCTCAGTTGCGCAAACTGCTTCAGCATAAGCTGCGTCTCCTTCCTCACACTCCAATGCAATTTTGCGGCTCCCATGAACCGTCATAGTTCCCTTGTGGCCTGGCATCTTGAGCTGCAGATAAACGTAACACAGCCTAGCCATGAACTTGGCATAAATCGGCCGCCCAAACAAAGCGTGGTATGGGCTTTTGATCTTTACCACCTCAAAAGTCACAGTCTGTGACCTAGAGTCATGCTCATGTCCAAAGGTGACCTCCAAATCGATCTTGCCAACTGGATAAGCCGATTTACCGGGTACCACCCCATGGAACACTGTGTTAGATTGTCGAAGCTTCTTATCTGTCAGCCCCATACGCCGAAACGTCTCATAATACAGGATGTTGATGCTGCTGCCTCCATCCATAAGCACTTTGGTGAACTTGTAGCCACCCACCTGTGGTGCCACCACCAGAGCCAACTGACCCGGATTATCAACCTGGGGTGGATGATCCTCTCTGCTCCACACAATGGGTTGCTCAGACCAACGCACAAAATGTGGTATCGCCGGTTCAACAGAATGCACTACCCTCTTCAGAACCTTCTGATCCCGTTTGCACAAA
The DNA here is from genome assembly GCA_902687465.1 of Secale cereale. NCBI lineage: Eukaryota > Viridiplantae > Streptophyta > Magnoliopsida > Poales > Poaceae > Secale > Secale cereale. The sequence goes on along the minus strand of LR738715.1, from coordinate 579,220,794 downwards.
CTCATGGTGAAGATGTGATACTGCCCACTGCTCAGCTCATTCGGATTATTCTGATATCCGGATTGCTGCTGCTGTTGACGCTGTTGATTCCCTTGGTTATTGTATCCGCCCTGACCATGCTGCTGGTTATGCTGATTGTGCCCATTGTGGTTATTGTTATTGCCTTGATATCCTGAACCGGACCCACCACCTTGGTAACCCGGACCTTGGAAGCCAGGGCCTGATCCGCCAGGGGGCCTGTGATCATACCTGTTCTGGTTCATGAACTCCTACATAATGAAACAATCCTTCCAGAGATGCGTAGCTGGTTTTTCCGGCGTACCGTGCTTTGGGCAAGGCACGTTCAACTGACGCCCCAGATGTAATGCCCAGGATGGGACTATACCTCCTACGTGTCGAGGCACGACTTAAAGGTATAAGCCCATCCTAGAATGATCTCAAGTTTGGTATCTTTGCACGACTCATGTAAAAGAGGGATTAAATTGCAAAAGAAGATAGTTGGCTTACACTCGCCACTTCACACAATACATTACATAAGCAATCATCATACAAAACATCACAACCCGACTACGGGCGAAGATCCAAAAGAAAGATACCAAAACAACATAAAGCCACAGGTCAGGATCGAATCCTAGTAGAAACCACTACTGAACGTCGAAACGTCACCAGCAAACGGCCACGCTCTTCATCGAGCTCCTAGTGAAGTACTTGAACCAGCTTCTGCATCAAACTCGGCTGAACCTGCATCTGGTGTGGTGAAGTAACTGTGAGCCACAGAGGACTCAGCAATCCCGTTCCCGGGTAACAAGACTATTTAAGCCTTGGGAGAGGACAAGGCTGAAGAAAGAACGAGAGGTGAAGGAACAACAAGAGTCTGCAGCAGCAACTAGCACTAACTTACGCAAAAGAGAGCGAGAAGAGAAGTGCCTCGGTCGAGAGATGATCACGAAGTGATCCTAACTAAAGCCGGTCAAACATAACCCCACCGTGTTCATCTCCAGAAACCCCTTCCGGAAAATGACAGTCACGGTACTCACGCTGGTAGTGTATTGGACCATTGTGCCAAGTTATCTACAACCGGATATTAACAAGATCCCATCTGCCACGTAACCGCGGGCACGGCTTTCGAAAGTTCAAACCCTGCAGGGGTGTTCCAACTTGACCCATTACAAGCCCACGATCCGCGGAGTCGCAACTCCATAGGTGGGAAGACCCGAGTATTCTCGGAATCCCGTGCTCAAGTTAAACCGAACTAAGGTAAGGCTAATCCAGCAAATCCTCCCGGCGTGTCGACACCCTGATAGTAGCCGCGCGTATCTAAGTCTCAGGACACGACCGGATGGGCGATGCTACAGGACCCAATCCTCGAGTTTCCCCGTGGTGGTTCCCGCAGGCTCCCCGTTTGGGACCAACACCATCAGCACTGGCCCCCCCTGCTATGTAGAATTAAGAAATCCTCGGGGACGCGACCCCCTATGCAAATTTAATTAATTAATTAAGTTGTTATTATGAGGCAAATAGTACCAAATGTTGGGACTTGCTGGAAAAGACTTAGCACTTAGCGGTTTATCAAGGGGGTCCCATACACCCCAACCGTGTTAGGAACGCATAATCAAGGAACATAACACCGGTTTATACGGTTCCTAACTGCATGAGTGGAACAAAACACCAAGCAAAAGGCTTAGCCTTCCACCGTGCCAGTATATAGATGATTTCATTTTAAGCATTTATATAGTGTGATATAACCCAACCAAACTTCAACATGAAGCAAGCATCTTCAATCTTCACCTGCAACTAGCAATGCTATAAGAAGGGCTGAGCGAAGCGTACTTAGCCAAGCAACGGTTTGCATAGGTAGGTTGGTTAAGCAGGGCAATGGTTACAAGTAGGAGGCTGACAAGAAAGACATGGGCATCGAGGCAAAACTATAGAGCGGATCTACTAGCAATAGGCAAAGATAGTAATGGTATCCGGGTTCGGTCATCTTGCCTGGGATTCCACAAGGGAGAAGAATGGATCCTCGAAGTAGACGGAGCAACACAGACGAGAGAAACCTCACAACTCCGGAACAAAACCGAAGCTATCAAGAGAAGCAACCGGAAAGAAGCAAACAACACGGTAAACACACAAGAATAAACATGGCATACGATGCACAAACAAGTATGATGCATGTCCGGGTTAAATATGCATGGCATGGCAAGGTGCACAAACAACACTACAAGTTAAGTGGAGCTCAATATGCAACGAGTTGCATATTGACGAAGCACCACATATTAATTATTTAGTTGACTTATTTACAAGACAAGATTAAATGTTGGTTAACATGGCAAGAGGTGAAGCATAAAGAAACTACACTATTTAGACAATTTAAATGAGGCCGAAAATAACAACAACATATCCGGAAAAATCCCCATGAGCATGTTTAATAATTATAAAGCAAGAACAATTAAACATTTTAGTGTTGTTAACATGATGCGGATGACATGATCAAGTTTATGCAATTATTAAAAGGTTGACTTAAAAGAGATATGAAGCATTGTCACCTGGTGGAACGAAAGGGTGCCACGGCAACGAACCGAAAATGATGCAATGGCAACATATCGGTGCCGGTAACTCGTTGAGAGACCGGTGCAAAAGCAAAAGGTGGAGTGAACGAGACATGCAAGGAGAAAGTGGGCGATCCCGTTGCCGGGTTCCCACGAGTCGGTGACGAGGCAACCGAGGAACACGACAAAAGGGACGAAACGGACACGGAGCACACACGGGAGACATTTCATACAACACAAGCAAGCATCACACGGGTCATCGGCTCGGCGGTTATACCTTCGGAACCATCGTTCTCGGAGGGGTTCGAGGTCGTAGTGGAAGTAGCGGAAGTAGTCGTTCTCGCGGGTCGTAGAGGAAGTAGTGGTTCACGTTTCCGAAGAGGAAGTAGCCGTTCCGTAGAGGGAAGTAGTTGTTCTCGTTCATCGGAGAGGAAGTAGTTGTACACGGGGTCGCCAACGAGTAGTCGTTCCGTTCGTAGAGGTACATGAGGGTCTCGGCGACGGTAGTGGTACACGGCGACGATAGTCGTTCGGGTCGTCGTGGTACTTGGCGTCCGTCGAACTTGTAGCCGTTCTCGTCTCGGAGTCGTACACGTTCCGTAGAGGTACACGGGGCGACGGTAGGGGTACTTGGGGTCTCCGAGTAGTCGTTCACGAGCTCGTAGTTGTACATGTAGTAGTCGGACTTGAGCATCGGAGAGGTACTTGGTCGTATAGGCGTACACGGGTTCCCTGTCAAGTTCAACAGCACAAGCAAAACACAAAAACAACAGCGGCAGCACGGCGAGGCGCTGCGGAACCAGCCGGCGAAGAGGAGGCAGCAGGCCTCGGGGTCTTGCGCAGGAGACGAAGGACGGCTGCAGCTCCTGGCCGCTGGGACTTGGCGCTCGAGGAGGGGCTGCGGCTCGGCGCTGGAGCTGCGCGCAGCCAGACGAGGAGACCACGCGAGGGGGGCGCGGGACGAGACCCTGGCCGACGGGAGGGAGGCGCGGAGGCTCGGCGCGAAGGGAGGACGAGGCAAAGGCCTCGCTGGAGGACGGGCAGGGCACAACAACGAGCCAGGCGAGGCCCTCGTGGCGCGGTTGTGCAACGGCGCGCTCCTGGCCGCGCTGGAAGGAACCGACGCGACGCCTGGCGGATGATGGCGCGGACGGCGCTGGGGACTTGTTGATGGAGGCCAAGCAACGGTTCCGTGCGGGGCTTCTGGCGCGAAGGTGAAGGGAGGAGAGGGACGGAGAGGCGCGAGCGCCTGGGGCGACCTTGCTGCAAGGAAGGGGCGACGGGGCGCCGAGCTCTCTCTCTGGGAGAGGGCGAGGAGAACCAGGCGAGGCGGCCGACGCCCTGGAGGGACGAGGCCGGGCGCTGCTCGGGGCCCTGGCTGGACGGCTGTAGGAGGAAGGAGGGGATCTCCGCGGCGCTGGGTACTTGGGGCAGAGAGGAGGAGATCGAAGGAGAGGAGAGGGGTTCGGGCTGAGCGAGGGCAAGGCAGATCGAGGGGAAGAGAAACGAGCGAGAGAGCGGACGAGGCTGGCGGCGGCTGGAAGGAACGGAGAGATAGCGAGGGGAGATGGGTGTCGGGCTAGGGTTTCGGAGCCTAGCGGCTGGGCCAATGGGCCGGCTGGGGGAAGTGGGCCTAGAGGCTGAGAAAGGCCTAGGGAGGCCTGGGAGGTGGCTGGACCTCTCTTATTTATTTCTTTAGCAGAGAATAAAAGAGAAGAAAGAAAAAGAGGAGGGGTTAGGGCAAGAATTAGGACAAAGGTTAATTTTCTCGGGCTCGTAAAAATGAGCACGACCGGAGAAAAATACAAAAGGCCAGATCGGAAAATAATTCAAACATATTTGAATTTAATTCAAATAGGTTTGAACTAAGACGTGATTATTGAAGTGTCCAAAAATGTTCAAATTTTTGGAGGAACCTCGAAACAACGGAAAAGAATTATTGGCAAGATTTTGAAGGTGAAACTCGAAGTGAAAAGACATGGGGAAATTATGCAAGTGTGTTATGGTGATTCCGAAGCAATGTAATAATTAATAAATATAGCTCCCTAAATATTGAGAGACTTTTATATGTTATAAAGAGAAGACATTCTTCCCTCGATTTAAATGGACCGAAGGTCCACACGGTTTATTTAGGTTGAGATGCAAAATAAATTAATGACATGATGGCATGATGACATGATGCAATGCAAAAATAAATAACACAAGCTCAAAAGAAACACACGGGCAACCCGGAACATCTGGAACTTCGAGAATCTTCTGGGACGTCGGTCTCGGGCGTCACACCAGATTAATAGGCGGCCTCCCGTTACGTGGGGGCGGCCTGCCCTTGCGGCGTTGCCCATCCTCCTGAGCGTTGGTGTTAGCCACAAAATCCGAGCTGCCCTCGGCTTTACGCTTACCATTGTATCCTTGGTTCACCGGATTGGCCTGCGGTGGTTTACCATTCTTGCTTACTTTCCCTGACTTGTCTCCATCTGTGTCCGGATGCTTGGTGTTGTCAGAGTCTCCATACTTCACTAAAGCGCCCATGAGCGTTCCCATGTCATTGCAATCACGTTTAAGCCGTCCCAACTTCTGCCTCAAAGGCTCAAACCGGCAATTATTTTCCAAGGTTACCACCGCTGTGCTTAGGTTGATGCTATTGGAGGAGTGCAAGATTTCGGACACTCGACGCACCCAACTGCTTGTAGACTCCTGCTCTCCTTGAACGCAGGCAACTAAGTCGACAACAAACATTGGCTGCTTGCACGTGTCTTTGAAATTTTTGATAAACCAGCTCCGCAGCTCAGCCCATGATCCGACGGAGTTAGGTGGTAAACCCTTTAGCCATGTTCGGGCCGTGCCCTCGAGCATCATTGTGAAATACTTGGCGCACGCTGCCTCATCCACATCGAGCATCTTCATTGCCATCTCATAACTCTCAACCCATGCCTCTGGAGCAAGATCCGCCGTGTAGTTGGGCACCTTGTGCGGACCTTTAAAATCCTTGGGTTGTTTCACGTTCCGTAAAGCGGGGATGAGACACGGCACGCCCAAGGAACTGGACATGACCCCTAGTTCAATTGTGGTGGTGGGACGAACCGGCGTCGCCTGACGGGCTTCGTACTATGTTGTTACCTCGGCCTCCCGACGATGTCTGGCCTGATCCACCACCTCCTGAGCGTGTGCCTCTTCTCCTGCCGGATTATCCCGCCTCTGCTGATGACGCCTCCGTGCGCTGCTTGATACGGCCCGTTCATCCAGACGCCTCGTATAACTCCGGCTCGGGCGGGGGGTTGAATGAATCCTCTCCCGGCTATAGGAATAAGCTTGCTGTTGAGTTAGCGCTGTGTCCAACAACTCCTTAGCCCGTCGTGCCTCCACTGCTATGGGGGACGTTCCTTCAATGGGAAGGGCGGCCAGCCGTGAAGCGACAGCAACTATGTTGTCCAACGGATTAGAATAATGACCAGGAGGGGTGGGCACATGTTGGGTCGGCACAACTTGGCAATTTGGCTCTACGGCCGGTGGCTGAACCTACGCGCCTATTCCTGGTGCTCCTCCCCGGTTTACCTCTGGCTGGTTACTGGTCCCTGTGCCTGGCGTGCTAAAGAGATTCCTTCCCTCATAAACCGGCGGCAGGCGAGATCGTTGTCTTCTCATCATTACCCCTTGTGAAGCGGTCTGATCTAACATGAGCCGATAGGCCTGAGCCTCTAGCTCCACCTGCTTTGTAGCCATCCTAGCTTTCTCAGCTGCCAGGTCCAAATTGGCTTGTTCAATCTGGATCTTCACCTGAGCGACCTCCGCGTCATGCTGCTCCTTGTTGGCCTGTTCTACCTCTGCTGTTACTAGTGATGTCAAAGTATCGACCAAGATAGATAAAGTATCAGATGGCGACGGGGAAGGATCTCCAGCCCTAGCTCCCATTGCCTCTGATATCAACGCCCCTGTTGTTGAGGTCTGCTGCACGGGTTGTGATCCAGCCATGAAGACAACAACCCTGTTTGGCGGATCAAGGGGGTCCGGAATACTGTCGCCATCGGAACAACCCTCAGACCAGCCATCCTGCAGCAGATACAAAGATTCGGTCTCTCCGGAAGAAGATTCATCATCGGAATAAACAACAGTCTCGCCGCCAGAGTCCGATCCGTCCTCGGCTTGTACTCCATGCACTGCTCCAACGAAGACATGCTTCACGGCGGGCTGAATCCGGGCAGGTCTCGCATGCTGAGCCGACTCGACGATGTTGGGGAAGATGTCCGGCTCAGGGCCCGGTTCGCCGATCTTGCCGATGAAGACGTGGATGCCGCCGAAGGGGACCCGGTACCCGTATTCGATTGAATCAGCCTCGCGGCCCCATCCTGCATCGTCGATGTAGAACCAGCCGCGATGACTCTTAGTCATCCGGCCCACTGCGTAGCCCTTGAGTCCTTCAAAGCTGCCCTTCAAGAACTCGAAACCATCGTGTGATAGCCCCACGATGGGCACCAACTGTCGTGGATTTAGCAAGTCAGATGTCCTAGCAAAAGGACTTAGTCGTGAGGTCATCGCTACGGGTTAGCTTAAAGGGGTTAAAGCGGACGAAGGACATAGGGATTTTATACTAGTTCGGCCCCTTCGATGAAGGTAAAAGCCTACGTCTAGTTTGGTGTGGTATTGCTTGGGTTTCGATGACCGGGGAGCGAATCCGCTTTGCCTGTGTCTCGAGCTGTTGTTCTCTGTCTTGAACCGTCGCCGGGTCGTCCCTTTATATAGAGGCGACACCCAGTCCGGTTTACAGAGTCCCGAGGCCGGCTCATAAATGTGTCCGCCTCGGTCTCTATTCTTTCTATCGTACATCCCAAGTACATAGTATGACGGTTTACAAATCATGGGCCCTAACACATGGGCTCTAAGCCTCTTGGGCTATAATCTTCTACTTCATACTCCGCTGGGCCTCTAATAATATAATCTTGATAACGTAAACCGGCCCCTCCTGGCCGGTTTATACCTGGTAGTAATATCCCTGACAGTATGGGTGTTTGATAGACCTATTTTCATCCATACGCAATTTGAAAAATTCATGATCTCATCCAAAAATAATAATGACATTTATATTTTAATTTAATGCGTAGAACCGCCTTTTACACGTCGATGCACTATGCATCGGCCCGTTCTCACAAACACGATATATATCTCTCTATCTACCACATAAGTGCGCACACTTTATATGCATCGGCATTTCTCTTTCACACATGCTCACAATCTCTCTTGGGGTGTCGGGGAGTCTCACACACATGCTCTCTCTGTATCTCTCTCTCTCTCTCTCTCTCTCTCTCTCTCTCTCTCTTTCTGACTACTATGCACCACTCTTTTCACTAATCTCAGTTGGAAAACACTATTTCTCTCACATGCA
>LR738715.1:579112824-579212786 GCA_902687465.1 Secale cereale | reverse complement strand
GACACACCTCTCTCTTAGTAGTTGGCAGATATGATTCCATCATATCATTCGGTAGGATATCCCTGACTGTTAGGCTGGATGGTAATACGAGGCAAAGTTTTACCCTAGTTCGGACCCTTGCAGTTGAGGAAAAAGCCTACTCCTGGTACTGTATATTAGTGATAGGGGTGTGTACAAAGTACACGTGAATACCAGGCATTGTGCATGTGTGTATACTATCGACGAGCTAGCCCCCAAGCTTCTATAACATACTGGGGGCCTAGGGTTACAAATCATATATAGTCGGCTTATCACCAGTGGGGATAGAGTCCTCCGCGACTCTGGTAGCTAGGTTCGTGTTGTACGCCGAGTCCTCCACATGGGTCTTCGTATAACGCGTCTCGATCCACCCAATGTGGCGCAGGATGGAACCGACCCATGAGTCCTCATGTTGACCCACCACAACTAGAAATGATGTGCCCACCACACCACACACGCAATCGGCCACTAAGAAAATAAGCATATACGATAGTACAATGTTATACATGAAAGTTAATTGCATGGTGCATTCAAAAATATTTGTTCTGCATTGTGAATGTTTATTTATTCTCCTAAAAATTTAGTCACGGGAAAGAGAAACGAAGGGCATATCTCTCCTTGTCTCCACCGGACATCCCCTCTTTCTACACCACTTTCACGTACGCACACAAACTATCTCTCGTCCCTCTAAAAGTACGCATGCCCACGACACATTCACGCATGACGGCCACTGTATTTCAAGCTAAAGCACTATATAGTCACTGGAGTTCAGAATATGCTCATTATGGTCACCGTATACATTCTCGTGGTAATCATACATTATCTAGCTCACGATATATCTCCATATTTTCTTGATGACACTGACGGACTTTGCATTTGATGCGTGCTCCGTATTTTGTTGACGTCACTTACGGTCATTGTATTTGAAACGAAAGCACGATATGGTCACTGGACTTGAGAATAAGCTCATCACGGTCACCACATACATTTTGTTGTGCTAACCAACATGTGGTTGGATGGTTAGGAGGACAGTGGTTTCTCGAGCCCACCAGGGTTAAAGTCCCGGTGCTCACATTTATCCTGGGTTAATTTCAGTATTTTCCGACGATGTGCGTTCAGTGGGAGAAGACGTTCCACTCGACTACGAGGCACCTATGGTGACTTCGTAAAATCTCAAGATCATATGCTGGCCCACTCTCTCGAAGGTGCTCATAGGGGTAGAGTCTGTGTGTGCGCGCTTATAGCAGCGCGTATATATGAGCCCTTGCGTCTATACCATGTTAAAAAATACATGTCATGATTATACGGTCACTGGCTCACCCGTACAACTCCGTTTTTGTTGATGACACAATCAATTGACCAGTCAAAAGTTCCACATGGCGCAACTAGTGTTGCACCATCGGGGCGCGTAACCGTGGGGCCCACCTATCAGCCCGTATTTGAAAGAAAGAAATGGTAGTTTGAGTCTATACTGTGTTAATAAAATAAGTACATTTTAGGGTGATTATACGGTCATTGGCTCACCATACAGCTCTGTAATTTGTTGATGACACGATCAATTGACCAGTCAAACGGTCCACATTCAGCAGCGCACATTACCATAGGGCCCACCCGTCAGCGCATATATGAAGGACATAAATGGTAATAAATTAGTGGTCGATGGGTACCCGAAGTCGTGAGACCTCTGGTTGGCAGTCACCGGCGGTGGGGGGCGCGTTGATTGGGCGGTGGGGTGGGGATTCAGGGGGTGGAGTTTGATGATAAACCGCAGCCCCTTGATTTCGTATCCAACGGCTGGAAAATCTAATGACCAGAGATGAAAAAGTCAGTCGACTGACGTGTAGCCTCACCCCGCACGTACACATGCACGCATGCAGGCGTGCAACACTGACACGTACACATAACGATGCATGCAGGCGTGCAACACTGACATGTACACATAACGACGCATGCAGGCGTGCAACACCGACGCGTACACATGCAGTCACGAACACACGCACGTACGCACACATGCATGCAACACTGAAAAGTACCCTTGCACGAACGCAACACTCGCACGCCTGCATGCACACAGCACACGACACAAGACACATGCTCAACCTATACGTGCATGCACCCTTTGCTAAGGACATGGATTGTTACGGGTATTAATCAATCTTATCTGTGATAAGCAGAACATTGATGTTTGTAGCGGTCTTTATGAATCACAACGTATCGAACGGGCTATCAACATGAAAAGGATAACGTCACACTCAATGAACAATCATAGGTTTATGAAATGCCCGCTTCTGACCGCCCTGGCCCACCAAAGGTTCCTCTCCTGTGCGCTGCCTGCGTTGGGTCATTGACATGCAGGCGATGTACCCAAAGAGCCCACACGTCAGTGGAAGAACGGTGCACTGTCCTCCGTCAGAGTCGAGGGCGCCACTCACTGCATGCCCGGCTGAACACACCTCCTTGCCGCATTCAAACGCCTCCATGAAACCCGCCCGTGTGGAAGCCAAGAAACCCACTCTGCACACACGTCCGTTCATGACCGGGCCGGCATTAAACGCAACGCCAGCCGAGCTCCTCCCGTCCGCCATCTATTTAATCTCCTATTTAAACAAGGCCAAACGTCGGCCATGAATCGCACACCTCCGCCGCTCCCCTATCTCCTCCTTTACCATTTTTTCCACTCTTACAATGGCTTACGAAGAGTAGTTATGCCACATCCAAGCCGGCTGGGTGGCCCGCCGAGCCCGCCGGATACGAGCTATGCAGCTCGCTGATCCACCTCCCTCCCCTCGCCCGACGGAGCCAGTTGTCGCCCCAAGTCGACTTGCGGTTCAACAACTCGCCACTCCAGGCCAGCTCGACGAGGAGCGACGCACGAGCGTCGTTGCTGCCTTCCACGGCGCCGCCTCGTACCGCGTCTCCCGTTTCTATGGCCGAGACTCCCATGCCGGCGGCCGTGCCATGCAATCAGCGACAGAAGTCGGGTGTGCGGAGAGCGACGAGTCGGTGGCCAGCGTCTCTGTGTCCGCCGCCATCATCGAGGAGAAGTAGAACATGGGAGGCCGCCGCCGCTTGGGTCCCCATGAAGGCCACCACGGAGGCGACGCCGGCTTATACATCTGGTGTCTTGCTGGATCCTTTTGTTGCAAGGACCTTCGTCAACCCTACAAATCGATCGGCGGATGACCATTTAGGCCAGGTATTATATACCTGTGCTGTCTAGAACTAGCACCGCGTAGTTCATTTGAATGTAATGAAATCTGTCATGTTTGTATGAAAATCAGGTATCTTATATGATTTTCGTTGTTGTTTATATGACATGGTATCTCGAGAATTTTATCAGACTCCATTTTTGTATACAAGGCCACAAACCCATATTACAGGCACCAAGGCAAAAATTAATGTCTTCTAGGTCAATGTTGCAAGCCACCTTGTTTCCTTGTTTGCTGTGTAAATTAATGTGTATTCTTCTCTTTCATGCACATCAAGCCAATGCTCACACTCCTGCATGCATGCAAGGGATAATTAGTGTCCTCCTTTGCTAGTAGTACTACGAGGCAAACACCATTAATATTGCATTGATTAGTTTTAGTGGCCTTGTATATCTGCAAATTGTAATTTTCATAGTGGCCTTGTATAAAAAATGGAGGGAAAATATGAGAGATAAGGTGAGGAGGAGTGGGGCGTGGTGGTGACTGGTGGTCGGATTGGGCGGAGGCATGGGGATGGACAGCGCATTATGTCTAGGTTTGTATCTCTATAGTCCCTCTCACACACACCCACGTAGGTGGGGGACATGCACAAAGAGAAGAGGTGCACGGGTACACGGTGGAGCTCGGGTACACGGTGGAGCTCGGGTACACAAAGAGAAGAGGCGCGTACTCCCGTCTTTTTACCAACCACACCCGCGCGGGTACACGGTGGAGCTCATTTCTGTACGAAAAGGCAGCCCATGTGGTAACTTGATACGTGTACTGGTTGTTCACTAGATGGAGGGAGGATCGTCTACCACGGGTGAACAAACAAATTGCGACTTGACGCATTATGTTAAAAAAGAGGCAAACCATGTGGGGCCTACCTTAGAGGCAAGGCTCTATACACTGGAGTACTTTTGATGTGTCCCGTCAACTCGCAGAACAAGGAGAAGCTTGCTTAGTACGCCGTCTCCCCCGCCCACGGGCACGGTGGCTCGTGATAACCCACAAGTGTAGGGGATCGCAACAGTTTTCAAGGGTAAAGTATTCAACCCAAATTTATTGATTCGACAAAAGGGGAGCCAAAGAATACTCTTAAGTATTAGCAGCTGAGTTCTCAATTCAACCACACCTGGAAACTTAGTATCTGCAGCAAGATAGTTTAGTAGCAAAGTAATATGATAGTGGCGGTAGCAGCAATAAAAGTAATGATAGTGTTTTTGTAGTTTTTGTAATAGTAGCAACGGAAAAGTAAATAAGCAACAAGCAATATAGGAAAAGCTCGTAGGTATTGGATCGGTGATGGGAAATTATGTCGGATGCAATTCATCATGTAGAAGTTATAACCTAGGGTGACACAGATATATCTCTAGTTCATCAATGTAATGTAGGCATGTATTCCGAATATAGTCATACATGCTTATGGAAAAGAACTTGCATGACATCTTTTGTCCTACCCTCCCGTGGCAGCGGGGCCCTATTGGAAACTAAGGGATATTAAGGCCTCCTTTCAATAGAGTACCGGACCAAAGCATTAGCACATAGTGAATACATGAACTCCTCAAACTAAGGTCATCACCAGGAGTGGTCCCGATTATTGTCACTTCGGGGTTGGCTTAGGGGCTGGTTCAGGAAGTGTCCAATTATTTTCATTGGCCAGCATATTACTCAATAGTACTTCAGCTTGTTCAACTGTCCTTTCCCTAAAAACACAACCAACACAACTAGTTAGTCCATTATAAAAGACATCAAGTATATCATGCATCTCAAGAGGATGATCAGGCAAAGCATTAAGTAATTGGAGAAGCCTCCCCCAAGCTTGTGGGAGACTCTCTTCTTCAATTTGCACAAAGTTATATATTTCCCGTAAGACAGCTTGTTTCTTATGAGCGGGAAAATATTTAGCAGAGAAGTAATACATCATATCCTGGGGACTACGCACACAACCAGGATCAAGAGAATTAAACCAGGTCTTAGCATCACCCTTTAACGAGAACGGAAATAGCTTAAGGATATAGTAGTAACGAATCTTTTCATTGTTGGTAAACAGGGTGGCTATATCATTCAACTTAGTAAGATGTGCCACAACAGTTTCAGACTCATAGACATGGAAAGGATCAGATTCAACCAAAGTAATTAACTCAGGATCAACAGAGAGTTCATAATCCTTATCAGTAACATAGATAGGTGAAGTAGCAAAAGCAGGGTCATGTTTCATTCTAGCATTCAAGGACTTTTCTTTCAGCTTAGCTAATAACTTCTTAAGATCATATCTATCATTGCAAGCAAGAAAGTCTCTAGCAGTTTCTTCATCCATAACATAACCCTCAGGAACAACAGGCAATTCATATCAATTGGGAGAAGCTTCATCATCACTTTCATAAATATCATCAGTTTCAATATTTGCATTCTCCATGACCTTAGCAATTTGTTCATCTAGAAATTCACCTAGTGGCACAGTATCAGGCATAGAAGTAGTTTCATCATACATAGCAGAAGTAGCATCATCAAGAACATACGACATATCAGATTCAATAGCAGGAGTAGGTGTCGCAAGTTTACTCATAACAGAAGGAGAATCAAGTGCAGAGCTAGATGGCAGTTCCTTACCTCCCCTCGTAGTTGAGGGTAAGATCTTGGTTTTTGAGTCCTTCAAATTCTTCATAGTGATCAACAGATATAAATCCCAAGTGACTTACAGAATAGAGCTATGCTCCCCGGCAACAGCGCCAGAATATAGTCTTGATAACCCACAAGTGTAGGGGATCACAACAATTTTCGAGGGTAAAGTATTCAACCCAAATTTATTGATTCGACACAAGGGCAGCCAAAGAATACTCTTTAGTATTAGCAGCTAAGTTGTCAATTCAACCACACCTGGAAACTTAGTATCTGCAGCAAAACTTAGTATCTGCAGCAAGATAGTTTAGTAGCAAAGTAATATGACAGTGGCAATAGCAACAATAGAAGTAACGATAGTGTTTTTGTAGTTTTTGTAATAATGGCAGCGGAAAAGTAAATAAGCAACAAGCAATATATGAAAAGCTCGTAGGCATTGGATCGGTGATGGGGAATTATGTCGGATGCAATTCATCCTGTAGAAGTTATAACCTAGGGTGACACAGAACTAGCTCCAGTTCATCCATGCAATGTAGGCATGTATTCCGACTATAGTCATACATGCTTATGGAAAAGAACTTGCATGACATCTTTTGTCCTACCCTCCCGTGGCAGCGGGGTCCTATTGGAAACTAAGGGATATTAAGGCCTCTTTTTAATAGAGTACCGGACCAAAACATTAACACATAGTGAATACATGAACTCCTCAAACTACGGTCATCACCGAGAGTGGTCCCGATTATTGTCACTTCGGGATTGCCGGATCATAACACATAGTAGGTGACTATAGACTTGCAAGATAGGATCAAGAACACACATATATTCATGAAAACATAATAGGTTCAGATCTGAAATCATGGCACTCGGGCCCTAGTGACAAGCATTAAGCATAGCAAAGTCATAGCAACATCAATCTCAGAACATAGTGGATACTAGGGATCAAACCCTAACAAAACTAACTCGATTACATGATAGATCCCATCCAACCCATCACCGTCCAGCAAGCCTACGATGGAATTACTCACGCACGGTGGTGAGCATCATGGAATTGGTGATGGAGGAAGGTTGATGATGACGATGGCGATGATCTCCACTCTCCGGAGCCCCGAACGGACTCCAGACCAGCCCTCCGGAGAGAGATTAGGGCTTGGCGGCGGCTCTGTCTCGTGAAACGCGATAATTCTTCCTTCTTGATTTTTTTCTCCCCGAAAGTGAATATATAGGATCCGGGGATACGTCGGTGGAGCACCAGGGGGCCCACGAGGCAAGGGGGCGCGCCCCCACCCTCGTGGACAGGGTGTGGGCCCCCTGGTCTGGATCTTCTTGTAGGTATTTTTTATATTTTGCGAAATAATTCTCCATGGATTTTCAGGCGATTCCGAGAACTTTTTATTTCTGCACAAAAACAACACCATGGCAGTTATGCTGAAAACAGCGTCAGTCCGGGTTAGTTCCATTCAAATCATGCAAGTTAGAGTCCAAAACAAGGGCAAAAAGGTTTGGAAAAGTAGATACGTTGGAGACGTATCAGCTCGCAGGATGAGGTGAAGCTTGCTTGCTACGCCTTACGCCCGCTCCCTCGCCCACGCGCGCGGTGGCTCACAGGATGAGGTGAAAATTTTACTACTCCCTCCGTTTACTCCTCGTCCCTACTGCTACCTCTTGAGTTTGCATTGTATTCCCTCGAAGAGGAAAGGGAGACGCAGAATAGTAGCGTAAGTATTTCCCTCAGTTTTTGAGAACAAAGGTATCAATCCAGCAGAAGACCACACGCGAGTCCCTTGCACCTGCACAAACAAATAAGAACTTCGCAGCCAACATGATAAGGGGTTGTCAATCCCTTTACGGTCACTTACGAAAGTGAGATCTGATAGAGATGATAGTTTATATTTTTGGTATTTTTAGTTTGTAAGAACAGCAAATAAAAGCGGTAAAAGTAAAGTAGATGTAGATTGATATGTTGAGAATAGACCCGGGGGCCACAATTTTCTCTAATGGCTTCTCTCATGATAGCGGTAATCTACGGCGAGTAAACAAATTACTGTCGAGAAATTGATAGAAAAGTGAATAATTATGAGACTATCTAAACATGATCATTGTATATAGGCATCACGTCCAAGACAAGTAGGCCGACTCCTTCTTGCATCTACTACTATTACTCCACACATCGACCGCTATCCAGCATGCATCTAGTGTATTGAGTTCATAAGAACAGAGTAACGCCTTAAGCAAGATGACATGATGTAGAGGGATAAACTCAAGCAATATGATATAAACCCCATCTTTTCATCCTCGATGACAACAATACAAAATGTGCCTTGCTGCCCCTACTGTCACTGGGAAAGGACACCGCAAGATGGAACCCAAAGCCAAGCACTTCTCCCATTGCAAGAACTATAGATCTAGTAGGCCAAACTAAACAAATTATTCGAAGAGACTTGCAAGGATATTATGAGCACACATAAAAATTTTAGAGAAGAACCAAATATATGTCATAGATAACCTTGATCATAAACTCACAATCCATCGGATCTCGACAAACACACCGCAAAAAGAGATTACATCGAATAGATCTCCTCAAAGACCGATGAGAACTTTTTATTGAGATCCAGAGAGAGAGAAGAAGCCATCTATATACTAGCTATGGACCCGAAGGTCTGTGGTAAACTACTCACAACTCATGGTGAGGGCGATGATGATGATGATGAAGGCCTCCGTGATGGATCCCCCTCCGGTGGAGCTCCGGAACAGGCTCCAAGATGGGATCTCCACAGGACCAGAAGGTACGGCGGTGGAATTAGGGTTTTCTCTCTGTTCACGGATTTTTGGGGTATGTAGACTTATATAGGAAGAAGGATGGCACCGGGGGAGTCACGGGGGCTCACGAGGCAGGGGGCGCGCCCCTGCCCTCATGGGCCCCTCGTGGCTCTTCTGACGTGGTTCTCGGCTTCTTCGTGCGTGATTTTCTCCAAAAATATCTCTCGCAAAGGTTTCATTCCGTTTGGACTCCGTTTCATATTCTTTTTCTGCAAAACCCTCAAACAGGCAAAAAACATCAATCAGGACTGGGCCTTTGGGTTAGTAGGTTAGTCCCAAAAATGATATAAAGGTGAATGATAAAGCCCATTAAACATCCAAGACTTCATAAATAATAGCATGGAACAATAAAAAATTATAGATACGTTGGAGACGTATCAAGCATCCCCAAGCTTAAAACCTGCTCGTCCTCGAGTAGGTAAATGATAAAGAAAGAATTTTTGATGTGGAATGCTAACCAATATAGTTTTTCAATGTAATTCTCTTAATTGTGGCATGAATGTTCACATCTGAAAGATTAAAGATAAAAGTCTATATTGACATAAGGAATAACAATACTTCAAGCATACTAACAAAGCAATCATGTCTTCTCAAAATACTATGGCTAAAGAAAATTAGCCCTACAAAATCATATAGTCTGGTTATGCTCCCTCGTCATCACATAAAATATGCATATCATGTTGCGATTAAAAATATAGCGCCAAGTATAGTTACCGATGGATGAAGACGAATGAGGGGATGCATTCCCGGGGCATCCCCAAGCCTAAGCTTTTGATTATCTTGAATTTACTTGGGGTGCCATGGGCATCCCCAAGCTTAGGCCTTTGCTACTCCTTGTTCCATAATCCATCAAAGCAATACTCAAAACTTGAAAACTTCACAACGCAATACTTAGACAAAAATTCTCGTGAGCTCCGTTAGTATAAGAAAGCAAACCACTACTCAAAGGTGCAGCAATGAATTCATTCTTTGTTTATATTGGTGTTAAACCTACTGTATTCCAAATTCTCTATGGTTCATATCCTCCAATACTACTCATAGATGCATCGGAATAAGTAAACAACACACGAAAAACAGAATCTGTCAAAAACAGAACAGTCTGTAGTAATCTGCAGGTTTCGCCTACTTCTGGAACCCCAAAAAATTCAAACTAAATTGTTAAATTTGCGAAATTTGTCTACCAATCATCTTCGAAAAGAATCAACTAAAAAGCACGCTCCTGTAAAATCTGAAGACTACTTTAGTGAGCGCTAATGATTCTGTTTTTCACAGCAAGATCATATAAACTTCACACAAGTCTTCCCAAAGGTTCTACTTGGCACAAACACTAAACAAAACATGAAACCACATCTAATCAGAGGCTAGATGCAATATTTATTCCCTAAAAGCAACAAAAACAAAAAACATAAAATTGGGTTGCCTCCCAACAAGCGCTATCGTTTTACGCCCCTAGCTAGGCATGATACAAGATAAATCTAGGTATTGCCATCCTTGGAAGGCTATCCATAAGTTGCTCTCATGATAGATTCTTATGGTAATTTGATTTCTTTCTAGGAAAGTGTTCCATGCCTTTCCTTAACAGAAATTGGAATCTAATATTTCTTTACTTCATATCAATAATTGCACCAATCGTTCTAAGGAAAGGTCTACCAAGAATAGTAGGACATGAAGGATTGCAATCTATATCAAGAACAATGAAATCTACGGGCACATAATTCCTATTGGCAACAATAAGAACATCATTAATTCTTCCCATAGGTTTCTTAATAGTGGAATCGGCAAGATGCAAATTTAAAGAACAATCATCAAGCTCATGGAACCCTAGCAAATCACACAAAGTTTTTGGGATAGTTGAGACACTAGCACCCAAATCACACAAAGCATAGCATTCATGATCTTTTATTTTTATTTTTATAGTAGGTTCCCACTCATCATAAAGCTTTCTAGGTATAGAAACTTCCAACTCAAGTTTTTCTTCATAAGATTGCATCAAAGCATCAACTATGTGTTTAGTGCAAGCTTTATTTTTACTATAAGCATGAGGAGAATTTAGCACGGATTGCAACAAGGAAATACAATCAATCAAAGAGCAATTATCATAATTGAATCCCTTGAAATCCAAAGTAGTGGGTTCATCACTATGCAAATTTTTAATCTATTCACTCCCACTTTTAGCAATTTTAGCATCAAGATCTAAAAACTCAGAATCATTGGGACACCTTAAAGCAGAATTATCACCAATCCTATCTTCATCAAGATTAATACTAGAAAACAAGGATCTAATAGGAGACACGTCAATAACTTTCATATCTTCATCTTTATTTTCATGATAACTAGAAGAACACGATTTAATATAATCTTCTCTTTTAGCATGCATTCTAGCGGTTCTTTCTTTGCACTCATCAATGGAAATTCTCATGGCTTTGAGAGACTCATTGATATCATGCTTAGGTGGGATAAATCTAAGTTTCAAAGAATCAACATCAAGAGTAATTCTATCCACACTTATAGCCAATTCATCAACCTTAAGCAATTTCTCTTCAAGTAAAGCATTGAAATTCTTTTGCGAGATCATAAACTCCTTAACACTAGTTTCAAATTCAGAAGGCATATTTCCATAAGAGTTGTTGGGAATTACCAAAATTATTAGATGAATTACTAGGAGAAGGCCTAGGATTAAAATTACCTCTATAAGCATTGTTACCAAAATTATTCCTACCAACAAAATTCACATCCAAAGATTCATTGTGATTCTCAATCAAAGTGGACAAATGCATATCATTAGGATCAGAAGAAGCACTCTTAGCAGCAAATAATTTCATAAGTTCATCCATCTTTCCACTCAAAAGACTAATTTCTTCGATAGCATGCACTTTCTTACTAGTAGATCTTTCGATGTGCCATTGAGAATAATTAACCATAATATTATCTAGGAGTTTGGTAGCTTCTCCTAAGGTAGTTTCCATGAAAGTGCCTCCGGCGGCCGAATCTAAAAGATTTCTAGAAGCAAAATTCAAGCCAGCATAAAAGTTCTGAATAATCATCCATAGATTCAAACCATGTGTAGGGCAATTACGTATCATCAATTTCATTCTCTCCCAAGCTTGTGCAACATGCTCATGATCTAGTTGCTTAAAATTCATAATATCGTTTCTAAGAGAGATGATCTTAGGAGGAGGGAAATACTTAGAGATAAAAGCATCTTTGCACTTAGTCCACGGATCAATACTATAGATAGGCAAAGAGGAAAACCAAGTTTTAGCACGATCTCTAAGTGAAAACAAAAATAACTTCAATTTAACAATATCGTTATCCGTATCCCTTTTCTTTTGTATATCACACAAATCAACAAAGTTGTTTAGATGGGTAGCGGCACCTTCACTTGGAGGGCCGGAGAATTGATCTTTCATGACAAGATTCAACAAAGCAACATTGATCTCACAAGATTCAGCATCGGTAATAGGAGCAATCGGAGTGCTAATAAATCATTGTTGTTGGTATTGGAGAAGTCACACAATTTGGTATTGTTCTGAGCCATAGTGACAAGCAAACAATCCAACCCACGCAAGCAAACAAAAAGCAAGCGAACGATAAAAACACGGTGGAAGAAGTGCAAATAAAACGGCAAGGGTGAAGTGGGGGAGAGGAAAACGAGAGGCAAATAAATGTAATGCGAAGGATAAGGGTTTGTGATAGGTACTTGGTATATGACTTTTGCGTAAGCCTCCTCGGCAATGGCACCAGAAATTCTTCTTACTACCTCTTGAGCTTGCATTGTATTCCCTCGAAGAGGAAAGGGAGATGTAGCACAGTAGCGTAAGTATTTCCCTCGGTTTTTGAGAACCAAGGTATCAATCCAGTAGGAGACCACGCGCGAGTCCCTCGCACCTGCACAAACAAATAAGAACTCCACAGCCAACGCGATAAGGGGTTGTCAATCCCTTTACGGTCACTTACGAAAGTGAGATCTGATAGAGATGATAGTTTATATTTTTGGTATTTTTAGTTTATAAGAACAACAAATAAAAGTGGTAAAAGTAAAGTAGATGTAGATTGATATGTTGAGAATAGACCCGGGGGCCATAGTTTTCTCTAGTGGCTTCTCTCCTGATAGCGATATTCTACAGTGGGTAAACAAATTACTGTCGAGCAATTGATAGAAAAGCGAATAATAATGAGACTATTTAGGCATGATCATTGTATATAGGCATCACGTCCGAGACAAGTAGACCGACACCTGCCTGCATCTACTACTATTACTCCAGACATCGACCGCTATCCAGCATGCATCTAGTGTATTGAGTTCATAAGAACAGAGTAACGCCTTAGGCAAGATGACATGATGTGGAGGGATAAACTCAAGAAATATGATATAAACCCCATCCTTTTATCCTCGATGGCAACAATACAATACGTGCCTTGCAGCCCCTACTGTCACTGGGAAAGGACACCGCAAGATTGAACCCAAAGCCAAGAACTTCTCCCATTGCAAGAACTATAGATCTAGTAGGCCAAACCAAACCAATAATTCGAAGAGACTTGCAAGGATATTATGAGCACACATAAAAAGTTCAGAGCAGAACCAGATATCTTTCATAGATAACCTTGATCATAAACTCACAATCCATCGGATCTCGACAAACACACCGCAAAAAGAGATTACATCGAACAGATCTCCTCGAAGACCGAGGAGAACTTTGTATTGAGATCCAGAGAGAGAGAAGAAGCCATCTAGATTCTAGCTATGGACCCGAAGGTCTGTGGTAAACTACTCATAACTCATGGTGAGGGCAATGATGATGATGATGAAGGCCTCCATGATGGATCCCCCTCCGGTGGAGCTCCGGAACAGGCTCCAAGATGGGATCTCCACGGGAACAGAAGGTACATCGGTGGAATTAGGGTTTTCTCTCTGTTCACGGAGTTTCTAGGGTATGTAGACTTATATAGGAAGAAGGAGGCCACCGGGGGAGTCACGGGGGCTCCACGAGGCAGGGGGAGCGCCCTGGGAAGGGGGGCGCGCCCCCCACCCTTGTGGGCCCCTCGTGGCTCTTCTGACGTGGTTCTCAGCTTCTTCGTGCGTCATTTTCTCCAAAAATATCTCTCGCGAAGGTTTCATTCCGTTTGGACTCCGTTTGATATTCTTTTTATGCAAAACCCTGAAACAGGAAAAAAACAGCAATCTGGACTGGGCCTTTGGGTTAGTAGGTTAGTCCAAAAATGATATAAAAGAGAATGATAAAGCCCATTAAACATCCAAGACTTCATAAATAATAGCATGGAACAATCAAAAATTATAGATATGTTGGAGACGTATCCCCTACTACCTTGGTTAGAGATATTATCATATTGTTTGGAATATATATGTCCTTTAGTACTCCCTCCATTTACTTATACAAGGCCACTATAAAAAATACATGTCAGTCTACCATGGTTAGAGATAGAATTTTACTACTCCCTTCGTTTACTCCTCATCCCTACTACCTTGGTTAGACAGTTTTCTCTTGACACTGCTTGCATCAGGTGATCTAACGCACCTCGAAATCCAACATGTGATGGTACTACTACTTGTTGTAGAATTGAGACTTATAAAACGGAAAAACGAATGTTTTTTAGATGAGCCCTATAAACCCTGGTGGGTACGTACTCCGTAAAATCAGATTTTCCCAAAACTAAGTCGCTCAACCTTTATTTGCTTGTTTCCCTTCCTGCATCCTTGCCTCGAACAGACTATGCCAAACTCCCTTGCCTACCGCGCGGGAAAAGACCCGCCCTCACCTTTTTAGTCCGGGTTTGTATCGATGGATCGCACAAAGCAACAAAAACCCAAGCCGTGTCGTGTACTCCTCCGTCGATGCTCGCTTTCATGAATTATGTACTTCCTGTCGCCGACATGTGGGACATATAGCAACCGGGTCAACGTGTCAAGCACCAAATAATAGTGCAGAACAGCAGGGGGACGCGTCCTAGTCGTACCGCCCCAGTAGTAGTAATGAGCAATGAGACGTCAAATCACAATGCCACACCTTCCCTGACGGACGAAAGCAACCATTATTTCACACTTTGGTTCGCCATCATCTCAAACCACGTAATATTTTTTTGGCAGCCTCCTACTGCCTAGGTCTTCTTATTTAGCCTTAGCATTAGCATTCACAATGCCACACCTTCCCTGACGGACGAAAGCAACCATTATTTCACACTTTGGTTCGCCATCATCTCAAACCACGTAATATTTTTTTGGCAGCCTCCTACTGCCTAGGTCTTCTTATTTAGCCTTAGCATTAGCATTCCTTAGTTTTTTCTTCTTTCTTTTCCTTTTTTCCTTTTTCTAGGGGGGCTCCTCTCAAGCCCTTGCTATTTAATTGCTTTGTTTTGTTGGACCTTCTTTACTTATTTATAAAAATTGCAGTGGGGTGTTTTACTCTACTATTTATAGTAAAAAAACACGTAGTATTGCTTCTGCCTCAAGAAGGACACGTGCACCGCCTTGGTACATCATGAGACGTGGGACCGCATGACAGGCCATGCTCCCCCGTTGATCGCTTGGTAAAATCACCTCATTTTTACTACTATACTTCCTCTGTATCGGTTTACATGGGGTGCACGTCTTTCTAGGTTGGGAATTTCACTAGCTATATATGTGATGAACAGTATATGTTTAGAAACTACATCCGCTTAATAATCCAATGATATACTTTTTGTGACATAGTAACTTAGATTTAATTAGTCAAATGGATGACCTAGAACTACGTGCACGCCCTATAAACCGAGATGTCTAAAAAAACGAGACGGAGAGGCTAGCTTAGTACATATCTTTTTAGATCAATATAGTCGGGATTCACCAAGGAGCAAAACCAAGTGGTAGGCTGCACCGGCCTGTCGTGTTGGCGTAGCGACTCAAGCAGGGTCAGTCCGCACACGAAATGGCGACACACTTAACAGGACCCCTTTGGCCGACATGTGTCTCATCCACCGTCTTGTTCCACGTATAGTTCGGAGCAGCGGTTGGAATTGGAGGCACCCCGGTCGTAGCGCCGCAGTAGTAGAAAATGAACGATGAGGGGTCAAATCACAAAGCCCCACCTTTCCTGCATTAAGCTGGACGGACGAAGCAACCATTATTTCACTCTAGGGCGCAAGAGCATAAAGAAAAGAGAAAACCAATTATGCGTGTGGCAGCTACCTAGGGCACCCTAGGGTAGGGGTCTCCACTACAGATCTTTTTTTCTTTTTTTGAAAGAGCCTCCACTACAAATCGGCTTCTCCCTCGTCCTCTTGAAGAAAACCGATGATGCGTGCGGCGGTAGGGTTTGTAGGAGTACTACTAGGGCGTGCGAGGCCACGTCGTAGCAAACGGGAGAGGGATTGAGTTCGAGTCGACGCCTTAAATATGTGTGGGCCGCTTGGCTTTAGGGGAACGATGCAGCATTTTGGGTTCGGGGACCAGTGGAGATATAGTACGTACAAAAAATTGTGGACGTAGGTTCGACCGAAATGCAATGATGCATGGGCCCTGCATTTTGATATACCGGGGCCGCGTGAAATTTGATACTCTACTCAAAACTAGTAAGGTACACATGCATTGAACGCATGGGATTTCGAAAACAAATTATGAATAAATACACACTATAGCATGTAAAGCTTTGGGTCATATATGCATGATCTAGATGTTTGTTTAGTTCTTATAGTTCATCTCATTCAAAATCAATTAGTTGTATAAAAATGTTAAGATTCATGGGGGTGTGCATTGTAAAGCATAAAGTAAAAAACAAATAATGGCAATTCATTGAGAAAAAAATCAATTATGATACGGAAGATTCTTGAACAAAGGAGAAGTGCTTGTGTTTTGAGGTTTGTGCATTATGCTTAAGTTCAACCATGGAGTCTTCTAAATTGTACATGTGGCAGATCTGGTGGAGTGTTGATGATATCCAACGGCCAGTAGTGCTCAGATTTGCCATCTCTGCACTGTCAGATTAGCTTCATCCAGCGACCATCTTTCAAGTTATTTGCACACTATATAGTTCTTGGGCCGTAGTTGCATGTCTTGGAAAAAAGCTGCTAGTGGGTTGTACTAGCTATTTAGGAATAGAAGATGTATACATGAAAGTTCTAGGGAAAGAGATGACATGGAGTATCTCAATTCCTATGAGTAGGGATTGGAAAAGAGATGTCATTTGGTTGACATCATAGGAACTTTTCTATTGAATCTAGAGATGACATGCATCTCAATTCCTATGAGGAGGGATTAGAAAAGAGATGTAATTTGGTTCATATCATAGGAACTTTTCTATTGATTATACGCTAATGTTTATTTTCTTTTGAAATTATGGGAGTATAGGAATCCATTCATATGAACCAAGTGGCTCTAAGGGCCTCTTTGATTCGCAGGATTGTCAAAATGAAGGAATAGGAAAAATGTAGGAATAGGATGGCATGTGTCCCATAGTATCCTACAAGATTTGAAAGAATGTTTGATAGCGCAGGAAATACAAAGGAATTCCACAAAGAGGTTTGAGTGGATGGAAATTTCAATCCTATATGTTTCCTATATTTTTCAAAGAGGTTTGAGTGGATGTCCCATAGTATCCTATAGGATTGAGATGAGCATGACATTTCAATCCTATATTTTTCCTATTCCCATGTTTTTACAATCCTACGAATCAAAGAGGGCCTAGAGTGGATTGAAAATTTCCTATGAAATCTAGTGCAAATGAATCCTATGAAAAAGTTCCTATGGTTTACAATCCTATGAATCAAACACCCCACATAGGAAAAAATCCTAAGGAATTGAATCCTTCAAAATTCCTTTGAGAATCCTTTGAATCAAAGAAGCCCTTATTTCCTTTGAAATGTGGAGTATATGAATCTATTCCTATGAACCAATTGGCTCTAAAGGAAAAAATCATATAAAAATCATATCATATAGAGTTCCTATGATATTCCTCCACACCAAAGGATGATTGAAATTGCTGCAGGTGATACGATGGCCTTTCTTTGTAGAATCCTCCCCCACCTTTATAGTTACCTCTTGAAGATCAATGAATATTCTACATGTGCAATTTGGTACACGAAAACTCGATAAAAGTTTGCGAGGTTCAAATTTTCAATAAAGCTATATGCACTGCATTTTGGAACGGAGGGAGTATACGGCAGTTGCTTACACTTACGTGCAAGATTTGTGTGTAGGAGGAGTGGTTGTTCTGTTAAATGACATGGAAAAACTGACACTGTCATATGCGGATCTAACGGTTCTTACAACGTTCGTCAGGAAAAGGCTTGTGGCGAACGTTTGTCGGATAATCCTTTACGGACACATGCATTGCATTGAATGTGCCTGTAACGACCACGATCCGAATGGACCGAAGTCTCTGTGTTCTGTGTCATCCCTGGATCGGTAATGCTGACACACACAGTACTTGAAGGATTTATAACAGAGTGGCAATCACACACTTATTACAACGAATGTATCAAAAGAGAACTTATTACAAAAGTCTATGGCATAAGGCCATCTAACAAAATAACAGCGGAAGGCTTGGAAGATAAGTGAGTACATCAACTCCAAAGGCATAGCTGCGTGCATGACAAACGACGTAGCATGTCTCACTCCTCGTCTGAAAAGTCTGCAACGTAACATGTTGCAGCCCGAAACGGGTCAGCACATGGAATATGCTGGCAAGATAACACAGTAGAGCAAGTAACAGAAATAAAGGCTAACACTATATGCATATTTGGCTGGTGGAGGTTCTAAGGTTATTTTTTTGCATAAAGCCAATTTTTTCCTACAACAAAGGAATAAATTTTATTTTAACTATCATGGTAGTTGAAACATCATTGAGAAAGTAGCTCCAACTCAATCCCAATTAAAGTAGTCATCATTAACCAACAAATTTATTTTAGAGTGATGAGATCAACCAATAATTCAAGTACCAGATACTCAAGATGTCCATAACCAGGGACAAGGCTAATCATGATTAGTTTGTACACTCTGCAGAGGTTTGCTCACTTTTCCCCACAAGACTCGATCTCCTCCGTTGGATTTCTCGCACTGCATGGTGTTTGAGAAACGGATGACCGAGACACAGTCTTTTAGAAGCATTTACTCTTTACCCCGAGTGGACCCGTACACCTACTTTCCCCTACATCATCTAGTCCGCCACTGAAAGAGCTCACACAACTTACTCATACTATGCCAGAGCCCATAATGGCATTGTGGCTGCACATGGAAGTTTCTAGCATGAATAGTTTTATGATCCCTTTGAGCCTGGGTGGCATTCCATAGGATAATCACACGATACCCCCGGGATTTCCTAGGACAACACTGGATTCTCCAGGTGCCCTGCAACCAATCCACCCAGATGTGTATTCAAGTAGCCACCTTAAGTTGAACCATTAATTAACAACTCACATCTGTCATGGATATTCTCTCAAACCCAAACCACGTCTACGAGCATAGCATGGCAACCTAAGCATAACATAGAAGTAACTCCTAGGGTTTGAAAATAATGCAGGTAATAGGTTCTACCTTAATCTTCTTCCCAGACCCACAAGTTAAGAGATCCTACTCATGCAATGTGTGAGGGTTTGTTCTAATGCATAAAAACTGGGTAATAAAGGGTATGATCAAAGTGTTACTTGCCTTGCTGATGATTCGCAAAACCTAGAGACTCGTAGTAGCACGCTTCGCACTTCGGGAATTCTATCGCAAGCAAACAGTACCATACATAAGCAATCAAACAAAGATGCACAAGCAGAACTCCAAACAAGAAGATCTAACCAGACAGTTCAACTTAAGAACTCCGGTTTGCAAAAAGAATCAAATCAAACGGAGCAAGGAAACTCAAACTGCGAAAGAAACAAGATCCGTTTACTAGATTGGTCTAAACTCAAATTTTACAGTAGCAAAACCTTGTTCAAGTTGGTGAAACAGAAAGAGGGCTTCGAGACGAAGATCTGGGCACTTGAATCGCTTGATTCCGACTCTCGAGCGAAAATAAAAACTAAAAACAAGATCAGGGCAGAAATCACGATCGAAAATAATCGCGGATAAAGCCCCGAAAAGAAAACTGACGAACAGGCTAACGAACGAACGTTCGTTGTCTGCGACTAACGGGCGAACTACGTTCGTTAAAACGAATGTACGGACGAACATGCGCTAAACAACTAAACCTAAAAAAACCGAATAGATCTATTAAAAAAATAGATCTAGGGTTCCTAAAAAAACGAACGGTCTAAAAAAAGAAAACCGGCCGTTACCTTAACGGGTCGGGCGGCGGTGGTGGGGCGGGTTGCGGGCGGCAACGACGTCGGCGGCGGCGGCTGCAGCGGCGGCGGCGGCAGAGGCTGCGGCGCAGGCGACGGGCTCGGCGGCGGTGGTGGAGGCGAAATGGGGGGGTTGCTTATATAGGCTCGAGGGGGGGCTGGCTTGGGGAAGGGGGCGGAGGAGGTGGCCGGCTCGGCCACGACAGGAGGCGGGCGCGAGGCGGACTCCGGTCGGAGTCGGAGGCGGCGACGCGGCGCTGGGCTGGCTGGGCTCCGCCCAGTCGGTCCGACTCACTTTTTTTTGAATAACCCAACGCAGAAAAACTCAAAAATAAAAATACTAAACGGAGACGAAAAAATTCCAAAATAAATTTTCACCGTCCTCTAATAAAATTTAGGACAAGGTGAACATTTTTCCCGGGCCTAAATGCAATTTTGAAAAACAGGCCTTTTTCCCTATGCAAATAAAATCGCAAATAAATCCGAATAAAATCCAAAAGTGATTTTAATATATTTCCTCCAATATTTCTTTTATTTTTGGAGAAGTCATATTATCTCCGCTCATATATTTTATTAAGAAATATTTTTAGGAGAGAAAACTATTAAAACCAAAGTGATCCTCGTATCGGTATTTGAGTAAAACTCAAATACGAAAACGGTAGAATTCCTAACTCTCTCTGTAGGTCCTTGAGTTGCTTAGAATTTTCGAGGATCGCAACTCACAAATGCAATAAAAATATGCAATGCAATATGATCTATGTATAACATTCCAAATTGAAAATTTTGGATCTTACAAACCTACCCCCATTAGAATGAATCTCGCCCTCGAGATTCGGTTTGGCTAGAGAACATGTGTGGGTGGTCCTTGCGTAGATCATCCTCTCGTTCCCAGGTGGCTTCATCCTCGGTATGGTGACTCCACTGAACTTTTTAAAACCGGATAACCTTGCTGCGGGTGAATCTGCTTGAAAACTCGAGGATCTTGATGGGTTTCTCCTCATAAGTCAGATCACTATCCAACTGAATTGCTTCCAGGGGTATTGTGTCTCTTAAAGGAATATCGGCCATCTCTGCATGGCACTTCTTAAGCTGAGAGACGTGAAACACGTCGTGAACTCCTGACAATCCTTCGGGTAACTCCAACTTGTAGGCAACCTCTCCCATGCGTTCCAAGACACGGTATGGTCCCACAAATCTCGGGGCTAACTTTCACTTAACTCCGAAACGTTTAACTCCTCGCAGAGGCGACACTCTCAGGTACGCTCTGTCTCCAATTTCATATACTACTTCCTTGCGCTTCGAGTCTGCATAACTCTTCTGCCTGGACTGAGCTACCTTCAGTCTATCCCGAATCAACTTAACCTTCTCCTCGGACTCTTTGATCAGGTCTGGTCCAAAAACCGACGGTCTCTGACTTCATCCCACATCAACGGCGTTCGGCATCTCCTCCCGTATAATGATTCGAACAGTGCCATCTTCAAACTGGCCTAGTAACTGTTGTTGTACGAGAACTCAGCATAGGGCAAGTTTTCATTCCAACTAGATCCATAGTCTAGCGCACAGGATCTCAACATGTCCTCCAGAATCTGATTGACTCTCTCGGTCTGTCCATCGGTCTGTGGGTGGAAAGCTGTACTAAATTCCAGCCTCGTTCCCAAAGTTTGGTGTAGTTGATGCCAAAACTTTGAGGTGAACTATGTTCCTCTATCTGATACAATGGTCCTCGGAACTCCGTGCAGACATATGATCCTGGTCATGTATATCTTGGCCAATTTTGCACTGGTATACATGGTTTTCACGGGGATAAAGTGGGCTACTTTGGTCAAGCGATACACTACTACCCAGATTGAGTCATATCCCGATCTGGTCCTGGGCAATCCGGTGATAAAGTCCATGCCAAGCTTATCCCACTTCCATTCGGGTATCGGCATAGGTGGTAGCAATCCTGCTGGCTTCTGATGTTCCGCCTTTACTCTCTAGCATACATCACATACTGCTACATACTCTGCAATATCCTTCTTCATTCCCGTCCACCAGAAATGTTCTTTCAAATCCAAATACATCTTTGTGTTTCTGGGGTGTATCGAGTATGGTGAATCATGTGCTTCCTGTAGTATCAACTTCCCGATCTCGGGGTTGTTGGGCACATAGATTCGATCCTCAAACCACAAGGTGTCGTGTTCGTCCTCACGAAAACCCTTGGCTTTTCCTTCGCTCATTTTGTCCTTGATTTCGGCAATCTCTTGGTCATCCTTCTGGGCTTCTTGTATCCTTCCCAATAATGTTGGCTGAACCTCCAAGGTTGCAAGGAAACCTCTAGGAACTATCTCCAAACGAAGCTCCTTGCGATCTTCTGCTAACTCCTGTGGCAATCCTCCCTTTACTAGGGCATTTGCATAACTCTTCTGGCTCAAAGCGTCTACAACGACATTGGCCTTTCCGGGGTGATAGTGCAGCTTCATATCATAATCCTTTATAAGCTCCAACCATCTCCTCTGTCTGAGGTTAAGCTCCTTCTAAGTGAAAATGTACTTCAAACTCTTGTGATCCGTGTACACATCACAATGATTTCCAATAAGGAAATGTCTCCAAGTTTTGAGCGCATGCACAACTGCTGCTAGCTCCAAATCATGAGTCGCATAATTCAACTCGTGCGGTCGAAGTTGACGAGATGCGTAAGAAACAACTCTTCCATCCTGCATGAGTACTCCTCCAAGTCCTAAGCATGAAGCATCGTAGTACACTTGGAAATCCTTGCGTATATCAGGCAAGATCGGCACTGGGGCTGTCGTCAACCGTTTCTTCAACTCCTGGAAACTTTCTTCACACTCTTCAGTCCAATGAAACTTTGTCTCTTTCTTCAACAATGTCGTCATCGGCTTTGCAATCTTGGAGAAATTCTCTATGAATCTCCGATAATATCCCGCGAGTCCAAGAAAACTGCGGATCTCTCCAACTAAAGTGGGTTCTAACCACTCAGTGACTGCCTGCACTTTGACGGGGTCCACTGCTATACCTTCTCTTGATATAACATGCCCTAAGAATCCAACTTCCTTCAACCAAAACTCGCATTTGCTAAACTTGGCGTACAACTGATGTTCTCTGAGCTTCTCCAGAACCAAACACAAATGCTCCGCGTGTTCCTCTTCATTCTTCGAGTACACCAAGATATCATCAATGAATACGACGACAAACTTATCCAAGAACTCCATGAACACCTTATTGATCATACTCATGAAATAGGCAGGGGCATTAGTCAATCCAAATGACATAACAATATACTCATATAGCCCATACCTTGTAGTGAAGGCTATCTTAGGTACATCCTTCTCTCGGATCTTCAACTGGTGGTATCCTGATCGTTGATCGATCTTGGAGAATACTTTAGCTCCTTGAAGTTGGTCGAACAAATCATTGATCATTGGCAGCGGGTACTTATTCTTAATCATCACTTCATTCAGTGCCCGATAATCAATGACCATTCTTAAAGATCCATTCTTCTTCTCGACCAAAAGCACTGGGGCTCCCCTAGGTGATGAACTTCGTTGAATAAATACTTTCTCCAATAACTCCTTAATCTGCTTCTTGGTCTGCTCCAGATCATTTGTTGGGCATCCATATGGTCTCTTTGATATGGGTTCGGTGCCAGGCAATAGCTCAATCAAAAACTCAATATCCCTATCCGGTGGCATGCCCAGTAGCTCCTCTGGAAATACATCCGGATAATCCTTTACTACGGTCACTTCCTCCTGAACAACTCCCATGAGAGAATGCACTTGTGTCCTTCTAGGTGAATGCCTAGATACATACTTGATCCTTTTTCCCTCCGGGGTGGTAAGCAAAATAGACCTACTGGCACAATCGATGTTCCCTCCATACATCAATAGCCAATCCATACCTAGTATCATATCCAATCCTTATGACTCCAAAACTATCAGGTCCGAGGGAAAAACATGTCCTCCAATGGTCAATGGCATCTCAAAGCATCCTTGATTTTCCATATATTCTGCTCTGGGTGAACTTACTAACATGGGGGTCATTAGGACTCTGGCGGGCAAGTTATGTCTATTTACGAATCCCCTTGAAATGTATGAATGTGATGCACGAGTATCGAAAAGAACTACCGCAGTAAATGACTTAACCCGAAACTTACCGATAACTGCATCTGGTTGCTCTTCAACCTCCTCCACGGTCACGTGGTTCACTTGTCCTTTGTTGAACGGGTTGGGCTTCTTCCCGGCGCTTCCATTGCCGTTCCCATTCTTAGCTTCAGGGCAGTCCGTGGCGTAGTGTCCATTCTTCCCGCACTTGAAATAGGTAACGTGGCTTAAATCCCTCTTGGCGGGTGTGGATGGAGTAGAGCGGTTCTAATTATTGTTTGCTCCATTCCCATTCCCATTCTTGGAGCCATTGTGGTTGTGAGTACTCCCTCCATTATGGGTGTGGCCTCCATGGTTATGGGTGTATCCTCCCAAGTTCGGGGTGAAACGGGGCTTCTGCTGGGCTCCAGAATTATTCCTTCCTTGTCCATACTTCCTCTTGTGGCTCTCAATTTGCTGTTGCTTCCCTTCAATCATAAGAGCATTGTCTACCAACTCCTGGTGGTTGTTGAAGGTTGCCACCATCAACTGTACGCTCATCTCATCATTTAGCCCTTCCATAAACCTCTCCTGCTTTGCGGCATCAGTGGCCACATCATCTGGGGCATAACGAGATAGAGTACTAAACTCATCTACGTACTGAGCCACAGTACGATTTCCTTGGCGCAAGTTGCGAAACTCTCGCTTCTTCATGCTCATAGCTCCAGTTGAGACATGGGCAGTGCGGAAAGCTTGCTGACACTGATCCCAAGTGACATTGGCTACAGGGAAAGTGGCTATGTAATTCTCCCACCATGCTGCTGCTGGTCCAGCCAATTGATGTGCGGCAAATCACACCTTCTCAGCATCTGTGCAATTGGCGGTGGTCAAATCCCTTCCAATCTTGCGCATCCAGTCATTAGCAACTATTGGTTCAATGCTGCTAGCAAACACCGGTGGTTCCAACCTTATAAAACGTGCCAGGTTGTCCACGGGTGGTGGTGGTGGAGGGTTGTTGTTGTTGTTCTGATTGTTCTGGACAAGAAGTTGCATCAAAGTGTTCTGCTGCTGAATCAACTGAGTGAGCTCAGGGGGGAAACTGAAATCCGGGCTCACGTCTCGGAGGCATCTGATGGGTGTAGAGGGAAGAGATTAGAATAGAAATGAGGTCTAAGAGAAATTCACTACCCATATGCACATGAGACAAACACAATCATATCACACCAATCAATTTCAAGCAAGGGCTTACAAAACTTCTAACTAACGTTACAAAAGTGCTCTAAATTCTACTTTATGGGGGGAAAACTACTAGTCATAGGGTGGTCATCTAGAAATTTTGATCGGCGGAAGATTCCATGATGTCTGCTCCAGCTTCATCTTCATAGTCTTCGTCACTATTATCGGGGTCTGAGTCCGTGTCGTCGATGATGATGTAGTCCTCAGAACGAATCTCCTTGAATTCTTCTTCTTCTCCTCCTCCTGGTGCTGGATCTCCCATGAATACTCTTAGCTTCCTTGTCAAATCGTCATTCTTCTCCACAAGTATTGTCATCTCCTCGTATCCGTCGCGTGTAGACTTGAGTTCTTCTTCTAGCTCCAAGTTCCTGGTTAGCGCCTTCTTTAAATCTATCTTCCCTGCGCACATCTGGTGCTCCTGTCGACGAATGTGCTGGTTTAACTCTTGGATGAACGCTGCAATGGACCTGTCCTTCCGGGTACTGATCATGTCCCATTGCTCATCTCGGCGTCCACAAATCTGGTAGATAGTGTCCTTCAGCTCCTGCTTGTATACTTCTCCAATACGTCACATGGTAATGTGGGCTGCCATACTCTTGCCTAGGCTCCAGGTTGGTGCATCAAAAGAAAACTCTATTGGCTTAGTGGATGGTGAGAATGTCCTCCCGGGAATTTGAACTTGAATATTCCATCGCTACTCTTCTGGTAAAGTGGCGGTGTAGGTCCCGGTGAAGCTTGGTATTCCGATGTTCAGGTATCTAGTGACTTCCTTCAAGTGTCGTCCAAAAGGTGTGTCTTCACCCGGTTGACTGAACTTTTTCCTTGGATCCACCATCCTAAAGAGTAGAAAATGGAGAGGAGTCAGAAATGAGTAGAGAAGAGTGACCTAGGGTTTATCTTAGTGGTCGTGTCCTACATTCAGCGTGTGCTCTGATACCATCTTGTAACGACCACGATCCGAATGGACCGAAGTCTCTGTGTACTGTGTCATCCCTGGATCAGTAATGCTGACACACACAGTACTTGAAGGATTTATAACAGAGTGGCAGTCACACACTTATTACAATGAATGTCTGAAAAGATAACTTATTACAAAAGTCTATGGCATAAGGCCATCTAACAAAATAATAGTGGAAGGCTTGGAACATAAGTGAGTCCATCAACTCCAACGGCATAGCTGAGTGCATGACAAACGACCCAGCACGTCTTACTCCTCGTCTGAAAAGTCTGCAACGTAACATGTTGCAGCCCGAAACAGGTCAGCACATGGAATATGTGATGTCTACACACGCTTCTACTCTTGTAGACTATGTTGGGCCTCCAAGCGCAGAGGTTTGTAGGACAGCAGCAATTTCCCTCAAGTGGATGACCTAAGGTTTATCGAACTCAGGGAAGTAGAGGTTGAAGATGGTCTCTCTCAAGCAACCCTGCAACTAAGATACAAGAAGTCTCTTGTGTCCCCAACACACCTAATACAACTAGGAGTTGTATAGGTGCACTAGTTCGGCGAAGAGATGGTAAAATATGGATGATAGGAGTGGCAAAGCAAAGTAATATAAATCTGTAATAAAAATTGCAGCAAGCAAACAAGTGGTAAACGTGAGCACAAATGGTATTGCAATGGTGGAAACAAGGCCTAGGGTTCATACTTTCACTAGTGGCAACTCCCAACAACATTAACATAATCGAATCACATGATATTTCCCATAAAACATGCAAAGGGGACACACTCGGAGGTCATTCCTTCGTGGTCAAGAGAGGACGAGAATTATGTAGGGCTACAAAAGCACACCTCAAAGTTCGTAGTTCTCAATCTAAGGATTTCCCAATGTCACCGCGGCCATCCAAAGAGAGTCACACAATCACCACAACATATCTAAAGGATAGTCAAAGACAAGCACCAAGAGACTCTCAATCTTCAATCAACACACAAGAGAGGAAATCACTCATGAAAATACTTTTCTAATCCATGTCCAATAGACCG
Organism: Secale cereale; assembly: GCA_902687465.1. Lineage (NCBI taxonomy): Eukaryota > Viridiplantae > Streptophyta > Magnoliopsida > Poales > Poaceae > Secale > Secale cereale. The sequence goes on along the minus strand of LR738715.1, from coordinate 579,185,580 downwards.
ATGTCACCTTGGTCTCGGGGATTATACTAGATAAAGACAAGTGAGTACATCAATCCAATACATAGAGGAAGGGGAAATATCATGGGATCACCCTAGATTAACATAGCCTATGATCACAATGAAGATCACATCATGGGAGAGAGAATTGACCACATAGCTACTGGTAAGAACCTCAGCCCCGAGGAGGAACTACTCCCGCATCATGGAGGGAGGAAGCAACGTCGATGGAGATGAATCCAGGGGCACTTCCCCGTCCCGGCAGGGTGCCGGCACAGGAATTCTGGTCCCCCGAATCTTGATGGCGATGGCGGCGGAAATCGGAATCGTGTCTGGAGAAAAGGGGTCTGGAATCAGGGTTTCCGCGACACGGTGTAAATATATGCCAAAGGGGGGCATCAGAGGGGGTTAGGGGTGCCCAGGCGCCCCCCGGCGCGGCCAGGGGGGCCGCGTGGGCAGGCCGCCTGGAGCCCCTGTGGGTCCCCTCCGGCCCTACTTTGGCCTCATGGAAGCTTCCGGAACGCTGATTTTTTATATAATTTTTCTGGGTTTTTTCGGGTAGTTCTCGTAATGTGAAAACCAGAAATACAAAAACAGGCGAAAACAGAAACTGGCACTGGGGTGCACTGAGTTAATAGGTTAGTCCAAATATGATCAAAAGTGTATGGAAGTGTATAAATAACATAGCAACATCACCCAAAAGAGGCATGGAGCAAGCAGAAATTATAGATACGTTTTGGACGTATCAACATCCCCAAGCTTAATTCCTGCTCGTCCTCGAGTAGGTAAATGATAACAAGAATAATTTCTGTGGTGACATGCAATTAACCATATAGGACTTTTTCATAGTCATATGACAAAAGCTTACTGAGACAATGAATCTATAGTAATTAAGTTGCCTCATGAGAAAATCACAAAGAACTGAAAGTTTTACAATATGATATTGAAACATCAAATAGATTTGTAATGAACATGATGTGCAAATATGATAAAGTGCTATCTAGCTTGCCCCCTTTAGTGAAGCAAAACATAAATGCAGGGGCACCTCCAAGGTTTAAGTGATGACTAGATACAATGATTTCAAAATAAACGATATCACAATCATGCAAAAGACAATGCTACTTTGGGACAATGCACATTACACTCAGATTGACAATCATGCTCTCAGTAGTTGGTGCTTTTAAAAGAAGGTGGAGACTCTCGAACCGTGGCTTTTGTTGGCAAGGTTGAAAACCCGTAGTCGGAAACAAAGACAAAACATGTACCAGAGCTCTTGGTTTTAAAACAGAGGTAATAATTATTATTTTTTGGATCATGCATGTTTCGTCAACGAATGCTAGCATACAACTCAATCACTTCTTGAGATGGACAAGTTTCGAGGAACGGCTCCCGAATGAGGACGATCACATCCTCTTAATCTCCTTTGTTTATCACTACCAAAGTTTTCTGATTTCTCATGAACAAAGCGTGAAGGAGGGTTTGTTTGTTATATTATCTTTTTGAGCCGGGCGCACTCAATGCCAGCTCCTTCTCGTATTATGGGTTTGCACATTATACATGCAATCCCGGGGTGAAGCTTGTCCAACTTAAAAAGATCATGAATTAACTACTACTTCCTCATGGACTTACAACAGAGGCACAAAATAAGAATGCTTTTTTTTTGAATAATTTCGAGATGGCACATGCAAGTCTCCGTTAGGAATGGCAGGTAAATACCATGTAGGAAGGTATGGTGGACTCATATGGCATAACTGGTTTAAAGGAATGTGGATGCACAAGCAGTCAGTCCGCTTAGTACAGGCGAAGGTTAGCAAAAGACTGGGAGCGACCAACTAAGAGAGCAATGACGGTCATAATCATGCAGAGCGACAAAGCAACATTGAATCAGGCATGGAAGTTATATCGCTACTCAGAAATAAAAGATCATCAAGGCTTGACAGACTTTCTTTACAGTCTTAAATATGCGTGAGCATACGCCAAGTCAATCAAAATAAATTATTGAAGGAAGATATTACTAAACCATACCACATCATAGGCAAACCAATCATGTTGGTACTCCAATAACACATTGGGAATCCCCCAGCTATTTGAGACTAACCATAAGAAAACATGAACTACTAAGCGCCATTATGCACGTAGCATCTTTATCATAGACATATCAACCAATGCAACGGAAGCAAACTCTCTTAATAAGATAAGCATGATAACTAAAGAGAGTTCAAGCAACCAACTAAACAAAAGCTCTTTTAAAAGATAAGCATGAAAACTAAGAGCTAAGCATGATAGTAGCTATTGAAAGACAAAGAACACACACAGCAAAGATAGACATGAAAATTCTATGTTATGTTCCAGGTAGAAGTGGAGCGTGTTTCTCTCCCACATAAAGAAAGCTGAGTTCCGACTCGTTATGAAAAGCTAAAGAAAACTAAAAAGGAAAACTAAAAGCAAGACGCTCCAAGCATAGCACATAACACATGAAGTGATAAAAATATAGTGGAACGAAAGACGAACTGATAATGTTGATGGAGAAGGGGATGCACGGGGGCATCCCTAAGCTTAGATACTTGAGTCTCCTTGAATATTTCTTGGGGTGCATGGGGGCATCCCCAAGCTTGAGCGTTTGACACTCCTGAATCTTTTTATCATCTTCCCTTGCACACTTGAAAACTCCCTTCATACATAACTCATCATAATCTGATTAGCAAGGTTAGTACCCTTAATAAAATAATTGTTCCTTGCTGGAAATAAGGATATTCTTGAAGGTCTACTGTTTATCAAGATTGCCAAAAGGTTTTTGCAACGAAAAAGCAAGCTCAAGGTTTGCAAAATGAAGGAAAGGCAAAACAGGACAGAATCTGTGAAAAACAGACCAGCAGGTAGTAAATGATTTTTCGGGGCACTTCTGCAACTCTATTCAAAAAACTCAGAACAGACGCCCGAAAGCCAATTGTATAGAGCACGCTGTCGAAAAAATTCAGACCAAAAAGATGATCTGATTTTATACGAATTTTTCTATCCAAGGACGGAATCTGTTTCCTGGACAGCACGTCACAACTTTTGAACTTTCTTGCAATCAGAGGCTAAACTTGGCACAAAGCTGAAAAATAAAGATACAATGATGTTGCTACAGTAGTAACAAACATCAAGACCACTAAAAACTGAAGGAACAAACTGAAGGTAAAGATAACAAGGGTTGTCTCCCTAGAGCTCTTTCTTTATAGCCATAAAAATAGGCTTAAGACTTTAATGATGCTCTCGTAGGAATAAGAGTTGAAGAACAAAAGAGAGCATCTAGAAGAAAATACCAAATATATTTAAGCCTAACATGCTTCCTATGCATAGGAATATTGTAATAGAATAATTCATTGAAGCACAAAGCAACTAGCATAGGAAGGCAAAACAAGCATAACTTCAAAATATTCACCATAAAGAGAGGAAACTTCTTATTACTAAGATATTTAGAACCAAGTCTCCCTCTCTCATTATAAATTTCAGTGGCATCATGGATGAACTCAACAATATAAGCATCACATAAAGCATTGTTACCATGATCCACATGCAAAAAGGTACTCTCACTCTCCACATAAGCATAATCTCATTGGTAATAGTGGGAGTAGGACTATCATAAACAACTTGAACACTATAGATTAATTGTATATTAGGAGGGTGGTGTTCAACAAGGGAGTAATTCCCTCCATGATTATGACAAGTTTCATAAGGATAATTTCTCCTTATGTCATAGGTACCTTTATAATCACTATAGATCGGAGTTATAACATCATCATGGTAGAGAAGAGCATTATCATTGCTAGCAACTATATTTGTAAACATGTTGTCTTTATTCTTACTAGCAAGAGAATTATCAATTATCACATCACTAGTGGGTGGACGATTTGCAATCCTATCATCCCCAAGCTTAGAGCTTCCCATATCATCACTTTCAGAGTTGGTACCAAAAAGATTTTCAAGATCATAAGTAGCATTATCATCATTTTCCCAATCACAATAAGTAACATGCATATCATAATCAAAATCATCTTCAATAGTACCTACGGACGTATCATCAAGATGATAATTAAGGCAATAAACTTCACCTTCTTCTTTAAACTTACAACCGTTAGGATAAAAGTTGATGGGAGGAATATGCTCAGGCCAGGTTGATACCCATTCTCCTTCCTTCTTGCTCCTCTTCCTCCTCCTCTTTTTTTTCTTATTCTTCACCTTAGGAGGGAGTGGTTTGAGATGAAGCTTCTCCACATATCCTGGTTTATCATTAGGAACAATAGGGGAAACTTGGGAGATACTCTCCTTCATAATCTTACTTATGTAATCATTTTCATGGCAATTAACAACACAATAGAGATGGCAATTTTGCAAAGTGTTTTTTATTCCTATGGCATTAACATCTAGCCATGAAGTCTTTTCTGATAACTCTTCACACATCAAAAATAACATAAGCTCATCATAAAGATCAGAGGTGATCATGTTATCACACAACCGGTTAACAGTTATGTTTTGAAAGTTCATACATTGAAAATTAAAGTGACCCTCTATACGGCAAAGTTCACAAGTAAAAGGATAAAGGTCACACAATTCTCTAGCAATTTCATTTAAATCTCTGACCCAAGTGATTGTTCTTTCATGCTTATGTTGCTTACAATACTTCTCTTCTTCAATCATAGGCCTTTCACAAGGTCTATCCACTCCACAAAAATTAACATGCTTATATAAAACTTCATTTTTAGGAATTGGATCATGCATGTTGCAATCATCATGAACAATTTCATTTCCTTTGCAAGTCTCTTTAAAAGGTTTATGATACTTGATCCAATCCTCCTTAGGCATATTAAGATGTGAAGCAAAAGATTTGAGGAAATCAACAAGGAGTTGAGAATCAAGCCCAAACTTAGCACTAAACTTATTAAAACTTGTAGTTTCAACAAAGGACTTAATGCAATCATACTCATAAATTATACCTGACTCTTTACCTTTGTCGATCTCCCAATCTTTAGTGTTGCGTTGAATTCTTTCAAGGAGTTCCCATTTAGCATCAATCTTTTTGTTTGTGAAAGAACCCATAGAGGAAGCGTCGAGCAAATCTTTATCCTGTCGAGAAAGCCTCGCATAGAAATTAGTAATAATCATATCTTTGGGGAGCCCATGGTTAGGACATTTTAGCATTAACGTTTTCAGTCTCCCCCAAGCTTGAGCTATGCTCTCTCCGTCATGAGGATAAAAATTATAAACATATTTCATATTCTCATGGACTTCATGAAGAGGATAAAACTTGGAGTAAAAGAGAGACTGGATCTCTTCCCACTCCAGTAGGTGAGAGTCATTTAGTAGCCTATACCATTCCAATGCTTTTCCTTTCAGTGACAAGGCAAATAATTTCCTCATGACAAACTCCCTTGATACACCTGCAAGCTTAAATAATGAACATAGTTGTGACAGATATAGCAAGTGTTCACCGGGATGTCTGTCTCCTGCATAACGATTAGCAAAAACATAATCGATAACACCAGCTAGTATTTTATAGGGCACAATTTCAGTAGGGGGAGGAGCAACCACCACAGGTGTGGGGCGTCTTCCCGCAAGCAACGATCCAATAGCATGGTTTTCCATAAACATAACTAGTGAAATAAAAACAAGAATGCAAGATCTAAAGATATACCTTGAAGCGCTCACCTCCCCGGCAACGGCGCCAGAAATAGCTTGATGTCTACACACGCTTCTACTCTTGTAGACTATGTTGGGCCTCCAAGCACAGAGGTTTGTAGGACAGCAGCAATTTCCCTCAAGTGGATGACCTAAGGTTTATCGAACTCAGGGAAGTAGAGGTTGAAGATGGTCTCTCTCAAGCAACCCTGCAACTAAGATACAAGAAGTCTCTTGTGTCCCCAACACACCTAATACAACTAGGAGTTGTATAGGTGCACTAGTTCGGCGAAGAGCTTGTAAAATATGGATGATAGGAGTGGCAAAGCAAAGTAATATAAATCTGTAATAAAAAGTGCAGCAAGCAAACAAGTGGTAAACGTGAGCACAAATGGTATTGCAATGGTGGAAACAAGGCCTAGGGTTCATACTTTCACTAGTGGCAACTCCCAACAACATTAACATAATCAAATCACATGATATTTCCCATAAAACATGCAAAGGGGACACACTCGGAGGTCATTCCTTCGTGGTCAAGAGAGGACGAGAATTATGTAGGGCTACAAAAGCACACCTCAAAGTTCGTAGTTCTCAATCTAAGGATTTCCCAATTGTCGGGGGAAACTGTCCGCCACGAACACCTATGGGACCGGAGCCCCTTGTCTGTGCGGTACGAGGGCGGAGGGAGCACAAAGAGCAGATCGAAGCAAACACGCGGGCAGTTTACCCAGGTTCGGGCCGCACGGATGCGTAAAACCCTACTCCTGCTTGATCGTGTATTGAGTTGAGCGTTCGGGAGCTTGAAGAAGCAGCTACACCGTGCGTGAGAGTAATCTAGGTTTCGAACCCCCTCCACGTTGTGCATGGGCCTCCTTTTATAGTGCAAGGGGTCACCGACAGGTGTCAACGTAGGAGAAAGGGGTAAAAAAAGTAAAAGAGGTGGTAGTTGTAACAGTGCGGGAACAGTGGAGCTACAGTACAGAACAGTGGTCTATACCTACTTTAACTGTGGGGGACAAGGGCATTTAATGCCCGTCGCCGTCGACCCCAAAAGCTCCCGCCTTAGCGTCTCCGTCCGCCACGGCGACGGATTTATCGCCGTGAAGTGCCACCGTGTACCCCAGGCTGCACAGCCATCCGCCACGCGTCCCTGGATAGGCCCCAGGGCGACGCGTGGGCCGATGAGCTGGAGCGCGGGCACACAGCGCAGCCCTCTCGGCAAGCACCTTGCCGGGGCCTTGATCTTGCCGGGCCCGGGAACTTGCCGCTCCCCGGGCCCCTTGCCGGGGCGCGCATAGTGCCGAGGCGATATCTTCTAGTCTTCCTAGCAAGCTCCTCTTGCCAGGGTCTTGTGTTAGTGGAACAGCCTTGAGCCTGGTACGGCCTTCCCGGCAAGCTCCTCTTGCCGGGGTCTTGATCTTTCGTCTTGTATACTTTGTTTTTGAATGGTTTGATAAGAAGCAGGAAGGTCTCCGGCGAGCACGCAGTGAACCTTGCCGCGGGAAGCTGCAACTGCCCGTGCACAAGTTGGGGTACTGGGGTACCCCTACCTTAGTACACCGACAGGAGCCCCCGGGCCTGGGCCACACACGGTGCCGAGCGCTGTTGGGCCAGGCCCAAAACAGTGCACGGGCACCCGCGGCCCGCGGCGCGCCGAATCCACTTCCATATCTGCCGCACCCCATGGTAACGGCACGCGTCGATTGCGGCGCCGTGGGATGGGACGTGCCCACGATCTCTTAATGGAAAGGGCGAAACGCCCCCCACTCCCCCATAAAAGCAGAGGCAGCGGGCGCGGTTCCCCTCCATGTGCTCTCATTACGTCGTCTTCTACCTGCAAAAGATTCCTTCTTGCGCTCCGCCTCCACAGCTCCGCCGCCGCCGAGCTCTTCGTCCCCTTCCTTCCGCCGCGTCCGCCATGGCCCCAAAGACCGACAAGGCGAAAGCGGAGAAGTCCAAGAAGGAGAAATCCGAGCAAGCAGCCAAGCTCATCGCTTACCGGAAGCGGCACGTCGTCTTCCCACCGAAGCTCGGCGTGCAAGAACTCTGGAACAGGTATTACTTGTTCTGGTCCAAGGGCACCGATGCGCATCCCCGCACCCGAGCATACCCGGCCGCCGCCAAGGACAACTATCCCGGCGGGTATCACTTCTTTGCTGCCTTTTTCCATTGTGGTCTCTGTCCTCCTTTTTCGAACTTCTTCTGTGATATCATGAATACGTATGGCCTCCATCTGCTTGATTTCACCCCCAACGCCATTCTCACCATGGCTGTTTTCGCACATATGTGCGAAAACTTCATAGGAGTCCACCCCAACGTAGCCCTCTTTAGACATTTTTTCACTCCTAGAGCCGAGGCCGATGCCCCCCTCTCCGGAGGAATTTCTTGGGTCTTCCGTCTCAATAAGAAGGGGTCGTACTTGCCGGGGGAGCTCCGCGGCAAGTGGGAGGAATGGCGAGCGGAGTGGTGCTGGATCGTAGAAGACCAGCCGCAAGCCTTCACTGCGCCGCGCACAACGCCCATCGTGCGCGGCAGGGATTGGAGTGATCTAGACTCCGACGACGTCAAGCTCGACATCGCCCTCGTCCGGATTCTCCGTCTTCGGATGGCCCGGCTGTCGGTTGCCGAGGTGGGCGCAGATTTCCTCCGCCGGCGCATCGCCCCTCTCCAAGACCGGAAGAGGCCGGCCTGGGAGTACGGCGGCCCGGCAGATATCATGAGGCTGCGCCCCGGGCTTAATTTCAACTTCACCACTCTGGAGCTGCGCGGGATGGTACGGGAACTCTTCAAGTACGACCCGACGCACCCCGAGTGGTTCCGGACTCCCCGGGAAGTGGTGCCGCTCTGCAACAACGCCGCGAGGGACCGGATCCTTGCCATGATGCCGATGTGCGACTCGCATGGCTTGGACCGCTCGTGGATCGCCCCGAAGCCCATCGACGTCCTCAACTTCTACGACAACCTCGCCGAGGTGGCGAGTAACAAGGAGGACCTCAAGCTGCATACGCGGGACACCACCGACCAGGAAATCGCCTATATAGCTTCTCGGGCTGAGGAGGCCGCCGCAGCCGCGGCGGCAGGAGTCTTCGGGTTCTCGCCGGAGGAGGCGGAGGCCGAAGAGGCGTCCACCCAGGCGGAAGAGGCGGAGATCCGCCGATTGCTGAACCTCCCACCCGACGCGCTCGCCGGAGTCCCCTCGTTGAGGCACTCCGGGATCCATGGGATCGCGACGGAGGCTGCGGCAAGGGAGGGCACCGCCGGAGGGAGCAGAGGCGCCGCGAGGGGCGGAGGCGCCAAGGGAAAGAGGGCCGCAGCGCTGGATGCTGGGCCCAGCGAGCCGGCCGGGGCAGAGGAGGAGGAGGAGGAGGAGGCCGAAGACTCCGGCGGATCCACGGAGTTATACGCCGACGACCTCTCCTCGTCGGAGAGCTCCCCGCCCCCGGCAAGCCCGAAGGAGTCCCCGGCAAAACGCCTCCGCAAGACGGCGACGGGGGAAAAGGCGCAGGCGCCCCGGCAACAGCCACCTCGGCGGGCGGCTCCCCGGGGGAGTCAAGCCGCGCCAAGGCCGTCCGGCGCACCAGCCGCGGCGGAGGCGGCCCGTGCGCGGACCACGACGGAGGCGCCCCGCAAGCCGGCAGCGAGCCGGCAGGGGTCTTCTCGGAGCGGAGCAACGGCTCCGCCCGCCCCCCGGGCGCCGGCAGCCACAGGGGCTGGGTCTTCGCAGCCCCCAGCCCCGGTGAGCACCAAGCGCGCGAGGGAGTCTTCGCCTCCCGCTCCTCGCGTCGACGCGCCCACGGTGGAGTATAACTTCTCCGCCCTGAGCGAGGACGACGAGGAGGACCAGGAGTAAGGATCCGAGATTCTTCATCTTCTTGATTTTTGTCTTGAACTTCTGTTGATGCTGACTCCGTTTACTGTTTTGATTTCAGGACCCTGGCCCACCGCGCAGCGAAGAAGGCCAAGGCGCCCGAGGCCGAGGCCGCGGAAGGCTCAGTGGCAGCGGCAACGGAGGGTGTGCCGGAGCCGAGCCTGCTGGACTCGAGCACTGCTCCGATGAGCAGCCCCCAGCGCAGCCCGCAGCGCAGCCCCCAGCGTAAGTCTGGGGTTCTCTTTTCGCTTGTCGGGGTACGCCTGAGGCTTTGATTTTGTCTTCACGTATTGACATTTCTTGTCTTGTTCTGTATAGAGGAGGAACCCCAGCGGGAAGAGCGCCCGGAGGCCACAGATGAGGAGCCGCAGGCCCCGCCATCCCCGCCAAGGCAGAACTCTCCGGCAAGGGAGAGTGCTCCGTCAAGGGCGGGTACTCCGCCAAGGCAGAGTACCCCGCCAAGGACGAGCAGCCCGGCAAGGGCGGCCACCCCGCCAAGGCCAAGTTCCCCGGCGAGGGCGACTACTCCGACGAGGCCGAGCTCCCCGGCGAGGGAGCCCGCCGCTGAGGACGTCCGCCAAGGTAATCTTTGTAACTTGTCTTCTTGGCTTGTCTCTTTTTTGGATATTTGCTTGAGTCTTGAATTTCTTTGTCTTCTTCTTCTTTCTAGATCTTCCTCCTCCCGCGCCCATGGAGACGGAGGTGATTATCCTCGAGGAGGAGGACGCGCAGGGCGGCGGTGGCGACGCTCCAGTCGTCGAGGAGGTGGGCGAGGCCGCCGAGCCGGCCGCGCAAGAGACTGCTCCGGCTGCGGACGCAGCGGCCGGGGAGGGGGACGGTGGCCGCACCGCCGACCCGGAGGCGGCGGGAGCATCGGATGCTGCACCGGCCACCGGTCCCTCCGCCGGCGAGGAGCAAAGGTTCTATCTCGAGGCCCCCAATGGCGTCTTCATCCAGATGCCGTGGGGGTCTTCGTCGCGAGCTCCTGCGGAGGGCGAGGTGTTCGACGGAGAGGTCCTCGCCTCCGCAGTCCTGAAGATCGTCCAGGCGCCCGGTGGAGGTGAGGGGCCCGAGGAGGAGCGATTGCTTCATCAGCTCCTGGCCCTTTACCGGGCCAGGCAAGCAAAGCTCGCTTCCCGGGAGGCTCTTGCCGCCAAGGCCGCGGCAGAGATGGAGAAGCGTGCGGCGGAGCTCAGCGCCGCCAATCAGGCTGCCCTCCGCCAGGTGGCGGAGGAGCGTGAGCGTCTCGCCGGCGAGTACCAAGAGTGGGTACTTGAGAGGGCCGAAGCCGATGAACAGCAGCGTCTCGCCGGGGTGGAGATGTCCCGGCGAGAGGGAGAGCTCGCGCAGCGGAAGGTTGAGCTGGATTCTCATGAAGAAGACCTTGCCGCTCGCGAGGCTGCCCTTGGCGGGGAGCTGAAGGAGGCGAAGGCCGCCGCGGTTGCCGTGGAGGACGCCAAGAAGGAGCTCGCCGCCAAGGTCGAACAACTGGAGAAGGCGATGAAGGTGAGCGCCGAGAAGGTTGCCGCGCTCATCTTGGAGCGCGAGAAGGACGCTCACACAAACTCAGAGCTCCAGGTGAGTTTATCCAAGAGGGGTGACGAGCTGAAGGCCGCCAAGGACTCCATTGAAGACCTGGAGCTGAAGGTCACCACCCTGAAGGAATCGCTCGATGCTGCCCGAGCCCAGGAGACCAAGTTGAAGGATGAGCTCCGCAAGGAGCGAACCTTGGTGGAGAGCGTCAACAAGGCCTCCGAGCTCTTCCGGCAGACTATTGAAGTGTGGACCGAAGAGCTGGTTTCTTCTGCGTCCAATATTGATCAAGAGCTGCTGGCGCTGAAGGTTGAACACCTTATCTACTCGCCGGATCCAGATCTCCCGCACAGCGCCAAGCTCAGCCTCTTCTTCAGAGGCGTCGCTCCGGCTCTTGCAGGTCTCCGGAACCGCATCCCCGCGCAGCTGGCCGAGGAGTCGCGCCGGCTCTGCGCGGGAACTCTGGAGCGGGTCTTGACGAAAATCGTGTACCGCAACCCGGGGATCAACCTCACGAACGTTCTTCGCACTCTGCCGGCAGATGCAGACACGGAGGCCCTGAAGGAGCAGGTCGGCCACATCATCGCCAAGGTGGCAAAGCTTGGCAGGAAGGAAGGCGACCGCGTAGACTAGGGCCCCATTTATCTTTATCTTTTTATTGCTGCACATTATGTTATGAACTCATTAGTCCATTGCGACAAGTTATCCTTGTAAGATATTTGCTTTACTTCAATCAATCAGTGCAATGTTATCTTCCTTGTTCCAATCTTTGACTCTGTATGTTTTTCACCCTACGCTCCCGGGGAGCTCGCCGGCAAGGGGCCCTTGTCGCGAGCGCTGAGTGTTGGACTCTAAGCAGCCTGCTGGCCAAGGTCCTCGCCGGCAAGCAACCTTGCCGCAGCTGGTCGCAACGCACTTAGCTTGCTGAGCGTACTCGGAAACGAGGCAAGGGCGCGACACTTGTCGCAGCTCACTTAAATCGTTGAGTGGACTCGAAAACAAGATAAGGGTGCGGCAAGCTACGGGTAGGTTCCTCCGCGCACAGGTTTTCCATACAAAGTGTGATCGTTCAAGGAAGACAACCAAAATTTAAAATTTGAACTGGTCAAATTTTAACAACTTATCTTTCATATGCTGCTTGCTCATATTGTTTATTCTCCGGTAAGGCTTCTCTTACTTGAACAGCACTTAGTTCCTCCTCCATCTCCTTCCCCCCCGGCAAACTTGTGCGCGAGGAACGTTCCTTCTGCTTAAGAGAAAAGGAAAGGGAGAGGGAAACAAGCATATTGCCTTTCGGCGTAATAGTGCTTACCGTATGTCTGAGTGTTGCATCAAATGCTAAACAGAACGTGCAAACAGCAAAGAGAAACATGCAAAAGGCAATCGATGCGAAAAACACGAAAAACTTTACTGATGCACGGGGTCTGCGCCCGGCTTTGTACAAAGGGTTACATGCAACAGCGGCAAGGCTTGTACAAAAGGTGGTTGCCGGAGCGGATCACGGCAACCGCGCCTTAGGGGTGAAACTTGCGAAGATGCTCTATGTTCCAGGAGTTGCTCACCGGTAAGCCTTCTTCGGTCTCGAGGCGGACAGCGCCGGGCCTCGTAACTCGTCTCACCCGATAAGGGCCTTCCCACTTCGGCGTCAACTTGTTGGAATTCTTGGCGGACTGAACACGCCGAAGAACAAGGTCGCCTTCCTCGAGACTCCTGGCCTTGACTTTGCGGCTATGGTAGCGGCGCAAAGCTTGCTGGTAACGAGCAGCTCGTACAGCAGCCTGGAGACGTCCCTCCTCAAGGAGCAATGCGTCGTCCTGCCGCAGTTGCTCTTGCTCGAGCTCATCATAAGCGAGTACTCGAGGAGATCCGTATACGAGTTCCGTGGGGAGAACTGCCTCTGCTCCATAGACTAGAGCAAAAGGTGTCTGCCCGGTGGCTCGACTTGGTGTCGTTCTGATTGACCAAAGAGCCGCCGGGAGCTCCTCTATCCAATTCCTTCCGCACTTGCGCAGCCTGTCAAAGGTCCTTGTTTTGAGTCCGCGCAGCACTTCAGCATTTGCCCTCTCCGCTTGGCCGTTGCTCCTTGGGTGAGCAACAGAAGCGAAACAGACCTTGGCGCCAAGGTCTTGGACGTACTGCATGAAGGTGCGACTAGTAAATTGCGTACCGTTGTCGGTGATGATCCTGTTCGGGATCCCGAAACGGCAAACAATCGACCTGAAGAACCTGACTGCTGACTGTGCTGTCACCTTCCTCACCGGCTCTACTTCTGGCCACTTTGTGAACTTGTCGATTGCAACGTACAAGTACTCAAAGCCCCCGACAGCGCGAGGGAAAGGGCCGAGGATATCGAGCCCCCAGACCGAGAAGGGCCATGACAAAGGGATTGTTTGGAGAGCTTGAGCTGGCTGATGAATTTGCTTTGCATGGAACTGGCACGCTTCACACTTGGTTACTAGTGCAGTCGCATCTTGGAGGGCTTCTTGCCAAAAGAACCCTTGCCGGAAAGCTTTCCCGGCAAGTGTCCTTGCGCCAATGTGGTGGCCGCATATGCCTCCGTGTATTTCTGCCAACAGCTTCTGTCCATCTTCTCTGGAGATGCATTTCAACCTGACACCGTTGAGTCTTCTTCTGTATAGCTCGTTATCCACGAACTGATACATACTTGACTGCCTGGTTATCTTCTCTATCTCTTGAGGGTCGTCGGGAAGTTCTCCAGTTTGCAGAAAACGGACGATCTGCTGCGCCCATGCTGGAGCCCGAGGCTCGACTGCAAGGACTAAAGGCTCGAGGGCCGCTGCGGGAACCTCAGCTTCTACGGCAAAGACCTCTGATCCTGCCGGAGCTGACGGTCCCCCGACAAGCTCGCCGGGGCGAGGCTTGTCGGGAACACTTGCTTCAACTGCACAAACCCGAGGGCTTGCAGGAGCAAACTGCTCCTCAGCGTTGTTGTTGATCTTGGGAACTTTGGCGGCGGGTTCAGGAAGATCCGCCGGCAAGTAGTCGCCGGAGACCAACTTTCTCTTCTTGGACTGCCCAATTGATGGTGTAACTGATGGCTGAGTCAGCTTGAGCAAAAAGGTCCCTGGTTCCACAGGTAACTTCATCGCGGCGCACTTTGAAAGGCCATCTGCAATCTCATTTTGAGCTCTTGGGACGTGCTCCATCTGCAGACCTTCAAAGTGCTCTTCAAGCTTTCTCACTTCATCGACATATGCTTCCATCAAAGGACTCTGATAGCTCTTGTTAACTTGTCGGACCACCAACTGAGAATCTCCCCGCACAATCAGCTTTCTGATCCCAAGTTCGGCCGCAATCCTGAGGCCGGCAAGCAAGCCTTCATATTCTGCAGTGTTGTTTGTCGCTTGCTCCCTGGGAAAGTGCATCTGGATAATATATTTGAGGTGCTCTCCGGTGGGCGCGATGAGTACCACGCCGGCACCGGCGCCTTGCAGCGAGAAGGCACCGTCAAAATACATCACCCATTCACTCGTCGCTTCTTGCACGGGTGCGCTTGTTTCTTGAACTTCATCTTCTGGTGTTGGGGTCCATTCAGCAATGAATTCTGCCAAAGCCCGGCTCTGTATGGTTGAAGTACTTTCAAACTTGAGTCCAAAGCTTGACAGCTCCAGTGCCCACTCGACGATCCTGCCTGTTGCCTCTGGATTGTGCAATATCCTCTTCAACGGAAAGCGAGTGACCACTGTTATCTCATGGGCTTGGAAGTAGTGGCGCAGCTTCCTCGAGGCCATGAGGAGGCCGAAAAGCAATTTTTGCACACCAGAGTACCTTGATCTAGCTCCCTGGAGAAGGGAACTTACAAAATACACTGGGCGCTGCACCATCTTCTTCCGCACCTCTCCTTGTTTCTGCGCAGAGTCTTCCTTGTCGGGGCCAGAGCTTGTCGGGACAGCCCCCTGCTTGTCGCCAGATTCGCTTGCCGGTGATGCTGACTCCTCGTCGGACTCCCTCTCCGCTACTAACGCAGCACTAACCACCTGGTTGGTTGCCGCTAGGTATAGCAACAACTTTTCCTGTGGTTTAGGTGCGACAAGTATAGGAGTGGAGGACAGGTACCGTTTCAAATCCTGCAACGCCGCCTCCGCTTCCGGAGTCCACTTCATGGGACCTGCCTTCTTCAAGATTTTGAAGAAGGGTAGGGCGCGCTCTGCGGATTTCGAAATGAACCTACTGAGGGCAGCAACGCAACCTGCAAGCCTTCTGACATCCTTGACGCGCTTCGGGGCCTCTATCTGCTCGATGGCTTTGATCTTGTCGGGGTTGGCTTCAATCCCCCTCTGTGATACAAAGAACCCGAGAAGCTTGCCGGAGGGGACTCCAAAGACGCACTTCTCGGGGTTCAGCTTGAGCTGTATTCTGCGCAGGTTCTGAAACGTTTCCTCCAAGTCTTGAATCAGTGTTTCCTTGCTCTTGCTCTTCACCACGATGTCATCCATGTAAGCTTCTACATTTCTGTGGATCTGTGGCTCAAAAGCAGTGTACACTACCCTTGCAAAGGTTGAGCCTGCATTCTTCAATCCAAATGGCATGCGGATAAAGCAATAAGTGCCACATGGAGTGATAAACGCAGTCTTCTCTTCATCCTCCTTAGCCATGAAAATCTGATGATAGCCTGAGTATGCATCAAGAAAACAGAGTAACTCACATCCGGCAGTGGAGTCAACGATCTGGTCAATGCGCGGCAAAGGGAAGGGATCCTTGGGACATGCTTTATTGACATCGGTGAAGTCTATACACAGTCTCCACTTCCCGTTGGCCTTGCGCACGACAACTGGGTTTGCCAGCCACGTCGGATGGATCACACCTCTAACTAGGCCTGCTGCCTCTAGTTTCTTGATCTCCTCATTGATGAACTCTTGGCGCTCCACGGCTTGCTTCCTCACTTTCTGCTTGATGGGCCGCGCATGAGGACAGACAGCAAGCTTGTGCTCAATCACCTTCCTGGGAACACCGGGGATGTCAGATGGTTGCCAAGCAAACACATCGACATTCGCCCGCAGGAAGGCGACGAGCGCGCTTTCCTATTTGCTGTCAAGGGTGGCACTGATGGTGAAGGTACCACCAGTGCCATCCTCCTTTGCGGACACTTTCTTGGTTGCCGGAGGAGCAGCCATTCCTTTCTTGCTCTTGCCGGTGGAGATCGATGGAACGTCCTCGACGGCAGCGCAGCACTCCGAAGAGGTGCGGTTGTCGGAGTGGGTCCCAGAGCACTTGCCGGACTTGGTCTTCGTCTTCTTCCCCCCGGGAGCTTCAGCGGCAAAAGTATCCTTCTCGGCCGCAGCTGCCGCATCCCGGTAAATCTTGTCGGCGCAGATAAGCGCATCCTTCTTGTCGCTGTGGACAGTGATGACGCTTATCGGCTCCGGCATCTTCAGCACGTTGTAGGCATAGTGGGAAGCTGCCATGAACTTGGCGAGGGCGGGACGGCCGAGTATTCCATTGTAGGGCAATGGAATATCAGCGACGTCAAAGGTGATGCGCTCAGTCCTGAAGTTGAGCTCCCCGCCAAAGGTCACCGGCAGAGTGATCTTTCCCTTGGGCTTGCTCCTTCCCGGGTTGATTCCTTGGAATGAACCGGTCTCTTCGAGCTCGCCGTCTTGAATCTGGAGTTTCTTGATCACAGCAGAGGAGATCAAGTTCAGCCCGGCCCCGCCGTCAACCAACATTTTGGTGACCTTGAGGTTGCGGATGGTGGGAGAAACCAGCATCGGCAAGCACCCGACCGCCGTGGTGCGGTCAGGGTGATCCTCAAGGTCAAAAACGATGGGCGTGCTGGACCATTTGAGGAGCCTGCGCGACTCCACGGGCGGCTCCGCTGCATTCACCTCACGCACCCACTGTTTCAGCTGGCGGTGGGAGGTGTGCAGGGAGGCGCCACCGTCGACGCACAGGACCTCCGTGGCCTTCTGGAACTCCTGCTCGCTGTTTTCGTCGTCCTCCATGTCTTCATCGTCGTCTTCGTCGTTGTCGCGGCCCCGGGGAGGTCGATCTCCTTGCCGCTGCTTGGCCTTGCCGCGGCGTCCTCCCCGGCCGTTGAACGGCCGCTTCTTGCTGGGCTCTTCCCCGCCACCTTGGGCCTTCTCCTTGTCGCGCCTCTCGTACTCAGCTTTTTGCTGCTCGACGAGGTACTCGACGCGCTTGCAGTTGGAGAGATCGTGACCCTTGGTGCGGTGAATCTTACAGTATTGCTTGTCGGAGCTACCCGGCTTGTCGGCCGCCGCCGCAGGGGCAGGCTCCTTGCCGGAGCCGCCAGCCTGCGCTTGCTTGGCGGGGGCCTCCTTGCCGGACTTCTCGACGGCAAGCACTTCCTTCTTGCCCTTCTTCCTGTTGTTCCGCCGCCGGCTCTTCTTTGCCGGGGTGGCGTCGTCGCTGTCGCTTCCCCCTGCGCCAGCATCCTCTCCGGGGAGTTTCCTCCCTTCTTCCGCGCGGGCGCACTTGTCAGCCAGAGCGTAGAGCTCGCTGACGTCCCTAATCTTGGTCATCGCCATCTCCTCACGCATGCGGCGGTTACGCACGTTCTGATGGAACGCGCTGATAACCGCGGCAGGGTGAACGTCAGGGATGTTGTGCTGCACCCGGCTGAAGCGTTGGATATACTTGCGCAGGGGTTCGCCTTCCTTCTGGGCCAAGATGTGGAGATCGCTCTCCTGGCCATGGGGTTTGTGGCCGCCGGTGAAGGCGCCAACAAACTGATGGCAGAGGTCGGCCCAAGAAGAGATAGAGCCTTCCGGCAAGTGCATGAGCCACGAACGGACGTTCGGCTTCAGCACGAGCGGGAAGTAGTTGGCTAGGATCTTCTCGTCGCGCCCCCCGGCAGCCTGCACTGCGATAGTGTAGACGCTGAGAAACTCCGAGGGGTGCGTCTTGCCGTCGTACTTCTCCGGTACGTCGGGCTTAAAGTTCTTCATGCTGGGCCACTGGACGCGCCGCAGCTCGCGGGTGAACGCAGGGCAGCCTGCCGCGTACGGCAAGTCGCCTGGTTCACCGGGCGCGTGCGCGTCGACAGTGTTCCCAGCTCTCTTGTCGGATTGTCGCCGAGCTTCTCGGCGGCGCTCGATCGTGGTTCGAGCGTCTTCATCCCGCCGGTCGTCGAGGACCTGGCGCTTGTCCCGACGGGCCCGCGGGTCCGACGAGGCTGTGGAGCCGTCGTCGGGGTTGTTCCGGCGGGGCGGCGTCTTCTGCTTCTGCGGCGGGGAGTGCACGCTTGTCGCACCCCCGGCAGTCTTGTCGCCGATAGCCTTCGTCTTCTCAGCCTGCCGCGGCTGTGAGGTCGACGGCTGCTGCGGAGAGTCGTTGTTGGCGAAGTCTATCAGGCTCCGGATAGTGGCCCTCCATTCTTCGGCCTTGTCGGCCGCCGGAGGAAAATCGAGGAGCAGCTGCGCCCTTGCGAGCGCTTCTGCCGGAGTAGTGGGGAACGCGGGCGAGCGGTGCGAGGAGCGGGATACGCTCGGACTTCTAACGACGTTAGAAGGAGCGGAGTCCCGCGCCGGCGCCTTCGCTTTGCTTGTGCCCGGACGGGGGTCCGGGGCGTCCCGCGAACCTCCAGTTTGGCCTTGTCCCAGCAAGCGGATACCACCTCCCGTGGTATGGCGCTGCGGGGTCGTCGTGTGCTGTGATGGACGCGGCGCGTCCACGGAGACCGAGGTTCGGTCGTCCGTCCTGTTCTTGGATCTGGTGGCACCGTGAGTGTCCTCGCCGGCAACCACCCTTCCGACGGCGTCTCCCCCGCCCACCGTTGGCTCTGGTGGCGGCGGATGAGACGCAGACGGGCCTCCGACCTCCGAAGGCTTCTTCTTCGGGGCCATGGAGTTGTCGCTGATGAAGTTGCTGATGAAGCTGGAGAGGTTGATGAAGAATGCGCCCGCGCGAACGCCGGATCAGGTTCGCACAACCTCGACGCCCCCTACCTGGCGCGCCAAAGATGTCGGGGGAAACTGTCCGCCACGAACACCTATGGGACCGGAGCCCCTTGTCTGTGCGGTACGAGGGCGGAGGGAGCACAAAGAGCAGATCGAAGCAAACACGCGGGCAGTTTACCCAGGTTCGGGCCGCACGGATGCGTAAAACCCTACTCCTGCTTGATCGTGTATTGAGTTGAGCGTTCGGGAGCTTGAAGAAGCAGCTACACCGTGCGTGAGAGTAATCTAGGTTTCGAACCCCCTCCACGTTGTGCATGGGCCTCCTTTTATAGTGCAAGGGGTCACCGACAGGTGTCAACGTAGGAGAAAGGGGTAAAAAAAGTAAAAGAGGTGGTAGTTGTAACAGTGCGGGAACAGTGGAGCTACAGTACAGAACAGTGGTCTATACCTACTTTAACTGTGGGGGACAAGGGCATTTAATGCCCGTCGCCGTCGACCCCAAAAGCTCCCGCCTTAGCGTCTCCGTCCGCCACGGCGACGGATTTATCGCCGTGAAGTGCCACCGTGTACCCCAGGCTGCACAGCCATCCGCCACGCGTCCCTGGATAGGCCCCAGGGCGACGCGTGGGCCGATGAGCTGGAGCGCGGGCACACAGCGCAGCCCTCCCGGCAAGCACCTTGCCGGGGCCTTGATCTTGCCGGGCCCGGGAACTTGCCGCTCCCCGGGCCCCTTGCCGGGGCGCGCATAGTGCCGAGGCGATATCTTCTAGTCTTCCTGGCAAGCTCCTCTTGCCAGGGTCTTGTGTTAGTGGAACAGCCTTGAGCCTGGTACGGCCTTCCCGGCAAGCTCCTCTTGCCGGGGTCTTGATCTTTCGTCTTGTATACTTTGTTTTTGAATGGTTTGATAAGAAGCAGGAAGGTCTCCGGCGAGCACGCAGTGAACCTTGCCGCGGGAAGCTGCAACTGCCCGTGCACAAGTTGGGGTACTGGGGTACCCCTACCTTAGTACACCGACACCAATGTCACCGCGGCCATCCAAAGAGAGTCCCACAATCACCACAACATATCTAAAGGATAGTCAAAGACAAGCACCAAGAGACTCTCAATCTTCAATCAACACACAAGAGAGGAAATCACTCATGAAAATACTTTTCTAATCCATGTCCAATAGACCGCTGTCACCTTGGTCTGGGGATTATACTAGATAAAGACAAGTGAGTACATCAATCCAATACATAGAGGAAGGGGAAATATCATGGGATCACCCTAGATTAACATAGCCTATGATCACAACGAAGATCACATCATAGGAGAGAGAATTGACCACATAGCTACTGGTAAGAACCTCAGCCCCGAGGAGGAACTACTCCCGCATCATGGAGGGAGGAAGCAACGTCGATGGAGATGAATCCGGGGGCACTTCCCCGTCCCGGCAGGGTGCCGGCGCAGGAATTCTGGTCCCCCTAAGCTTGATGGCGATGGCGGCGGAGATCGGAATCGCGTCTGGAGAAAAGGGGTCTGGAATCAGGGTTTCCACGACATGGTGTAAATATATGCCAAAGGGGGCATCAGAGGGGGTCAGGGGTGCCCAGGCGCCCCCCCCCCCCCGGCGCGGCCAGGGGGGCCGCGTGGGCAGGCCGCCTGGAGCCCCTGTGGGTCCCCTCCGGCCCTACTTTGGCCGCATGGAAGCTTCCGGAACGCTGATTTTTTATATAATTTTTCTGGATTTTTTCTGGCAGTTCTCGTAATGTGAAAACCTGAAATACAAAAACAGCCGAAAACAGAAACTGGCACTCACTGAGTTAATAGGTTAGTCCAAATATGATCAAAAGTGTATGGAAGTGTATAAATAACATAGCAATATCACCCAAAAGAGGCATGGAGCAAGCAGAAATTATAGATACGTTTTGGACGTATCTATATGCTGGCAAGATAACACAGTAGAGCAAGTAACAGAAATAAAGGCTAACACTATATGCATATTTGGCTGCTTGAGGCTCTAAGGTTTTTTTTTTTTGCATAAAGCCAATTTTCCCCTACAACAAAGGAATAAATTTTATTTTAACTATCATGGTAGTTGAAACATCATTGAGAAGGTACGTCTAACTCAATCCCAATTAAAGTAGTCATCATTAACCCAACAAATTTATTTTAGAGTGATGAGATCAACCAATAATTCAAGTACTAGATACTCAAGATGTCCATAACCGGGGACACGGCTAATCGTGATTAGTTTGTACACTCTGCAAAGGTTTCCGCACTTTGGATTTCTTGCACTGCATGGTGTTTGAGAAACGGATGACCGAGACACAGTCTTTCAGAAGCATTTACTCTTTACCCCGGGTGGACCCGTACACCTACTTTCCCCTACATCAGCTAGTCCACCACTGAAAGAGCTCACATAACTTACTCATACTATGCCAGATCCCATAATGGCATTGTGGCTGCACACGAAAGTTTCTAGCATGAATAGTTTTATGATCCCTTTGAGCCTGGGTGGCATTCCATAGGATAATCACACGGTACCCCCGGGATTTCCTAGGATAACACTAGATTCTCCAGGTGCCGTGCAACCAATCCACCCAGATGTGTATTCAAGTAGCCACCTTAAGTTGAACCATTAATTAACAACTCACATCTGTCATGGATATTCTCTCAAACCCAAACCACGTCTACGAGCATAGCATGGCAACCTAAGCATAACGTAGAAGTAACTCCTAGGGTTTGAAAATAATGTAGGTAATAGGTTCTACCTCAATCTACTTCCCAGACCCACAAGTTAAGAGATCCTACTCATGCAATGTGTGAGGGTTTGTTCTAATGCATAAAAACTGGGTAATAAAGGGTATGATCAAAGTATTACTTGCCTTGCTCATGGTTCGCAAAACCTAGAGACTCGTAGTAGCACGCTTCGCACTCCGGGAATTCTATCGCAAGCAAACAGTAGCATACATAAGCAATCAAGCAAAGATGCACAAGCATAACTCCAAACAAGAAGATCTAACCAGAAAGTTCAACTTAAAAACTCCGGTTTGCAAAAAGAATCAAATCAAACGGAGCAACGAAGCTCAAACTGCGAAAGAAACAAGATCCGTTTACTAGATTGGTCTAAAGTCAAATTTTACAGTAGCAAAACCTTGTTCAAGTTGGTTAAACGGAAAGAGGGCTTCGAGACGAAGATCGGGGCGCTTGAATAGCCTGATTCTGACTCTCGAGCGAAAAGAAAAACTAAAAAACAAGATCAGGGCAGAAATCACGATCGAAAATAATCGCCGATAAAGCCCCGAAAAGAAAACTGACAAACAGGGTAATGAACGAACGTTTGTTGTCTGCGACTAACGGGCGAACTGCGTTCGGTTAAACCAATTACGGACGAACGTCCACTAAACAACTAAACTGAAAAAAACGAACCGATCTATTTTTAAAAAATAGATCTAGGGTTTCTAAAAAAACCGAACGGTCTAAAAAAACCGGCCATTACCTTAACGGGTCGGGCGGCGGTGGTGGGGCGGGTTGCCGGCGGCAACGGCGTCGGCGGCGGCGGCCGCGGTGCTCGGCTGTGGCGGCGGGCTCGACGGCGGTGGTGGAGGCGAAACGGGGGGGGCTGGCTTGGGGAAGGGGGCGGAGGAGGTGGCCGGTGTAACACCCCAAAAATTTAACCATCTTTTATTAATTAAAATTTTGCCATGGTAAATTTAATTTTTATTCTCTGGATTTTCTTTTGATTGAGAACCACTCTTTTCTTCTGAATTGTGGAGTTTTCCCTCCAAAAGGAAAACTTCTCAAAAATGTTGTTGGACTTGTATACCCTCTCAAGAAACATTTCTTCTATCAGTGGAATTATTTCTATAATTATTTTCCTAGGCTTTATTTCTTTTAAAATGATTTTTCATAAGTTTTGGAGCCTCTTTTGCACTATAACCTTTGATAAATTTATTTAAAAATTCCACCAAAGTTGGGAGATGCTAGTAGGGGTATATAATTCAACTTTATGCAAAAATACACTCGTGTTCTTTGAAAGATTTGAGCAAACCATCCTCTTTTACTCTCTGGTTAGTTTTGGTATTTTCTACTGCACCGAGCCGCCGCGTTCGTTTCCCCCGCGCCCTGGCCCTTGCTCGCCCGCAGAGCCACGCCCATCCTCCTCCACTCATCAGAACCGCCCTGGTCACCTCCTGGCACCCCACAGCACCACCACCGCAAGCCGCCATGGCCGTAGCAGGCTCCTGCCATGGACGGCACCGCCCGAGCCACAGCCGCGCCAGCTCGCCCCTGAGCAGCTCGAGCTCATCCCCTCGCCCTGCCAGACCCCGCCAGCCATCGCCACGCGCCCCCTGGCTAAAGAACGGCGGTTCGCCGTTCCTATCCTCTGCCGCCGCGGGGACCGACCTCGACCGCATATAAAAGGAGCCCCGAGCTCGTCCCAACCCTCAGGCGACCTCATACCATCCCCCTAGTGGTCCCACACCAAGCAATCGATGGAGGGAAGCCGTCTTCCCCATCTCCGGTCAGCTCGGCCGCCGCCACCCTCCGGTCTCGTTCATCGCAAGCAAAGTCTCCCCAGCCCATCCAGTGCCACCATCCTCTTCCCCTCGACCTTGCGGAGCCACCGCACCACTCAAACCCGATCGGGAACCACCGTAGCTCGAGCCCCCAATCCTCCCGAAGCCACCGTCCGCTGCAGAGCTCGTCGCCGGCGACTCCCTTCGTCCCCGCGACCCTCTCGACCACCGGGAGGATCGCCCTAGCGTAGTGAAAATGTTCCCGTCGTCGGAGCCCCGCGAGCAGCGACCAATCGTCGGCGTTGATCGCCGGAGCTCCGCCTCCGCTCGGACAGAGGAGGAAGGAGACGCGGGCGACTGGTCAAACCTGACCAGTGGGCCCAAGGGACCCACTGTCTGTGACCCAGACCGCCGAAACGTATTTTAAGTGAAAGCGTATTCCACAAAATACACCTTCGCTAGAGAAAAACGTAAGTGCTGCCGAAACGTTTTCTTTTTCTTATTTTTATTAAAAACAGATTTTGACTAAACTTTGACTAGCTGTAACTTTTTAAATATAAGTCAAATTGATTTGATTCTTTTTCTGTTGTTTCTCAAATTTTGTCTAGTTTATTTTCATATTTATTTGAAAATTTTCCAAACAACTTTTTTGTACTGTTTTGAAACTATGTGTTAATTCAAATTTTCGTAAAATAGGATTTTGAAGAAGAAGGCAACTTTCAAAAAGTGCACCCCCACTTGCATACTCTTGAAGGCAAGCATCCTGAACCCTGGCATAATATTGTTGTGTGTTGTTTGATACGGTTATAACACCACCTTGACACGGAGTTTTCATTATTTTATGTGATGATATGATCATACTCATGAGTGCATATTGATGATTCCGCGCTGTTGGAATTTGATATGTTTGTGATAGTAATAACCCTCGTATGCCTTTCATGCCTACCGGAAGGAATCCGGGAAAGCCTCTGTCTTGTGTAGACATGAGCTTGTCCCTAGTTCCTCATCGAGACGGTTGTGTCCGGTATGGCATGGTGAGGTATGATGGGTGGTGATTCTGTCTGTTGGTTGAAATATATTTGTTATGCTAATCATGCAGGGAATACTTAAACCTCCTGAGTCGGCCGTAGATCGAGTCTTGTTCCAGTAACCCCCATACTTGTTTCGTACTACCACTTGTCCCTGCCATAGGTAGGGTACGGTTCAGTAAGTTGTCATTCCCTTTCTAGCACACACCATACATAGAGGCCATGGTGGAAGATACCGGCTGCATCCGGTAGGCATGCCACCTGGTCCGGGGGCATGGGTGTTTTCGGTTGGAGCCGAAGGGGTAGCTCCCCTAGTTTGCGCGCGTTATAAATTTTGTGATCCCATGCTAGTCGAGGTTGTAGCCTCCCCACTTAGAGTTTCGCTTAACGGGTGTCGTGGGTGATTCCAGACACCGGTAAGTTAGGCTGGTGTGTGTGGTCAGGTGTGTTTTCAATTAAAAGACCATAGACGGAATTAGTCCCGATGGACTAAAGGAATCCGTTACTCGTGGGTAAAGAGTACACCCACTACAGAGATTATATCTATTCGAATAGCTGTATCCATGGTTAAGGACTACAGTCTGGGATGGGTCAAGTGTCGATCTTAGTGTCGGTCTTCGGAGGAAAAACTGCTAAACCAGAACTTTGATCATGACATATGACATATGATGATTATGATTGTTATTATTGTGGACTAACCATTTGTATTATTTGAATTATTAAGTATCCCTGGGACGGTTCTACCTCTCGGATATTCACTGTGATTATTCTTATATAAGCCCTTTATGTGGTGTCGCTCAGATGCCCGACTGTGGCATGCTTGTTATTTAAATTCCGTGGAGGAGAAAAAAAGCAGGCTAACTCGTCAGTTACGGAAGGCTAAAGATCCATCCCTTCGGTGACCAGGGACGGCAACGCATTCTGTCAAAAAAAGGGACGGCAACGCATCATTTGTGATTAGTTGATCTCTGATGACATGGCATGCTTTGTTGGACCCTTTGCATGTCAAGAGAATACCTTGTAGTGGGGAGCAACTTCTTAAGAATGTAAGATTACTTTTAAGCCCTTTATGTGGTGTCGCTTAGACGCCCGACTGTGGCATGCTTGTTATTTAAATTACTTTTAAGCCCTTTATGTGGTGTCGCTCAGACGCCCGACTGTGGCATGCTTGTTATTTAAATTACTTATAAGCCCTTTATGTGGTGTCGCACAGACGCCCGACTGTGGCATGCTTGTAATTTATTTACTTTATAAGCCCTTTATGTGGTGTCGCTCAGACGCCCGACTAAGGCATGCTTTATATCATTTTCCTTTCGAGGCGTCGCTTCAGACACCCGATCGGTGCATTCTATTTCTACTCTCTGATTGCATATTCATGTTTTATATGAACAACCTGCTTGCATCATGGATTTTTATTTCGTGACTGACGTTGTGATCATAGAATATTTTGGAGCATGATTATCATTTGTTATATTATACCAGTGTTCATAATGTTTGCGAGTACATTCAAAGTACTCACTAGCTTGTCCCTGGCTATTGTCTTGGCCAGATTTCTTGCATGGAGAGGAGCGTTGCGATGACAGCCCCGGAACCTACATAATGGTGATAGCAGCCTTGCGAAGATAGGAGTTATCCTGGTCAGCTGTTCATGTGGGAAATGGAGTCCCATAGACACCGATGAACCACAAACCGCTTCCGCCATTAGCCACTAGAAACCTTGTGTTGTACTCACAGGCCAGAATGATCTTGTACTACATGTTATGTACTTTGCTTGGAACTTCTGTATCAAGTTGGTGCCTCATCAGCTAACAGTAATCCTGGGGCTGGTGAGCACAAGGGCCATTTTCTGGGAAATTGATGACCCGAAAATCCGGTCCTGACAGCCGGCTCGGCCACGACGGGAGGCGGGCGCGAGGCGGACTCCGGCCAGAGTCGGAGGCGGCGATGCGGCGCTGGGCCGGCTGGGCTCGGCCCAGTCGGTCCGACTCACTTTTTTTTAAATAACCCGACGCAGAAAAACTCAAAAATAAGAATACTAAACGGAGACGAAAAAATTCCGAAATAAAATTTTCATCGTCCTCTAATAAAATTTAGGACAAGGTGAACATTTTTCCTGGGCCTAAATTCAATTTTGAAAAACGTGCCTTTTTCCCTATGCAAATAAAATCGCAAATAAATCCGAATAAAATCCAAAAGTGATTTTAATAATTTTTTTCTCCAATATTTGTTTTATTTTTGGAGAAGTCATATTATCTCCACTCCTATATTTTATTAAGAAATGTTTCTAGGAGAGAAAACTATTAAAACCAAAGTGATCCCCGTACCGGTATTTGAGTAAAACTCAAATACGAAAATGGTAGAATTCCCAACTCTCTCTGTAGGTCCTTGAGTTGATTAGAATTTTCGAGGATCGCAACTCACAAATGCAATAGAAATATGCAATGCAATATGATCTATGTATAACATTCCAAATTGAAAATGTGGGATGTTACAGTGCCCCCCTCTCTCTCACGAACACGCACCCTCCCGAGTCCTCTCGCACCCACCGTCTATATGTAGGTAGACGTCACACACACATGTGCTCTTCACACCCTACCCTCAGAACTTCTAAAAAACAAAAGACATCGCGCACATTTTATTTTAGCTCACACGTCACACACTTATACTACTCTTGTGGCGAACGTTCTTTGGGCATAGTATATTGTACTCTCACGAAGAGAAGCGGTGCACACACACACTAGTTCTCTCACACCCACTCGCGGGTACACGTAGGAGCGCATTTTTTGAAGCTGGTACAACAAAATCACTCCACTATATATATAAGCAGGAGCCTTAGCGCTTGCTTTACTAGGGTTCCTCTCGTTCACTCTCTCATGCTCTCCAGATCTAAGCAAGACATAGGTGGCCACACTCTCTCTCAGCTCACGGCTGGTCACAAATCCAGCCCGACAACCTCGACCGGGGCAGGGGTGTAGGTGCATCGTTCACGCTATCGTCGGCGGCGAGGGATGAGACCAACGGCTGCCTGCGCGTCTCGATCGGCGGCCGTGTCATTCTCTCTGAGAGAGCGCCGGCTCCGGAGGGCCTCCGACCCCTTCTTCCTCCCTGCGGTATTGTGGCCAAGATGCGGCCTCCCGACGCTGTCTTTGCCACATGTCGACTACCCTCAGGTATATATTCCTTTGAAACCTGCCTTGCTCTACTGCCCCAGCTCCCCACTTGGCTTCGTGTGGATCTTTTTCTACTTCCGTCCACTGTTCCAAAGCCACCTAGACTTTTACTATTGTTAGAGGTAATGCTAGTTCATACAGTCAACTCTAAGAGTTGGTTCAAACAGGGAAGAAAGTGGGAAAGTTGTAGCATGAATCTAGGACTTGGTTCTAAGAAGAAACGGGGGAAAGTAGTAGATACTGGCTACCCAACCGGTCTCTTGGTTGAAAAGACGAAGAAAGTATGGTGGATGGCGAAGGGTGGGGGAAGTGGACCTATCTCTTGGTTGAAAAAGGAAGGAAAGTGACGGGTGTTGGGGGACAACGCAAATGAGAATGAGCAGGTCTAGATTTCCTGTGCTCACATAGGAAAATGTCGCCGAGGAGATAAAAAATGGGACAAATGCAGAGATGTTGCCTGAGTGTTTGCCGCTCTCGGCAACCACATCTGCCTCACCACTTTATGCCTGTGCTGTCCCTACGCCCATATCGCTACCGTTAATGTAAAATCACATGAAGCATTAAGCAATGCCACCTAATGTCACTATAAGTAATGGTCTAGTGCCATCGATAAATTGAAGCAATGCCACCACCATTTTATGAAGTGCTTCCGTCTTGCTTTATTTCCCATGAATTGTGTTTTTGTAGTTACACTTAAATCTCACACCGCTAACATTGCTTCATCCCAGTGGAACTGCACAAATTTGATTGCACATTTACTGACCATGTGCTACTCTCATAACAGTAATACTAATGCTATTGTTCTGCATGTTAATCTAGCGGCAGTGTTGATGTGATGTGATGCTACTTACTTCAGGACACTTTCATACGGTCAATCTAGTGCCAATTATAACACAATAGATGTTGTTGTTAATCATACGCCACTGCAAATATCTGTCATTATTTAAATAACTGTATTTTGTATTTGCGCAAATAGGGATGTCTGTCTCCGTATCGTTTCGGGATGTCTGTCTCCGTATCGTTTCTATCCGCGCAATCAAAAGCACACACCTCAGTTTTAGTAGAACTGTGCAAAATGATATTGCTATCCCTCGTTGCCGTCCTCTAACCACCCGTATTCCAGGTATTCCTACATTGGTAGTTACTAGGTAGAATGACCAACGCAATATAAAGGAAGTTCATTCGTACTTTTTACTTCCTGATTGCAGTGTAGGGACGAGCAAAAACAACTGCATCCTAGTGTGGAATGCACTTTCTACCAGTTCATACACTGACCGAGGACTCGCTCGCACGGCTGCACAGAGGTTTTTTGGACAGGTGCGCGGACAAGAGGCATCGTGGTCTGCTTATTTCTGCAAATAGCGGTGCTTAAATTTAGTGGAATGCACAAGAATTTCAGCTGGTCAGTACACTACATGGTTCAGTTCAGCATTCCAGCTGAGAACACAATTGTAATTGGTTATTCTAGAATGAGAGAACCTAACCCTGGATGGTGGCAACAAGAAAAAACCAGAGTGAACTCCAGGAAATTTAAGCCTGTCGGGAGGCCCTTTGCTTAGAGAAGCCTTGCTTGTTTTTTCCTGATTTGTAAACCTTCTCACAACTTTGTCTTTTGTTGTGAACTATTATATGTTTGTTATGTTCTACAGCCGTTGTATTTGAATGTAGAGCTTATCACACCCGATCATCATGTGGTATCTCGGCACGACGAACTTTCGCAATAGTGCATACTTAGGGAGAACACTTGTACCTTGAAATTTTGTAAGGGATCATCTTATAATGCTACCCCGTACTAAGCAAAATAAGAAGCATAATAAGATAAACATCACATGCAATCAAAATATGTGACATGATATGGCCATCATCATCTTGTGCTTTTGATCTCCATCTTCAAAGCATCGTAATGATCTCCATCGTCACCGGCTTGACACCATGATCTTCATCGTGGCGTCGTGGTCGTCTCGCCAAGTATTGATACTACTACTATCGCTAACTCATAGTGATAAAGTAAAGCAATTACATGGCCTTGGCAATTCATACCATAAAGAGACAACCATAAGGCTACTGCTGGTTGCCGATAATTTACAAAACATGATCATCTCATACAATAACGTATAACTCATCATGTCTTGACCATATCACATCACAACATGCCCTGCAAAAACAAGTTAGACGTCCTTGATAACCCACAAGTGTAGGGGATCGCAACAGTTTTTGAGGGTAAAGTATTCAACCTAAATTTGTTGATTCGACACAAGGGGAGCCAAAGAATACTCTTAAGTATTAGCAGCTGAGTTGTCAATTCAACAACACCTGGAAACTTAGTATATGTAGCAAGATAGTTTAGTAGCAAAGTAATATGATAGTGGTGGTAGCAGCAATAAAAGTAACGATAGTGTTTTTGTAGTTTTTGTGATAGTAGCAACGTAAAAGTAAATAAGCGACTAGCAATATAGGTAAAGCTCGTAGGCATTGGATCGGTGATGGGAAATTATTTCGGATGCAATTCATCATGTAGAAGTTATAACCTAGGGTGACACAGAACTAGCTCCAGTTCATTAATGCAATGTAGGCATTTATTCCAAATATAGTCATACGTGCTTATGGAAAAGAACTTGCATGACATCTTTTGTCCTACCCTCCCGTGGCAGCGGGTTCCTATTGGAAATTAAGGGATATTAAGGCCTCCTTTTAATAGAGTACCGGACCAAAGCATTAACACATAGTGAATACATGAACTCCTCAAACTATGGTCATCACCGGGAGTGGTCCCGATTATTGTCACTTCGGGGTTGCCGGATCATAACACATAGTAGGTGACTATAGACTTGCAAGATAGGATCAAGAACACACATATATTCATGAAAACATAATAGGTTCAGATCTGAAATCATGGCACTCGGGCCCTAGTGACAAGCATTCAGCATAGCAAAGTCAGAGCAACATCAATCTCAAAACATAGTGGATACTAGGGATCAAACCCTAACAAAACTAACTCGATTACATGATAGATCCCATCCAACCCATCACCGTCCAGCACGCCTACGATGGAATTACTCACACACGGCGGTGAGCATCATGGAATTGGTGATGGAGGAAGGTTGATGATGATGATGGCGACGATCTCCACTCTCCGGAGCCCGAAACGGACTCCAGATCAGCCCTCCCGAGAGAGATTAGGGTTTGGCGTCGGCTCCGTCTCGTGAAACGCGATAATTCCTTCTCTCTGATTTTTTTTCTCCCCGAAACAGAAGATATGGGCTCTGGGGATACGTCGGTGGAGCATCGGGGGGGGGGGCACGAGCCAGGGGGCGCGCCCTGGGCAGGGGGGCGCGCCCCCCACCCTCATGGACAGGGTGTGGGCCCCTCGGTGAGGATCTTCTTGTAGATATTTTTTATATTTTCTGAAATAATTCTCCGTTGATTTTCAGGCGATTCCGAGAACTTTTTATTCTGCACAGAAACAACACCATGGCAATTCTGCTAAAAACGGCGTCAGTCCGGGTTAGTTCCATTCAAATCATGCAAGTTAGAGTCCAAAACAAGGGCAAAAGGGTTTGGAAAAGTAGATACGTTGGAGACGTATCAACTCCCCCAAGCTTAAACATTTGCTTGTCCTCAAGCAATTCAGTTAATAAACTGAAAGTGATAAAGAAAAACTTTGACAAACTTTGTTTGCTCTTGTTGTTGTAAATATGTAAGCTAGCATTCAGGTTGTCAACAAGATCATGAACTAACCACATTCACAATAACTTTCAGGTCTCAAGACTACTCACATCAATGGCATAATCAACTAGCGAGCAATAATAATAAACCTCGGATGATAACACTTCCTCAAAACAATCATGATATGATATAACATGATGGTATCTCACTAGCCCTTTCTGAGACCACAAAACATAAATGCAGAGCACCTTTAAAGATCAAGGATTGACTAGACATTGTAATTCATGGTAAAAGAGATCCAGTCATAATCAAACTCAATGCAAATTAATAGTAATACATGCAATGACAGAGGTGCTCTCTTGCCGGTGCTCTTTGATAAGAGGATGATGACTCTGCATAAAATTAAATAGATAGGCCCTTCGCAGAGGGAAGCAGGGATTTGTAGAGGTGCCAGAGCTCAATTTTTAAATAGATATTGAATAACATTTTGAGCGGTATACTTTCATTGTCAACATAACAACCAAGAATCTCGATATCTCCCATGCTACGCACATTATAGGCGGTCCCAAACAGAATGGTAAAGTTTATACTCCCCCAACCACCAACAAGCACACTCCACGGCCATCAAATCCACGGGGTACCATCCAAACAAGCAACAGCCCTGGGGGAGTTTTGTTTAATTATTATGATTTTGAGCATGGGACTGGGCATCCCGATTAGCAGCCATTTTCTCATGAATGATGAGCGGAGTCCACTCATCGTGAGAATAACCCACCTAGCATGGAAGATATAGACAACCCTAGTTGATACATGAGATGTTCGAGCATACAAAACATAATTTCATTTGAAGGTTTATAGTTTGGAACATACAAATTTACTTGGAACGGCAGGTAAATACTGCATATAGGAAGGTATGGTGGACTCATATGGAATAACTTTGGGGTTTATGGAAGTGGATGCACAAGTAGTATTCCCGCTTAGTACAGGTGAAGGCTAGAAAGAGACTGGGAAGCGACCAGCTAGAGAGCAACAACGGTCATGAACATGCATTAAAATTAATCAACAATGAATGCAAGCATGAGTAGGATATAAATCACCATGAACATAAATATTGTGGAGGCTATGTTGATTTGTTTCAACTACATGCGTGAACATGTGCCAAGTCAAGTCACTTAAATCGTTCAAAGCAGGATACCACCCATTATACCACATCACAACCATTTTAATATCATGTTGGCATGCAAGATAGACCATTATAAACTCTCAGGTAATTAAGCATGGCATAAGAAGCTATGATCTCTAGTTGTCATTGCAAACATGTTTCATTCATAACAAGTTGAATCAGGAACGAAGAGCAATCATATTTACAAAAACAAGAGAGGTCGAGTTCATACCAGCTTTTCTCATCCCAATTAGTTCATCATATATCATCCTTATTGCCTTTCACTCGCAAGACCGAACGGTGTGGACAATAATAATAGTGCACATGCATTGGACTAAGCTAGAATATGCAGGCATTTAATACAAGAGAGAATACAAGGTAATATGGCTCAAGGTTAAATCAACAACAAAGCATATGAGAGCCACTAAGCATTTTAATCATGGTCTTCTACTCTCAACCCCTAAAGAAAAGAAAAGAAACTATTTACACGGGAAAGCTCCCAGCATGCAAAAGAAGAACGGGAAATCTTTTTGGGTTTTCATTTTTAGTTACTACTACAGGCAAAGAAAGTAAACTAGCTAGAAGCTACAACTAATATATTTTTTGTTTTTCAGGGTTTTTCAAGCACACAAGAAAAAAGACTAAGAAAAAGAAATTAAAACTAAGCATGGATGGTACAGTGAAAGAGTGTGAGCACCGACAGCTAGAATAAGTGTGAACATGAATATAAGTCGGTGACAAACACATACTCCCCCAAGCTTAGGCGTTTGGCCTAAGTTGGTCTATGGCCACGGATCGAAGCCACTCCCTCCAGTGTACTGAGATGTGTCCTCTGGATGCCACTCGTTAGCGAGCACATCCAGCTCCCACCCACAAACAGATTGACGGGAAGGATCAAGTGGTGGTTCTGGCTCAGGCTCTGAAGCTTGTGCCTGGCCTTGGTACTTGTAGAAGTCATCTGAGGTGATGAGGAATACGCATGTAGATAGATCAAACAAAGAAGGTGTAGGCAAGGTAACAATTTCACAGTATATTTCATCAAACCTCAATATATAATTAAGCTGCATATTCTTGTCTTTAACAATAAAATCATGAGCTACCATGCTCTTGTAGTCTAGATAAACAGGGGCAAGCAATTTTTCTTCCTTCTCATGATGCCTAATAGGTATATTAAAATATTCAGCAAGGCGAGAAGCAAAGATGCTTGAAAAAACGGGCCCCTTTGAGCGGTTCAGGCTCAATCGTTTGGCAACGACGGCGCCCAAGCTAAAAGTTGTGTCTTGAAACAAAGCATGGCGTAAAATGATAATATCAGGGGCACTGAGATTCGCACTGTTCCCGCGACCAATTAAACATCTACTAGCAAATAAAGCAAAGTAGCGTAGAACAGGGAAGTGTATACTAGTGATTCTTGCCCCTGAAACTTGTCTAGTTTCCCCTACAGCTATCATATCAATAAACCCTTCAACGTCTTCACGACGAGGTTCATCAAGTCTACCTCCAAAGGGTACTTTGTATATTTCACAAAAAATCTAAAAGTGATATCTCTTTAACCACATCATATAAGCGAAACTCCACTGTAGGTGGTGTTTTCCTAGAGTGAAAATGAAAGCTTTGTGTGAAAATATTAGTGAGTAAGAGATACTGTTCTTTCTGGTCGTTGAGGAAGTCGGTGAGGCCTGCATTACTTGCCAACCAATAAAAGTCTTCGTAAATACCGGCGGACATCATGAAATTTTACAAGGCCATTCGCACGGTCGAACTTCTGCCATGCGAGGAAGATGATACTTGGGCTTCTTATTTTCTTCTTTCTTCTTCTCCTCTGATCTCTTGCTGGAAGAGCCCCTCAATAATCTTTTTAACATTTTCCTTTTCTAAAAAATTCTGAAATTTTTAGTAACTTCAAAATAAAAGTTAACCAAACTCAACAAGATTGATAGCAACGACTCCTATAAGTGCCTAGAGGCTATATCATGCATTAGAACTAATTGGGACCAAGAAATTTGACATGCAAGCTCAAGAACAAGGTCACCATGGCAGCATAAATTTGCAACAAATAAATCACTAGAACAAAAACTAATTGGACCAATGTAGGCGTCACATACCAAGGAACAATCTCCCCAAACAGTTTGGTGAATGGTGCTTTGAGCATGGAGATCGAATATGGCAGCAAAATGAGCTAGAACTCGGGTTTGAGCTGGTTGGGGATTTTTTTGGGAGGAAGAAGAAGAGCATGGGTGAAAGGATAAGTGGAGGAGGGCACGTGGGGCCCATGAGGTAGGGGACGCGCCCTGCACCCTCGTGGCCACGTGCCGGCTCCCCTCGCTGTGTGTTCAGTGCCATATTTTCTTAAATATTCTAGAAAGAATCATATTTCATTTTCATGGCATTTGGAGAACTTTTATTTTCGAGATATTTTTTTATTGCACGGGTAAGTCTGGCAACAGACAGACAATGCTATTTTTGTTTAATTTAACCTAATTAACAGAAAGTAAAAGGAGGGTACAGAAGATTGTGCTATCTAGATTCACCTATCCCATGCTCATCAAAAGGGATCCATTAACAAGTTTGATCACGTCTTGTTAATAAACTCTTTCCGAGTAACATGAAACCGGAGAATTTTTGAATAACACTATGTTACCTCAATGGGGATATGTATGTCCCCAACAATAAGTATGTCATATGCCTTCTTGATAGCAGGAATAGGAAACTCAAAACCTCCAATAGTGATAGTTGAAGTTTTTCCAATATAATTGATACTATGAACCTGAGGTTGTTTCCTCGGAAAGTGTACCGTATGCTCATTACCATTGAAATGAAAAGTGACATTGCCTTTGTTGCTATCAATAACAGCCCCTGCAGTATTCAAAAAAGGTCTTCCAAGAATAATAGACGTACTATCGTCCTCGGGAATATCAAGTATAACAAAGTCCGTTAGAATAGTAACGTTTGCAACTACAACAGGCACATCCTCACAAATATCGACAGGTATAGCAGTTGATTTATCAGCCATTTGCAAAGATATTTCAGTAGGTGTCAACTTATTCAAGTCAAGTCTACGATATAAAGAGAGAGGCATAACACTAACACCAGCTCCAAGATCATACAAAGCAGTTTTAACATAGTTTCTCTTAATGGAGCAAGGTATAGTAGGTACTCCTGGATCTCCTAATTTCTTAGGCATTCCACCCTCAAAAGTGTAATTAGCAAGCATGGTGGAGATTTCTACTTCAGGTATCTTTCTTTTGTTGGTAATAATGTCTTTCATATACTTGGCATAAGGATTTGTTTTAAGCACATCAGTCAAACGCATATGCAAAAAGATAGGTCCAATCATTTCAGCAAAGCACTCAAAATCCTCATCATCCTTTTCCTTGGATGGTTTCGGAGGAAAAGGCATGGGTTTCTGAACCCATGGTTCTCTTTCCCTACCGTGCTTCCTAGCAACAAAGTATCTCTTATCATAACGTTGATTCTTTGATTGTGGGTTATCAAGATCAACAACAGGTTCAATCTCTACATCATTATCATTGCTAGGTTGAGCATCATCATGAACATCATTATTAATATTATCACTAGGTTCATGTTCATTGCCAGATTGTGTCTCAGCATCAGAAACAGATATATCATTGGGATTCTCAGGTGTGTCAACTACAGGTTCACTAGAAGCATGCAAAGTCCTATCATTTTTTTTTCTTCTTCTTAGAAGAACTAGGTGCATCTAAGTTAGCTCTGTGAGAATCTTGCTCAATTCTCTTAGGGTGGCCCTCAGGATACAGAGGTTCCTGAGTCATTCTGCCACCTCTAGTCACAACTCTAATGGCATTATCACTATTCTTACTATTTAATTCATTGAGCAAATCATTCTGAGCCTTAAGTACTTGTTCTACTTGAGTGGTAACCATAGAAGCATGTTTACTAATGAGTTTCAGTTCACTTTTAGCACTAGACAGATAATCACTCAAGCGTTCAATCATATAAGCATTGTGTTGTAATTGTCTACCAACATAAGCATTGAAGTTTTCTTGTTTCACAATAAAATTGTCAAACTCATCTAAGCATTGGCTAGCAGACTTATAATGAGGAATATCACCTTCATCAAATCTATAAAGAGAATTTACCTTTACTACCTGTGTCGGGTTATCCAGACCATGTATTTCTTCAATAGGCGGTAAATTCTTAACAACTTCAGCTTTAATACCTTTTTCTTTCATATATTTCTTTGCCTCTTGCATGTCTTCAGGACTGAGAAATAGAACACATATTTTCTTCGGAGTTGGCTTAGGGGCTGGTTCAGGAAGTCTCCAATTATTTTTATTGGCCAACATATTATTCAATAGTAATTCATCTTGTTCAACTGTTCTTTCCCTGAAAACACAACCAGCACAACTATCCAGGTGGTCTCTGGAAGCATCGGTTAGTCCATTATAAAAGACATCAAGTATATCATGCATCTCAAGAGGATGATCAGGCAAAGCATTAAGTAACTGGAGAAGCCTCCCCCAAGCTTGTGGGAGACTCTCTTCTTCAGTTTGAGCAAAGTTATATATTTCCCGTAAGGCAGCTTGTTTCTTATGAGCGGGAAAATATTTAGCAGAGAAGTAATACATCATATCCTGGGGACTACGCACACAACCAGGATCAAGAGAATTAAACCAAGTCTTAGCATCACCCTTTAACGAGAACAGAAACAACTTAAGGATATAGTAATAACTAATCTTTTCATCGTTGGTAAACAGGGTGTTATATCATTCAACTTGGTAAGATGTGCCACAACAGTTTCAGACTCATAGCCATGGAAAGGATCAGATTCAACCAAAGTAATTAACTCAAAATCAATAGAGAATTCATAATCCTTATCAGTAACACAGATAGGTGAAGTAGCAAAAGCAAGGTCATGTTTCATTCTAGCATTCAAGGACTTTCCTTTCAGCTTAGCTAATAACTTCTTAAGATCATATATATCATTGCAATCAAGATAGTCTCTAGCAGTTTCTTCATCCATAATATAACCCTTAGGAACAACAGGCAATTCATATCTATTGGGAGTAGTTTCATCATCACTTTCATAAATATCATCAACATTTGCACTCTCCTAACCTTAGCAATTTGTTCATCTAGAAATTCACCTAGTGGTACAGTATCAGGCATAGAGGTAGTTTCATCATACATAGCAGAAGTAGCATCATCAAGAACATACGACATATCAGATTCAATAGCAGGAGTAGGTGTTGCAAGTTTAATCATAACAGAAGGAGAATCAAGTGCAGAGCTAGATGGCAGTTCCTTACCTCCCCTCGTAGTTGAGGGTAAGATCTTGGTTTTTGAGTCCTTCAAATTCTTCATAGTGATAAACAGATATAAATCCCAAGTGACTTAAAGAATAGAGCTATGCTCCCCGGCAACGGCGCCAGAAAATAGTCTTGATAACCCACAAGTGTAGGGGATCACAACAGTTTTCGAGGGTAAAGTATTCAACCCAAATTTGTTGATTCGACACAAGGGGAGCCAAAGAATACTCTTAAGTATTAGCAGCTGAGTTGTCAATTCAACCACACCTGGAAACTTAGTATCTGCAGCAAGATATTTTAGTAGCAAAGTAATATGATAGTGGTGGTAGCAGCAATAAAAGTACCGATAGTGTTTTTGCAGTTTTTGTGATAGTAGCAACAGAAAAATAAATAAGCGACTAGCAATATAGGTAAAGCTCGTAGGCATTGGATCGGTGATGGGAAATTATGTCGGATGCAATTCATCATGCAGAAGTTATAACCTAGGGGTGACACAGAACTAGCTCCAGTTCATCAATGCAATGTAGGCATGTATTCCGAATATAGTCATACGTGCTTATGGAAAAGAACTTGCATGACATCTTTTGTCCTACCCTCCCGTGGCAGCGGGGTCCTATTGGAAACTAAGGGATATTAAGGCCTCCTTTTAATAGAGTACCAGACCAAAGAATTAACACATAGTGAATACATGCACTCCTCAAACTATGGTCATCACCGGGAATGGTCCCGATTATTGTCACTTCGGGGTTGTGAAAGTGCAACTAATCCCCGGGTGGTTTTGGTAATTAATAACAACATATATATCATTGAACTAATAGTTACTTGAGAATCATTTCAGAGAGTTCAGTGATATGGGTATGGCAAGGACTGAAGAAGTGGACCCCCCAAAATGCTAAGGCAAGCATTGGCAAAAGCTCAAGACTCCATTTTTGGTTTAGTGATCCAAGATCACATTGAGTCCATAGGAAAAGCCAATACTATTAAAAGGGGATGAGGTTATGATGATGATCTGGTTGCTCAAGTGCTTAGTGATACATCTCCTAAACTATCAGCAACTTTCACTGCCATAGACACTCATAAGTAGTCTCGGTCCCACCGATATTCCAAACTCAGTCACACCAAGATGAACCACCTCAGCCATAAGCCAAACCCTAGTAAACTCGGATTTTCTGATTCTGAACTCGGTCTCACCGAAACATGAGTTGCCAAGTTTCTGTAACCTTCTGTCATCAAATCGGTGTCACCGAGATGATGAAGTCGGTCCCACCGAAACTGGCATGCTCTTGTCATTGCACGAATCGGGCTAACCGAGATTGTATATTCGGTCCCACCGAAAATCCCAACGTTCACATTATTTGAACTATCGGTCTCACCGAGTTGTCCACTTCGGTCCCACCGAGATTGCTCAAATGTGTGTAACGGTTGGATTTTGTGTGGAGGCTATTTATACCCCTCCACCCCCTCTTCATTCGTGGAGAGAGCCATCAGAAAGAACTACCACTCCTACCTTACATTTCTGAGAAGAGAACTACCTACCCTTGTGTTGAGATCAAGTTGCTCCACTCCCACCATATGAAGCTTGATCTCTAGCCTTCCCAAGTTGCTTTCCACTCAATCCTTTCTTCCACCACAGCCAAATCAGTGAGGAGAGTTGAGTGTTGGGGAGATTATCATTTGAAGCACAAGAGCAAGGAGTTCATCATCATCTACAACATCTATTACCTTTTGGAGGGTGGTGCCTCCTAGATTGGTTAGGTGTCGCTTGGGAGCCTCCGTCGTTGAGATGTGGAGTTGAACCAAGAAGTTTGTAAGGGCATGGAGATCGCCTACTTCGTGAAGATCTACCCCGAGTAAGGCTAGCCCTCCGTGGGCGTAGGCCATGATGGAATAGACAAGGTTGCTTCTTCGTGGACCCTTCGTGGGTGGAGCCCTCCGTGGACTCGCGCAGTCGTTACCCTCCGTGGGTTGAAGTCTCCATCAACGTGGATGTACGATAGCGCCACCTATCGGAACCACGGGAAAAATCACCGCGTGTCCAAAATTGTGTTTGCTCTTCTCCACCTCTCTTTACTACATGTGCAATTTACTTTCCGCTGCCTATACTCTAGAATTGCATGTGTAGGGTGATGCTTGACTTGATCATAATTGTGAATCTGCCAAAAACTGTTCTTTGTCAAAAGGCAGAATTTTTATATTGACAAGTAGTCTAATCACCCCCCTCTAGACATACTTTCGATCCTACAAGTGGTATCAGAGCTTTGGTCTCCATTGTATTGGTTTCCATTGCATTGGACTCCATAAGCTTGGTTTCACAACCTAGGAGAGTATGGCGTCTAGTGAGGGTAATTTTCGTAGAGGTCCTTACTTTGATGGTACAAATTTTGCTAGTTGGAAGCATAAAATGAAAATGCATATTCTTGGTCATAACCCAGCCGCATGGGGCATTATTTGTGTTGGTATGCAAGGTGAATAAATCGAGGAAGGAAAAGTTCCGGATCGCGAAGCTACACCGGAAGAATTGCGGATGTTGCAAAACAATGCTCAAGCTTGTGACATTCTCTTCAATGCCTTGTGTCCCGAGGAGTTCAACAAAATCAGCCGTCTTGAGAATGCAAAAGAGATTTGGGATACTTTGGTTGAAATGCACGAAGGTACCGAGTCCGTGAAGGAATCAAAGCTAGATATTCTTCAAGGTCAACTTGACAAGTTCAAGATGAAGGATGGTGAAGGAGTCGCTGAAATGTACTCTAGGCTTGCTCTCATCACAAATGAGATTGCCGGCTTAGGAAGCGAAGAAATGACCGACCGATTCATCATCAAGAAGATTCTCAGAGCTTTGGATGGAAAGTATGACACCGTGTGCACTTTGATCCAAATGATGCCAAACTACAAGACTCTCAAGCCAACCGAA
This sequence comes from Secale cereale, assembly GCA_902687465.1. Taxonomy (NCBI): domain Eukaryota; kingdom Viridiplantae; phylum Streptophyta; class Magnoliopsida; order Poales; family Poaceae; genus Secale; species Secale cereale. The sequence continues at coordinate 579,144,914 of LR738715.1, read as the reverse complement.
GTCATTGGAAGAATTGTTGCTCATGAGATGACACTTAAGGATAAGGAAGAGCTTCACAACAAGTCAAGTGGTGCTTACAAAGCTACAAGTAATGCTCCCACAACCTCAAGTGACAAGTTAGTTTCCAATGAAGAGATAAGCCTAATGGTCAAGAACTTCAACAAATTCTACAAGAATAGAGGCAAAGAGAGAAGCTCAAAGTCTAGATCATATGATGAAAAGAGATCTTCTAGTCGTGATCAAAACTGCTACAATTGTGGAAGACCCGGACACTACTCAAATGAGTGTACGGCTCCCCACAAGAGAAGAGAAGAATCTCCAAGAAGAAGAAGCTCAAGAGATGAGTCACCTCGGAAAGAGAGAAGGAGTAGAGATGATCGTTATGAACGAAGACCCTCTCGGAGAAGCAAGGATTCGGAGAGGAAAGACAAGTCATCAAGGAGCTACACAAGAAGAAAACATCAAGCTCATGTAGGTGAATGGGTCTCCGACTCCGACAATCAATCCGAAGGAAGCTATCACTCCGACTCCGACTACAGTCAAGATGAAGGTGTTGCCGGTATTGCTCTCGTATCATCCAACTCCAACTCCTACGACTTATTTGATTCACCAAATGAGGGAATTGGAAGATGCTTCATGGCTAAAGGCCCCAAGGTATCACACCCTGAATTCATTGACTTCGATAGTGATGAGGATGACTTGCTTGGTGAAGATGAGCTCTTGCATGATAAATCCAGTGAGCTTAGTAACGATGAACATGCTAGTAGTCTTTATAGTCGAGAAGAGTCGAATGACAATGCTATGAAGGAGATTGAGCGTCTAACTAAAGAACTAAACACTCTTAAGTTAGCTCATGAAACAACTCAAGAAGATCATAGAGAGCTCCTAAGATCTCATGAGAAGCTACGCTTCGAGAAGCTCACTCTAGAGCAAGAACATGAGTTTCTAAAAGCAATCAATGACGATCTTCGAAAGAAGAGTTCTTCATATCTTGCCAAACGACTTCTCTTGTCTAATTTCTTGCCACCCATTAAGACTAAGCATGACAAGCATAAGAAAAATTCTTCCTCTAGCAGTAACAATAACCATGCTAAATCCAATGTTGTTGCTTCTAGTAGTTCTCTTGATTCCACTAACAATGTTTCAAGCCAAGTTACACTTGATCAAGAGAATAGTTTATTGAAAGGGATCATAGAGAAAGGTGTCTACAAGAGCCTTGCCGGAAGCAAGAACTTTGAGGAAATTGTTCGCAAGCAAGGAAGGCACCGGAAGAATCAAGGAATTGGTTTTGAGCGAAAGTTCAACGCCGAAGGTGTTGAGTGGGAAGAAGGTCAATATCCTACTCCACAGTTTGTTCCTCAAAAGGAGAAGTATGATCCTACTTCTTCCAATGTGGAACAAGCTCAAGATGACCTTCCACCACAAGACCACAAGCTAAAAGGCAAGGACAAGCTTCAAGAGGAGATTGATGCATTTGTTGAAGCACCTCAAGCCATGGTCAAGTGGGTTCCCAAGGAAACGTCAAGTTCTACTTCGTCAAGCTCAACTACAACCCCAAGGATTCCCATCAAGATGATGTGGATCCCGAAGAAGAAGAACTAGAAAGTTCTTGAGGGTGACTCCGCCAACATACTTCACTCACATTCATTTTGGCAAAGGCTTGTGCAATCAACTTCCACATCGTGCACTAGTTCATGGAGTCACAAACCCTCTTGTTGGTAAGTCAAGGGACAAGGTAATCATTGCTTTCATGGACATCATCTATTGTGAACTTCAATCTATGTCCATGGATATCCTTGTTTGTTCCTTGTGGGACTAACCCATGTAGGTATTGAAAGTGCTCAAATCCAAAGGATAGCTCCCAACTCTTGATGATCTCCATCAACATTGAGCATCCACATCTTCAACATCTACATGAAGTCTTCTACGACAACCCAAGGTTAGTTTGACCCTTTAAAAGGGGTTCTCACATCTAGTGGGAGCTTTGCTCTAAAAAATTGAGCTAAAGCATCTTCAAATGATGTGAACACATCAATGCTTTATGTAAAAGTGGTAACCCCACTTGTGCTTAAACGATGAGTATGACCTATGATCAAATGTTCTCATTTGGCTCCTAAGTCAATATACTCATATAAAGATGACCTAGTCATCGACAAATTGTGTGTTAGTTGCTAGAGTTTTGGTTGTGCATGTTTGACACATATTTCATTTGCTATCTTATTGTGTGAGCATGTTGGATGCATGATTTTATCCATTCGAGGACATCCATTTGTTGTTTTGGTCGTTTTGATTTTTCTGACCAAATGGATGGACAAGAATGCCTAAGTACCTCCCCTAGCTATCTATGCTTTCTTGTCCCAAATTCTATTCATGCTTACATCACAAATTTTGAACAAGTCATTTTCGGACCCTCCGGGTGAGGAGCACTCGGAGCCACCGATCCGTCAAGGGCTAATTTCCAAAACCTTCTAATTAATTTCGGTCAGACCAACTCACTCAAACTCGGTCGAACCGAAAGCATTTAGACTGATCTAGGTTTTCATCTCGGTGAAACCGAGTTGTGATTTTCGGCGTGACCGAAGTGCATAACTGCCTAGCAGTTATCCATCTCGGTGCCACCGAGTTTTACAACTCGGTCCCACCGACAGCGAAGGGGTATATATTCCGAGAGCCACGCGCGTTGATTCCTCCTTCAAACATTTCGCCCCCACACCCCTTGCTGCCGTCGCCTTGGTCTCCGGATCGTCGCCATCATCACCTGTGCGCCCTCACCGCAGGTCTCCGTCGCCGTCAACGGCCATCTCCTCCGCGCCGTTGCCGCCGTAGAAAAACTCCACCAAGTTAGGGTGAGTTTTGATCCCACTCGTGCTCCCATCTCCGATTCAATGCACGTTTGGAATGCCTAGTATCTTGCCACGATTGAAATCCTCTTGTACACCAGATTGGTTCGTTTGAACTAGATTCGAGTAAAAGTTTTAGGGTTAGGTTTCCGCAGAACACATCTCGGTGAGACCGATTTTATATTTTCGGTATGACCGATTTGGCCTATGGCCATTGCACTGCACCCTTCGGTCCAACCGAGTTGTGCAAAATCGGTGTGACCGAAATGAAGATTATGTGAAACCCTAGTGTTTTCGGCAGGACCGAAACCCACTTCGGTCAAACCGAAAGTGGTGTGCCAAGCTCCTGTTTAACACTTCGGATTCACCGAAACTTAAACTCGGTCTGACCGAAATGTCTTCTGTGAAAACTTAATACTAGAATTTGAACTCATTTTTTTTGCAAAAACTTCTGCAGTTTGTGATGACTCTTCTTCTCTGCCTACACCTTATCTATTCACAGGTTGTCAGCCATGTCAGATGCCAGTGACAGTGAGAACAGGCCAGAGACACCCATTGCAGACATTCCAGAGGCAGGCACTAGTCCTGATCCTAGTAGCTCATCTGATGATGGTGAGAGGAGTACACCAAGTGGCATGCCTCCTGCAGCCACCAGAGCTAGAAAGAAGAGGAATTCAGATGATGAGGATTCAGATTTTGTTGTTGAAGAAGAGGTGACCTCAAAGCCTAAAAGGAAGGTTGTTGCCAAAGAGCAACAAGATCAACAATCTAAGAAGGGCACCAGCAAAGTCAAGCAGTCAACTGTTGCTAAGAAGCTGAATTTGGGAGAGGCAGCTGCAAGCAAAGTGAAGAAAACTACCAAGAGAAAGAGGATAGTGCATGTGTCAGGAGCTAGAGAAGATATGTATATTGATCCTCATGCAGATGCAGCAGTAGAGGATGAGGATGAGGAAGCACCCCAGCCTCCTCCTCAAAAGCCGAAGCTCATGGGTGATGCCATTAAGGCTGGAGCCACATCAAAGCCCAAGAAACCTGCTCCAGCTAAGGCAGCTCCAGCAAAGCCTGCTGCCAAGCCCAAGAGGACCATCAGAAACATTCCAGCGTCTGAAAAGAACAAGGATGATGTGCCACCAGCTGAGTCTGATGATGAAGGACCAGTTTTGCTGAAACTTCGTCCAAAACTGCCACTCCATAATGATGCTCATCCTCAAGCTGAGGATATGAAGGCAAGGAAAGATAGAGGTCTCAGGCTATGGAGACAAACTGACCCATATGCCGTGAGGAGAAGAACTGCCGTAGATCCCAGATTTCACACCAGAGAGCAGCAGGACTTCTATGAGACCGTGCTGATGGACAAGAAGCCCATAGTCGCAGACACCAGATATGTTGACTGGAAGTACATTGACAGCAAAGAGCACAGAGATTTCTTTCCACATGTGCATGAAAGTTTCACTGCATGTGGAGTTGCAGATTTTGTAGGTCAGAAATTGACCAGTTGGAATGATGAGATGATAATGCAATTTTATGCCACAGCTCACTTCTACCCTGATGGAAAGATTATGTGGATGACTGAAGGTCAAAGGTTTTCTTCTTCTGTTGAAGAATGGGCAGAAATTCTGAATGCTCCAGTGCAACGAGAAGATGATATTGATGTATATGGGATTCCAAAGAAGAATCATGAATCCATGAAAAACATGTACAAAGAGGTTCCAGCAGAGGATTTGGAAATCTGGAAGCTCGGCTCAGTCTACCATCTCCAGGCAGGCTTACCTACCACTAATACCATTTTGAGGCATACCTTGATGCCCAAATCTGGAGATGATCGCATGATCAGAGGATACTCTATCAACATGCTGCACATACTTGATGAGAGAGCACCTTTCAAGGTGATGGACTTGATGGTAGAGACCATTAAGAGGACTGCAGCTGACCAGAAAAGGTCATGTGGATTTGCCCCGTAGATTCAGATGCTTATCAATGCCAAGTTTGGCACGGGCACATTCTTGTTGGATAGAGAACATTTACCGTTGCAGCCAGAGCATGAAGACAATGTTGTTGTGATGGATGAGGAGGATCCGACATCTGTTGAAGGTCAAGCCAAGATCGCAGCTGCTAAGAAAGCCAAAGCTGACAAGGAAGCAGCAGCAGCAGCAGCAGCAGCTAAACCAAAGAGTTTCGGAGAGCAAATTCTTGAAGCTACTCAAAGGATTGAACAACGCCTGGCCAGCATTGAACAGTCTCAGGAGAGCTTAGAGAGGATTGTTGATGAGAAGATCCACGCTCTGGACGTGAAGCTGACTAAAGTACAAGTGACCGTCAACAAGCTCGAGGCAGACATTGAGGAAGCAAAGCAGGACAAGGCAGAGCTTATGCGTGAGTTGCAGGATGACTTAGTCCAGGATTCTCATCGACAGACTGCTCCGGTTCCCAAAGGATCCCGATCAGCTGCTATTCCAGTGACTGACACCAGGACTACAGCTTCAGCACCTCCCACAGTTCCAGCAGTTGCTCCTACTCCAGCTCTAGCTCCAGTGTCCACTCCTCCAGCACAGACATCAGCTGAAGTCTTCGCCGATGCTGTCATATCCACTCCGACATCAACCCAGATGGGAGCCGCCAGCAGAGTCCACAGTGACGCTTAGCTCTATGCTTTTTCGAACTTTTTGGTAACTTGTTGCTAAAGGGGGAGAAATTTTATAGATCATAGGGCTTCGAGAGAGAGTGTGTTGTTGTCTTTGCGCTTTTGCTCTTTCGTTCTTTTGCGGTTTCTTTGAGATACTTTTGGTTTTCGAGACATTCAGTGTGTTTGATACTCCGTTTGATTCTACCTTAATGAGTGCTTGGTCATACTATGCTTTAATGTGTGCTTAATGCTTATCATATGCCATTCCTATCTCGTATGACCATTTACTCATGTCTTGGTGATTGGGTGCATGTTGTTCATTCTTATCATTTTGTGCGCTCCACCAAGATGTATGTGACATGGAAGAGTGACCCATGATCCTAATCGATTGTGCATTTGCATTCAAACGCAAATCTTAAATAATGCACAAATTTAGGGGGAGCTCTTGCTTATCACATACTTCTCAAAGCGACGATATTATTCATTGATTATATCCTTTGTCGAAGCTTTGATCTATATGTTGTCATCAATTACCAAAAAGGGGGAGATTGAAAGTGCAACTAATCCCCGGGTGGTTTTGGTAATTAATAACAACATATATATCATTGAACTAATAGTTACTTGAGAATCATTTCAGAGAGTTCAGTGATATGGGTATGGCAAGGACTGAAGAAGTGGACCCCCCAAAATGCTAAGGCAAGCATTGGCAAAAGCTCAAGACTCCATTTTTGGTTTAGTGATCCAAGATCACATTGAGTCCATAGGAAAAGCCAATACTATTAAAAGGGGATGAGGTTATGATGATGATCTGGTTGCTCAAGTGCTTAGTGATACATCTCCTAAACTATCAGCAACTTTCACTGTCATAGACACTCATAAGTAGTCTCGGTCCCACCGATATTCCAAACTCAGTCACACCGAGATGAACCACCTCAGCCATAAGCCAAACCCTAGTAAACTCGGATTTTCCGATTCTGAACTCGGTCTCACCGAAACATGAGTTGCCAAGTTTCTGTAACCTTCTGTCATCAAATCGGTGTCACCGAGATGATGAAGTCGGTCCCACCAAAACTGGCATGCTCTTGTCATTGCACGAATCGGACTAACCGAGATTGTATATTCGGTCCCACCGAAAATCCCAACGTTCACATTATTTGAACTATCGGTCTCACCGAGTTGTCCACTTCGGTCCCACCGAGATTGCTCAAATGTGTGTAACGGTTGGATTTTGTGTGGAGGCTATTTATACCCCTCCACCCTGAAAGTGCAACTAATCCCCGGGTGGTTTTGGTAATTAATAACAACATATATATCATTGAACTAATATTATCTTGAGAATCATTTCAGAGAAGTTCGATGATGTGGGTATGGAAATGTCTGAAGAAGTGGACCCCTCAAAATGCTAAGACAAGCATTGGCAAAAGCTCAAGACTCCATTTTTGGTTTAGTGATCAAAGATCACATTGAGTCTATAGGAAAGCCAATACTATTAAAAGGGGATGAGGTTGTGTTAATGTTCTTGTTGCTCAAGTGCTTGGTGATCTAACTCCCTCAACTATCAGCACTATTCACTACTTAACACACACCCATAAGTAATCTCGGTCACACCGATTTCTCCAACTCAGTCCCACCGAGATGAACCACTTCAGTTGTTTCTCCAAACCCTAGCTTCTCGGTCAAACCGATTCTGAGTTTCGGTCTCACCGAAAAAGGGCTGCCAACCTTCTGTGATCAGTTGACATCAATTCGGAATATCCGAGTTTATATTTTCGGTCTCACCGAAATGGCAAACCCTAACCTTTGACTCACTTTGGTCTCACCGAGATGGTATTTTCGGTCCCACCGAAAATCCCAACGTTCACTATATTTGAACTTTCGGTCTGACCGAGTTTTAACTTCGGTCTCACCGAGATTGGTCAAATGTGTGTGTAACGGTTGGATTTTGTGTGGAGGCTATATATACCCCTCCACCCCCTCCTCATTCGTGAGGAGAGCCATCAGAAAGTACCACCACTTCTACCATACACTTTCTGAGAAGTGAACCACCTACCCTTGTGTTGAGATCAAGCCATTCCATTCCTACCATATGAAACTTGATCTCTAGCCTTCCCAAGTTGCTTTCCACTCAAATCTTTCTTCCACCACAGCCATATCAGTGAGGAGAGTTGAGTGTTGGGGAGTTTATCACTTGAAGCACAAGAGCAAGGAGTTCATCACCATCAACACCGTCTATTACCTTTTGGGGGGTGGTGCCTCCTAGATTGGTTAGGTGTCGCTTGGGAGCCTCCGTCGTGATGTGGAGTTGAACCAAGAAGTTTGTAAGGGCAAGGAGATCGCCTACTTCGTGAAGATCTACCCCGAGTAAGGCTAGTCCTCCGTGGGCGTAGGCCGTGATGGAATAGACAAGGTTGCTTCTTCGTGGACCCTCCGTGGGTGGAGCCCTCCGTGGACTCGCGCAGCCGTTACCCTCCGTGGGTTGAAGTCTCCATCAACGTGGATGTACGATAGCACCACCTATCGGAACCACGACAAAAATCTCCGTGTCACCAAACTGCGTTTGATCTTCTCCACCTCTCTTTTACATGTGCAATTTACTTTCCGCTGCATAAACTCTAGAATTGCATGTGTAGGGTGTTACTTGAACTGATCTTGCTTGTGAAACTGCCAAAAACTTTGCATGATCTAAAGGCAGATTTTTATATTGTCAAGTAGTCTAATCACCCCCCCTCTAGACCTACTTTCGATCCTACAAGTGGTATCAGAGCTTTGGTCTCCATTGCCTTGGTTTCCATAGCATTGGACTCCATAAGCTTGGTTTCACAACCTAGGAGAGTATGGCGTCTAGTGAGGGTAATTATCGTAGAGGTCCTTACTTTGATGGTACAAATTTTGCTAGTTGGAAGCATAAAATGAAAATGCATATTCTTGGTCATAACCCTGCCGCATGGGGCATTATTTGTGTTGGCATGCAAGGTGATTTCTTTGAAGAAGGAAAAGTTCCGGATCGCGAAGCTACACCCGAAGAGTTGCGGATGTTGCAAAACAATGCTCAAGCTTGTGACATTCTCTTCAATGCTTTGTGTCCCGAAGAGTTCAACAAAATCAGCCGTCTTGAGAATGCTAAAGAGATTTGGGATACTTTGATTGAAATGCACGAAGGTACTGAATCTGTGAAGGAATCAAAGCTAGATATTCTTCAAGGTCAACTTGACAAGTTCAAGATGAAGGATGGTGAAGGAGTCGCTGAAATGTACTCTAGGCTTGCTCTCATCACAAATGAGATTGCTGGCTTAGGAAGCGAAGAAATGACCGACCGATTCATCATTAAGAAGATTCTCAGAGCTTTGGATGGAAAGTATGACACCGTGTGCACTTTGATCCAAATGATGCCAAACTACAAGACTCTCAAGCCAACTGAAGTCATTGGAAGAATTGTTGCTCATGAGATGACACTTAAGGATAAGGAAGAGCTTCACAACAAGTCAAGTGGTGCTTACAAAGCTACAAGTGATGCTCCTACTACCTCAAGTGACAAGTTAGTTTCCAATGAAGACATAAGCCTAATGGTCAGGAACTTCAACAAGTTCTACAAGAATAAAGGCAAAGAAAGAAGCTCAAAGTCTAGATCATATGATGGAAAGAGATCTTCTAGTCGTGATCGAAACTGCTACAATTGTGGAAGACCCGGACACTTCTCAAATGAGTGTACGGCTCCCCACAAGAGAAGAGAAGAATCTCCAAGAAGAAGAGCAAGAGATGAGTCACCTCGGAGAGAGAGAAGGAGTAGAGATGATCGTTATGAACGAAGACCTTCTCGGAGAAGCAAGGATTCGGAGAGGAAAGACAAGTCATCAAGGAGCTACACAAGAAGAAGACATCAAGCTCATGTTGGTGAATGGGTCTCCGGCTCCGACTCTGACAATCAATCCGATGGAAGCTATCACTCCGACTCCGACTATAGTCAAGATGAAGGTGTTGCCGGACTTGCACTCGTATCCTCCAACTCCAACTCCTACGACTTATTTGATTCACCAAATGAGGGAATTGGAAGATGCTTCATGGCTAAAGGCCCCAAGGTAACACACCCTGAATTCATTGACATTGATAGTGATGAGGATGACTTGCTTGGTGAAGATGAGCTCTTGCATGATAAATCTAGTGAGCTTAGTAATGATGAAAATGCTAGTAGTCTTTATAGTCGAGAAGAGTCGAATGACAATGCTATGAAGGAGATTGAGCGTCTAACTAAAGAACTAAACACTCTTAAGTTAGCTCATGAAACAACTCAAGAAGATCATAGAGAGCTCCTAAGATCTCATGAGAAGCTACGCTTCGAGAAGCTCACCCTAGAGCAAGAACATGAGTTTCTAAAAGCGATCAATGATGATCTTCGAAAGAAGAGTTCTTCATATCTTGCCAAACGACTTCTCTTGTCTAATTTCTTGCCACCTATTAAGACTAAGCATGACAAGCATAAGAAAAATTCTTCCTCTAGTAGTAACAATAACAATGTTAAATCCAATATTGTTGCTTCTAGTAGTTCTCTTGATTCCACTAACAATGTTTCAAGCCAAGTTACACTTGAGCAAGAAAATAGCTTATTGAAGGAAATCATAGAGAAAGGTGTCTACAAGAGTCTTGCCGGAAGCAAGAACTTTGAGGAGATTGTTCGCAAACAAGGAAGACACCGGAAGAATCAAGGGATTGGTTTTGAGCGAAAGTTCAACGCCAAAGGTGTTGAGTGGGAAGAAGGTCAATACCCTACTCCACAGTTTGTCTCACAAAAGGAGAAGTATGATCCTACTTCTTCCAATGTGGAACAAGCTCAAGATGACCTTCCATCACAAGACCACAAGCTAAAGGCCAAGGAAAAGCTTCAAGAGGAGATTGATGCATTCATTGAAGCACCTCAAGCCATGGTCAAGTGGGTTCCCAAGGACACATCAAGTTCTACTTCGTCAAGCTCAACTACAACACCAAGGATTCCCATCAAGATGATGTGGATCCCAAAGAAGAAGAACTAGTAGGTTCTTGAGGGTGACTCCGCCAACAAACTTCACTCATATTCATTTTGGCAAGAACCTGTGCAATCAACTTCCACATCATGCACTTGTTCATGGAGTCACAAACCCTCTTGTTGGTAAGTCAAGGGACAAGGTAATCATTGCTTTCATGGACATCATCTTTTGTGAACTTCAATCTATGTCTATGGATATTCTTGTTTGTTCCTTGTGGGACTAACCCATGTAGGTATTGAAAGTGCCCTAATCCAAAGGATTGCTCCCAACTCTTGATGGTCTACATCAACATTGAGCATCCACATCTTCAACATCTACATGAAGTCTTCTACGACAACCCAAGGTTAGTTTGACCCTTTAAAAGGGGTTCTCACATCTAGGGGGAGCTTTGCTCTAAAAATTGAGCTAAAACATCTCCAAATGATGTGAACACATAAATGCTTTATGTAAAAGTGGTAACCCCACTTGTGCTTAAACGATGAGTATGACCTATGATCAAATGTTCTCATTTGACTCCTAAGTCAATATACTCATATATAGATGACCTAGTCATCGACAATTTGTGTGCTAGTAGCTAGAGTTTTGGTTGTGCATGTTTGACACATATTTCAGTTGCTATCTTGTTGTGTGAGCATGTTGGATGCATGATTTTATCCATTCAAGGACATCCATTTGTTGTTTTGATTGTTTTGGTTTCTTTTTCTGGCCAAATGGATGGACAAGAATGCCTAAGCACCTTCCCTAGCTATCTATGCTATCTTGTCTCAAAATTCTATTCATGCTTATATCACAACTTTGAACAAGTCTTTTTCGGACAGTCCGAGTGAGGAGCACTCGGAACCACCGATTCGTCTAAGGCTGACTTCCAAAACCTTCTAAGTCTATTTCGGTCTGACCGGCTTCCAAATCTCGGTCCAACCGAAACACTTAGAATGATCTAGGTTTCATCTCGGTGAAACCGAGTTCAAAATCTCGGTCTGACCGATATGTGTAACTGCACAGCAGAAATACATCTCGGTGACACCGAGTTTTTCAACTCGGTCCCACCGACAGCACGGGGTTATATATACTGAGGGCTGCGCGCGATCTATTCCTTTCAAACCGTTCGCCCTCCAAGACCCCTGCTGCCGCCGCCCTGATCTAAGGATCGTCGCCGTCGTCGCCTGTGTGCCCGCGCCGCAGGTCTCCGCCGCCGTCAACGGTAATCTTCTCCGCCGTTGCCGCCGTAGAGGGACACCACCAAGTTAGGGTGTGTCCCGATCCCTTTTCATGCTCCACTTCTGATTCTTGCATGATAGGACTGCCCTGATTCAATCCACGTTTGATATGATCCCAATACATTGTTCAGATCTTCTAGTTTCGAGGAAAATTCTTAGGTTTAGGTTTCCACGGAATGCATCTCGGTGAAGCCGATTCCTGAAACTCGGACTGACCGATTTGGTCTCTGACCATTGCACTACACAGTTCGGTCTGACCGAGTTGTGGAAATCGGAATGTCCGAATTGAAGTTTCTGTAAAACCCTAAGTTTTCGGTAGGACCGAAACCCATTTCGGTCTGACCGAAAGTGGTGTGTAGGTTCTGTTGAACACTTCGGTTACACCGAAACTTGAAATCGGTTTGACCGAAATACATTCTGTGAAAACTCAAAACTAAGTTTTTAACTCATTTTTTTTGCAAAAACTTCTGCAGTTGTGATAACTCTTCTACTCTGCCTATACCTTATCTATTCACAGGTTTTTCAGCCATGTCAGATGTCAGTGACAGCCAGAACAGGTCTGAGTCACCGTTTGCTGAGATTCCAGAGGCAGGTACAAGTCCTGAGGCTAGCAGCTCCAGTGATGATGGTGAGAGGAGCACCCCTAGTGGTCTGCCTCCTGCTGCTACGAGAACCAGGAAGAAGAGAACGTCTGATTCTGAGGATTCCGACTTTGTTGCTGAGGAAGTTACCTCCAAGCCAAAGAGGCAAGTGGTTGCCAAAGAGCTCCAAGGGCAGCAGCCAAGGAAAGGCACGAGCAAAGTGAAGCAGTCTGCAGTTGCCAAGAAGCTCAACTTGGAAGAGCCAGCTCCAAGCAAGGTGAAGAAGACTTCCAAGAGGAAGAGAGTTGTTTATGCTGAACCTCAAGTTGATGCTGCTGAAGAAGAAGAAGAAGAAGATGCACCCCAGCCTCCTCCTCAAAAAGCTAAGTTCATGGGTGATGCTATTCGGGCTCAAACCTCCTCCAAGCCCAAGAAGCCTGCTCAAGCTAAGGCAGCTCCAGCCAAGCCCAAGAGGACAACCAGAAGCATTCCAGCTTCTGAGAAGAACAAAGGTGAGATGCCACCGTCTGAATCTGATGAAGAGCATGTGTTGCTCAAGCTCCGTCCCAAGTTGCCACTCCACAATGATGCTCATCCTCAAGCTGAGGACATGAAGGCAAGAAAGGACAAAGGTCTCAGGCTATGGAGACAGTCTGATCCATATGCCGTAAGAAGAAGGACTGCTGTGGACCCCAGATTCCACACCAGAGAGCAGCAGGATTTCTATGAGACTGTGCTAATGGATAAGAAGCCCATTGTTGCTGACACCAGGTATGTTGACTGGAAGTACATTGACAGCAGAGAGCATCGGGACTTCTTTCCCCATGTGCATGAGAGCTTCACTGCATGTGGAGTTGCTGATTTTGTGGGTCAAGAACTAACAGCCTGGAATGACGAGATGATCATGCAGTTCTATGCCACAGCCCATTTCTACCCCGATGGCAAGATCACCTGGATGACTGAAGGTCAACGGTTTTCTTCAACTGTTGCAGAATGGGCAGAAATTCTGAATGCTCCAGTGCAGAGAGAGGACGACATTGATGTCTATGGGATTCCTAAGAAGAGTCATGATTCTATGAAGAATATGTACAAGGAGATCCCAGCTGCTGATTTGGAAGGATGGAAGCTCGGCTCAGTGTATTATCTCCAGGCAGGTCTGACCACCACCAACACTATTCTGAGGCATACTTTGATGCCTAAGTCAGGTGACCACCGGATGATACGAGGCTATTCTATCAACATGCTGCACATTCTCGATGAGAAGGCACCTTTTAAGGTGATGGACTTGATGGTTGAGACCATTAAGAGGACTGCAGCTGACCAGAAGAGGTCATGTGGGTTTGCTCCGCAGATACAGATGCTCATCAACGCCAAGTTTGGCACGGGCAAATTCATGTTGGATAGGAAGCACTTGCCACTGCAGCCAGAGCATGAGGACAACGTAGTTGTGATGGATGAAGAGGATCCCACCTCAGTTGAAGGGCAAGCCAAGATCGAAGCTGCAAAGAAAGCCAAAGCTGACAGAGCAGCAGCAGCAGCAGCAGCTAAGCCAAAGAGCTTTGGAGAGCAAATCCTTGAAGCAACCCAGAGAATTGAACAACGCCTGGCCAGCATTGAGCAATCTCAGGAGAGCCTTGAGAGGATTGTCGAGGACAAGATCCACGCTCTAGACGTGAAGCTGACTGAGATTCAGGTGTCTGTCAACAAGCTTGAGGCAGACATGGAGGAGACTAGGCAGGAGAGAGCAGAGCTTATGCAGGATGATATAGTCCAGGACTCTCATCGCCAGAATGCTCCGGTTCCCAGAGGATCCAGGTCTGCAGCTATCCCAGTTACTTCAGCTCCAGCCACAGCTCCAGCTCCAGCATCCACTCCTCCAGCGCAGACATCAGCAGAAGTCTTCGCCGACGCAGCTATCTCTACACCGACATCGACCCAGACGGGAGCAGCCAGCCGAGCCCGCAGTGACGCTTAGCTCTATACCTTTTCGAACTTTTTGGTAACTTGTTGCCAAAGGGGGAGAAATTGCTATAGATCATAGGGCTTCGAGAGAGAGAGTGCTCTTTCGTCTTTTCGTTCTTTTGCCGGTTTTCCCTGTGATACATTGGTTTCTTTTGGTTCCAGATACTTTATGTGTGCTTGCTACTACGTTTGATGCTACCTTAATGAGTGCTTAGTCATACTATGCCTTAATGTGTGCTTATTGCTTATCATATGCTATTCCTTTTGTATGGCTATTTACTCTTGTCTTGGTGATTAAGTGCATGTTATTCATTCTTATCATTTTGTGCGCTCCACCAAGATGTATGTGACATGGAAGAGTGACCCATAATCCTAATCGATTGTGCATTTGCATTCAAACGCAAATTTTAAATAATGCACAAATTTAGGGGGAGCTCTTGTTTATCACATACTTCTCAAAGCGACGATATTATTCATTGATTATATCTTTTGTCGAAGCTTTGATCTATATGTTGTCATCAATTACCAAAAAGGGGGAGATTGAAAGTGCAACTAATCCCCGGGTGGTTTTGGTAATTAATAACAACATATATATCATTGAACTAATATTATCTTGAGAATCATTTCAGAGAAGTTCGATGATGTGGGTATGGAAATGTCTGAAGAAGTGGACCCCTCAAAATGCTAAGACAAGCATTGGCAAAAGCTCAAGACTCCATTTTTGGTTTAGTGATCAAAGATCACATTGAGTCTATAGGAAAGCCAATACTATTAAAAGGGGATGAGGTTGTGTTAATGTTCTTGTTGCTCAAGTGCTTGGTGATCTAACTCCCTCAACTATCAGCACTATTCACTACTTAACACACACCCATAAGTAATCTCGGTCACACCGATTTCTCCAACTCAGTCCCACCGAGATGAACCACTTCAGTTGTTTCTCCAAACCCTAGCTTCTCGGTCAAACCGATTCTGAGTTTCGGTCTCACCGAAAAAGGGCTGCCAACCTTCTGTGATCAGTTGACATCAATTCGGAATATCCGAGTTTATGTTTTCGGTCTCACCGAAATGGCAAACCCTAACCTTTGACTCACTTCGGTCTCACCGAGATGGTATTTTCGGTCCCACCGAAAATCCCAACGTTCACTATATTTGAACTTTCGGTCTGACCGAGTTTTAACTTCGGTCTCACCGAGATTGGTCAAATGTGTGTGTAATGGTTGGATTTTGTGTGGAGGCTATATATACCCCTCCACCCCCTCCTCATTCGTGAGGAGAGCCATCAGAAAGTACCACCACTTCTACCATACACTTTCTGAGAAGTGAACCACCTACCCTTGTGTTGAGATCAAGCCATTCCATTCCTACCATATGAAACTTGATCTCTAGCCTTCCCAAGTTGCTTTCCACTCAAATCTTTCTTCCACCACAGCCATATCAGTGAGGAGAGTTGAGTGTTGGGGAGTTTATCACTTGAAGCACAAGAGCAAGGAGTTCATCATCATCAACACCGTCTATTACCTTTTGGGGGGTGGTGCCTCCTAGATTGGTTAGGTGTCGCTTGGGAGCCTCCGTCTTTGAGATGTGGAGTTGAACCAAGAAGTTTGTAAGGGCAAGGAGATCGCCTACTTCGTGAAGATCTACCCCGAGTAAGGCTAGTCCTCCGTGGGCGTAGGCCGTGATGGAATAGACAAGGTTGCTTCTTCGTGGACCCTCCGTGGGTGGAGCCCTCCGTGGACTCGCGCAGCCGTTACCCTCCGTGGGTTGAAGTCTCCATCAACGTGGATGTACGATAGCACCACCTATCGGAACCACGACAAAAATCTCCGTGTCACCAAACTGCGTTTGATCTTCTCCACCTCTCTTTTACATGTGCAATTTACTTTCCGCTGCATAAACTCTAGAATTGCATGTGTAGGGTGTTACTTGAACTGATCTTGCTTGTGAAACTGCCAAAAACTTTGCATGATCTAAAGGCAGATTTTTATATTGTCAAGTAGTCTAATCACCCCCCTCTAGACCTACTTTCGATCCTACACACCCCCTCTTCATTCGTGGAGAGAGCCATCAGAAAGAACTACCACTCCTACCTTACATTTCTGAGAAGAGAACTACCTACCCTTGTGTTGAGATCAAGTTGCTCCACTCCCACCATATGAAGCTTGATCTCTAGCCTTCCCAAGTTGCTTTCCACTCAATCCTTTCTTCCACCATAGCCAAATCAGTGAGGAGAGTTGAGTGTTGGGGAGATTATCATTTGAAGCACAAGAGCAAGGAGTTCATCATCATCTACAACATCTATTACCTTTTGGAGGGTGGTGCCTCCTAGATTGGTTAGGTGTTGCTTGGGAGCCTCCGTCGTCGAGATGTGGAGTTGAACCAAGAAGTTTGTAAGGGCAAGGAGATCGCCTACTTCGTGAAGATCTACCCCGAGTAAGGCTAGCCCTCCGTGGGTGTAGGCCATGATGGAATAGACAAGGTTGCTTCTTCGTGGACCCTTCGTGGGTGGAGCCCTCCGTGGACTCGCGCAGCCGTTACCCTCCGTGGGTTGAAGTCTCCATCAACGTGGATGTACGATAGCGCCACCTATCGGAACCACGGGAAAAATCACCGCGTCTCCAAGATTGCGTTTGCTCTTCTCCACCTCTCTTTACTACATGTGCAATTTACTTTCCGCTGCCTATACTCTAGAATTGCATGTGTAGGGTGATGCTTGACTTGATCATAATTGTGAATCTGCCAAAAACTGTTCTTTGTCAAAAGGCAGAATTTTTATATTGACAAGTAGTCTAATCACCCCCCCTCTAGACATACTTTCGATCCTACAGGTTGCCGGATCATAACACGTAGTAGGTGACTATAGACTTGCAAGATAGGATCAAGAACACACATATATTCATGAAAACATAATAGGTTCAGATCTGAAATCATGGCACTCGGGCCCTAGTGACAAGCATTAAGCATAGCAAAGTCATAGCAACATCAATCTCAGAACATAGTGGATACTAGGGATAAAACCCTAACAAAACTAACTCGAATACATGATAGATCCCATCCAACCCATCACCGTCCAGCAAGCCTACGATGGAATTACTCACACACGCGGTGAGCATCATGGAGTTGGTGATGGAGGAAGGTTGATGATGACGATGGCGACGATATCCACTCTCCGGAGCCCCGAACGGACTCCGGATCAGCCCTCCCAAGAGAGATTAGGGCTTGGTGGCTGCTCCGTCTCGTGAAACGTGATAATTCCTTCTCTCTGATTGTTTTCTCCCCGAAACAGAAGATATAGGATCCGGGGATACGTCGGTGGAGCATCGGGGGGCCCACGAGGCAGGGGGGCACGCCCCCCACCCTCGTGCACAGGGTGTGGGCCCCCCGGTGAGGATCTTCTTGCAGATATTTTTTTTATATTCCGAAATAATTCTCCGTTGATTTTAAGTCGATTCCGAGAAATTTTTATTCTGAACAAAAACAACACCATGGCAATTCTGCTGAAAACAGCGTCAGTCCGGGTTATTTCCATTCAAATCATGTAAGTTAGAGTCCAAAACAAGGGCAAAAGGGTTTGGAAAAGTAGATACGTTGGAGACGTATTAGTCCTCTACTTTGTTGTTGCAAGTTTTACGTGGCTGCTACGGGCTTAGCAAAAACCGTTCTTACTTACGCATACAAAACCACAAAGATTTTTCGTCAAGTGTGTTGTTTTAAGCTTCACAAGGACAGGGCGTAGCCACACTCGATTCAACTAAAGTGAGAGAGACAGACACCCGCCGGTCACTGATACGTCTCCAACGTATCTATAATTTTTTATTATTCCATGCTATTATATTATCCTTCTAGGATGTCTTATGGGCTTTTATATACACTTTTATATGATTTTTGGGACTAACCTATAAACCCAGAGCCCAGTGCCAGTTTCTGTTATTCTCCTGTTTTAGGGTTTTACAGAAAGGGAATATCAAACGGAGTCCAATTGACGTTCCAATTTTTGATGATTTTTTCTGGACCAAAAGAAGCCCCGAAGTAAAAGAGTTGGGAAAGGAGAGCCACAGGCTGCCCACGAGGGTGGGGGGCACGCCCTGGGCAGGGGGGCGCCCTCCTATCTCGTCGACAGCCCAGAAGCCCCCTGGCTTGTGCCCTACGCCAAAAAATCCTATAAATGTTGAAACCTTCGGAAATTAACCTAGATCGGGAGTTCCGCCGCCGAAAGCCTCTATAGCCACCGAAAACCAATCTAGACCCCGTTTCGGCACCCTTCCGGAGGGGGGAACCCTCATCGGTGGCCATCTTCATCATCCCGACGCTCTTCATGACGAGGAGGGAGTAGTCCACCCACGGGGCTGAGGGTATGTACCAGTAGCTATGTGTTTGATCTCTCTCTCTCGTGTTCTTGAGATGGAACGATCTTGATGTATCGCGAGCTTTGCTATTATAGTTGGATCTTATGATGCTTCTCCCCCTCTACTCTCTTGTAATGGATTGAGTTTTCCCTTTGAAGTTATCTTATCAGATTGAGTCTTTAAGGATTTGAGAACACTTGATGTATGTCTTGCACATGTTTATCTGTGGTGATAATGGGATATCATGTGATCTACTTGATGTATGTTTTGGTGATCAACTTGCGGGTTCCGTGACCTTGGGAATCTATGCATAGGGGTTGGCACACATTTTCGTCTTGACTTTCCGGTAGAAACTTTGGGGCACTCTTTGAAGTTCTATGTGTTCGTTGAATAGATGTTTCTGAGATTGTGTGATGCATATCATATAATCATGCCCACGGATACTTGAGGTGACAATGGAGTATCTAGGTGACATTAGGGTTTTGATTGATTTATGTCTTAAGGTGTTATTCTAGTACGAACTCTATGATAGATTGAACGTTACTATGGAGTCTTGAATAGATCGATCAGAAAGAATAACGTTGAGGTGGTTTCGTACCCTACCATAATCTCTTTGTTTGTTCTCCGCTATTAGTTACTTTGGAGTGACTCTTTATTGCATGTTGAGGGCTAGTAATATGATCCAATTATGTTATCCTTGTTGAGAGAACTTGCACTAGTGAAAGTATGAACCCTAGGCCTTGTCTCCTATCATTGCAACACCGTTTATGCTCACTTTTACCACTTGCTACCTTGCTGTTTTTATATTTTCAGTTTATAAAAACCTATATCTACCATCCATCCATATTGCACTTGTATCACCATCTCTTCGCCGAACTAGTGCACCTATACAATTTACCATTGTATTGGGTGTGTTGGGGACACAAGAGGCTCATTGTTATTTGGTTGCAGGGTTGCTTGAGAGAGACCACATTCATCATACGCCTCCCGCGGATTGATAAACCTTAGGTCATCCACTTGAGGGAAATTTGCTACTGTCCTACAAACCTCTACACTTGGAGGCCCAACAACATCTACAAGAAGAAGGTTGTGTAGTAGACATCACGCTCTTTTATGGCGCCGTTGCCGGGGAGGTTAGTGCTTGAAGGTATCTTTAGATCTTGTAATCGAATCTTTTAGTTTCTTGTTTTATCACTAGTTTAGTTTATAAAAGAAAACTACAAAAAATGGAATTAAGGTTACCTCATATGCTTCATCTTTTTAATATCTTTCGTGAAAATGATGGGAAGGAAAATTGTGCTCAAGTACTAGAAGAAGAATTACACAGAATGCTTGGCATAAAATATGTGCATGATGAGCATGATTGCAATGTTGTTAGTTTGAATCCCTTGAATATCCATGATGCTAATGATATGCAAAGCCACAAGCTTGGGGATGCTATGTTTGATGAAGATGATATTTTTAGTCCCCCAAGTTTTGATGAGCAAATTTTTTATGATGAAATCATGCCTCCTATTTATGATGATTATATTGATGAAAGTGTATTTGGACAGGTCATGGCTTTATTTAGTGATGAATCCACTATTTCGGAAGAAGTTCCAATTGATTATGAGAACAAAGTTGCTATCTATGATGATTATTGTGATGACTTGTATGCTATTAAGAATAACGATAACCATGAAACTTGTCATCATGATTTTAGTTTTCAATTGGATTATGCTTCACCTGATAGTTATTTTGTTGAATTTGCTCCTCCCATTACTATGAATGAGAAGAATTTAGCTTATGATGGGAGTAGTAAAATTTCTATGCAAGTAGATTATGAAAAGAATGCTTTATGTGCTGGTTATATTGTTGAATTCATTGATGATGCTACTGAAAATTATTATGAGAGAGGATCATATGCTTCTACATATTGCAATAATATCAAGTTTCCTCTCTATGTGCTTAAAGTTTTGAATTTATGCTTGTTTTCCCTTCCTATGCTAGTTGATTATCGTTCCCATAAGTTGTTTGCTTACAAAATCCCTATGCATAGGAAGTGGGTTAGACTTAAATGTTCTAGTCATATTCTTCATGATTCTCTCTTTATGTTTCAATTATTATCTTTTATGCGAGCATCATTGAAATCATCATGCCTAGCTAGGGGCGTTAAACGATGGCGCTTGTTGGGAGGCAACCCAACTTTATTTTAGTTTCTTTGTTTTTGCTTCTGTTTAGGAATAAATATTGCATCTAGCTTCTGTTTAGATGTGGTTTTGTGTTTTAATTAGTGTTTGTGCCAAGTAGAACCTTTGGGAAGACTTGTGTGAAGTTTATATGATCTTGCTGTGAAAAAACAGAATCGTTAGCGCTCGCTAGAATGGTCATCAGATTTTACTGGAGTGTGTTATTTAGTTGATTCTGTTTGAAGATGAATAATAGACAAATTCCTCACGTTTACCAATTTAGTTTGATTTTTTTGGAGTTACAGAAGTATGCGAAACCTGCAAATTACTACAGATTGTTCTGTTTTTGACAGATTCTGTTTTTCGTGTGTTGTTTGCTTATTTCAATGCATCTATGAGTAGTATCGGAGGGTATGAACCATAGAGAAGTTGGAATACAGTAGGTTTAACACCAATATAAACAAAGAATGAATTCATTGCAGTACCTTTGAGTAGTGGTTTGCTTTCTTATACTAACGGAGCTCACGAGATTTTTGTCTAAGTTTTGTGTTGTGATGTTTTCAAGTTTTGAGTATTGCTTTGATGGACTACGGAACAAAGAGTGGCAAGAGACTAAGCTTGGGGATGCCCAAGGCACCCCAAGGTAAAATTAAAGGACAACCAAAAGCCTAAGCTTGGGGATGCCCCGGGAAGGCATCCCCTCTTTCGTCTTCATCCATCGGTAACTATACTCGGAGCTATATTTTTATTCACCACATGATGTGTGTTTTTCTTGGAGCGTCAATTTAGTTTATTTTGTTTTGCTTGCTGTTTGAACAATATCCCAAGATCTGAAGTACTTAAATGTTAGAGAGTCTTCACATAGTTACATAATTATTCAACTACTCATTGATCTTCACATATATCTTTCGGAGTAGTTTGTTATTGCTCTAGTGCTTCACTTATATCTTTTAGAGCACGGCGGTGGTTTTATTTTGAAGAAATTGTTGATCTCTCATGCTTCACTTATATCCTTTTGAGAGTTTATTAAAACAGCATGGTAATGTGCTTAGGCTATAAAACTAGTCTTCACATGATAGACATCCAATATCAATGTAGTAAAAACTTTCACACTAAGTGCATTGAATATGATGATAAGTTGGATGCTTGATAATTGTTTTGAGATATGACGATAGTGATATTAGAGTCATGCTAGTGGAGTTATTATGAAATTGAGAAATACTTGTGTTAAGGTTAGTGATTCCCATAGCATGCACGTATGGTGAACCGCTATGTGACGAAGTTAGAGCATGAGGTATTTGTAAAGTGTCAACCTTTGTGTGGAGGTCGGGGGCGCGCGATGGTTAACTCCTACCAACCTCTCCCCTAGGAGCATGCGTTGATTTCTTTGTCTTGATTACTCGTAAATTTTTGCAATAAGTATATGAGTTCTTATGACTAGTGTTGAGTCCATGGATTATACGCACTCTCACCGTTCCACCATTGCTAGCCTCTCTTGTACCGCGCAACTTTCGCCGGTGCCATAAACCCACTATATATCCTTCCTCAAAACAGCCACCATATTATTCCTCAAAACAGCCACCATACCTACCTATCATGGCATTTCCATAGCCATTCCAAATATATTGCCATGCAACTTTCCACCGTTCCGTTCATATGACACACTTCATATTGTCATATTGCCATGCATGATCATGTAGTTGACATCGTATTTGTGGCAAAGCCACCATGCATAATTTTTCATACATGTCACTCATGATTCATTACACATCCCGGTACACCGCCGGAGGCATTCATGTAGAGTCATACTTTGTTCTAGTATCGAGTTGTAATATCGAGTTGTAAATCAATATAAGTGTGATGATCTTCATTATTAGAGCATTGTCCCGTGTGAGGAAACAAAATAAAAAGATAAATGCCAAATAGAAAAGGAGATGGCCCAAAAAAATAGAGAGGGGCTAAAAAAGAGGAAAGCCCCTCCAAAAAAATATGAGAGAAAACAGAGAAGGGACAATGCTACTATCTTTTTCCACACTTGTGCTTCAAAGTAGCACCATGTTCTTCATGATAGAGAGTCTCATGTTTAGTCACTTTCATATACTAGTGGGAATTTTCATTATAGAACTTAGCTTGTATATTCCAACGATGGGCTTCCTCAAATGCCCTAAGTCTTCGTGAGCAAGCAAGTTGGATGCACACCTACTTAGTTTCTTTTGTTGAGCTTTCATACATTTTTAGCCCTAGTGCACCCGTTGCATGGCAATCCCTACTCACTCACGTTGATATCTATTGATGGGAATCTCCATAGCCCGTTGATATGCCTAGTCGATGTGAGACTATATTCCTCCTTTTTGTCTTCTCCACAACCACCTCTCTATTCCACATAGTGCTATGTTCATGGCTCACGCTCATGTATTGCGTGAAAGTTGAAAGGTTTGAAAGAATAGAGTATGAAAACAAGTGCTTGGCTGAAACCGGGGTTGTGAATGATATGAATATTTTGTGTGATGAAGAGGGAGCATAGCCATACTATATGATTTGGTAGGGATAACTTTCTTTAGCCATAGTATTTTGAGAAGACATGATTGCTTTGCTAGTATGCTTGAAGTATTATTATTTCTTATGTCAATATAGACTTTTGTCTTGAATCTTTCGGATCTGAGCATTCATGCCACAATTAAGAGAATTACATTGAAAATTATGCTGGTTAGCATTCCACATCAAAAAAATTGTTTTTATAATTTACCTACTCGAGGACGAGCAGGAATTAAGCTTGGGGATGCTTGATACATCTCCAATGTATCTATAATTTTTGATTGTTCCATGCTATTATACTATCCTTCTAGGATGTCTTATGGGCTTTTATATACACTTTTATATGATTTTTGGGACTAACCTATTAACCCAGAGCCCAGTGCCAGTTTCTGTTTTTCTCCTGTTTTAGGGTTTTACAGAAAGGGAATATCAAACGGAGTCCAATTGACGTGCCAATTTTTTATGATTTTTTCTGGACCAAAAGAAGCCCCTGAAGTAAAAGAGTTGGGCCAGGAGAGCCAAAGGCTGCCCACGAGGGTGGGGGACGCGTCCTGGGCAGGGGGCACGCCCTCCTATCTCGTGGACAGCCCAGAAGCCCCCTGACTTGTGACCCGCGCCAAAAAAATCCTATAAATACCGAAACCTTCGAAAATTAACCTAGATCGGGAGTTCCGCCGCCGAAAGCCTCTATAGCCACCGAAAACCAATCTAGACCCCATTCCGGCACCCTGCCGGAGGGGTAAACCCTCACCGGTGGCCATCTTCATCATCCCGGCGCTCTCCATGACGAGGAGGGAGTAGTCCACCCTCGGGGCTGAGGGTATGTACCAGTAGCTATGTGTTTGTTCTCTCTATCTCTCGTGTTCTTGAGATGGAACGATCTTGATGTATCGCGAGCTTTGCTATTATAGTTGGATCTTATGATGCTTCTCCCCGTCTACTCTCTTGTAATGGATTGACTTTTCCCTTTGAAGTTATCTTATCGGATTGAGTCTTCAAGGATTTGACAACACTTGATGTATGTCTAGCACGTGTTTATCTGTGGTGACAATGGGATATCATGTGATCTACTTGATGTATGTTTTGTTGATCAACTTGCGGATTCCGTGACCTTGGGAATCTATGCATAGGGGTTGGCACACGTTTTCATCTTGACTTTCCGGTAGAAACTTTGGGGCACTCTTTGAAGTTCTATGTGTTGGTTGAATAGATGTTTCTGAGATTGTGTGATGCATATCGTATAATCATGCCCACGGATACTTGAGGTGACAATGGAGTATCTAGGTGACATTAGGGTTTTGATTGATTTGTGTCTTAAGGTGTTATTCTAGTACGACCTCTATGATAGATTGAACGTTACTACGGACTCTTGAATAGATCGATCAGAAAGAATAACTTTGAGGTGGTTTCGTACCCTACCATAATCTCTTCGTTTGTTCTCCGCTATTAGTTACTTTGGAGTGACTCTTTATTGCACGTTGAGGGCTAGTAATATGATCCAATTATGTTATCCTTGTTGAGAGAACTTGCACTAGTGAAAGTATGAACCCTAGGTCGTGTCTCCTATCATTGCAACACCGTTTATGCTCACTTTTACCACTTGCTACCTTGCTGTTTTTATATTTTCAGTTTACAAAAACCTATATCTACCATCCATATTGCACTTGTATCACCATCTCTTCGCCGAACTAGTGCACCTATACAATTTACCATTGTATTGGGTTTGTTGGGGACACAAGAGACTCTTTGTTATTTGGTTGCAGGGTTGCTTGAGAGAGACCACATTCATCCTACGCCTCCCGCGGATTGATAAACCTTAGGTCATCCACTTGAGGGAAATTTGCTACTGTCCTACAAACCTCTGCACTTGGAGGCCCAACAACATCTACAAGAAGAAGGTTGTGTAGTAGACATCAGTCACCTTTAAGCAACGAGTGCTCGTAACGGTGAAACCAGTCGCGCGTAAGCATACATGTAATGTTGGTCCGGGCCGCTTCATCTCACAATACCTTCGAATCAAAGTATGACATGCTGGTAAGCAGTATGACTATTATCGCCCACAACTCATTGTGTTCTACTTGTGCATATCATCTACGCATAGACCTGTCTCTGATACCATTTTTGGGAAACGTAGTATTTCAAAAAAAAAACCTACGATCACGCAAGATCTATCTAGGAGAAGCATACTGATATGTCTCCAATGTATCTATAATTTTTTATTATTCCATGCTATTATATTATCCATCTAGGATGTTTTATATGCATTTATATGCTATTTTATGTGATTTTTGAGACCAACCTATTAACCTAGAGCCCAGTGACAGTTTCTGTTTTTTCCTTGTTTTTGAGTTCTACAGAAAAGGAATACCATACGGAGTCCAATTGACGTGCCTATTTTTGATGACTTTTATGGACCAAAAGAGGCCCCCGGAGTAAAAGAGTTGGGCCAGAATAGTCCCGGGCTGCCCACGAGGGTGGTGGGCGCGCCCCCCTGTCTCGTGGACAGCCCGGAGACCCCCCCCCCCTGACTTGTGCCCTACGCCAAAAAATCCTATAAATACCCAAACCTCCAGAAAATAACCTAGATCGGGAGTTCCGCCACCGCAAGCCTCTATAGCCACCAAAAACCAATCGGGACCCTGTTCCGGCACCCTGCCGGAGGGGGGAACCCCTCTCCGGTGGCTATCTTCATCATCCCGGCGCTCCCATGACGAGGAGGGAGTAGTTCACCCTCGGGGCTGAGGGTATGTACCAGTAGCTATGTGTTTGATCTTTCTCCCTCGTGTTCTTGAGATGGCACGATCTTGATGTATCGCCAGCTTTGCTACTATACTTGGATCTTATGATGTTTCTCCCCCTCAATCTTCTTGTAATGGATTGAGTTTTCCCTTTGAAGTTATCTTATCGGATTGAGTCTTTAAGGATTTGAGAACACTTGATGTATGTCTTGTGTGGGATACCCGTGGTGACAATGGGGTATTCTATTGATTCACCTCATGTATGTTTTGGTGATCAACTTGCGGGTTCCGTGACCTTGGGAATCTATGCATAGGGGTTGGCACACGTTTTTGTCTTGACTCTCCGGTAGAAACTTGGGGCACTCTTTGAAGTTCTTTGTGTTGGTTGAATAGATGAATCTGAGATTGTGTGATGCATATCGTATAATCATGCCCACGGATACTTGTGGTGACATTGGAGTATCTATGTGACATTAGGGTTTTGGTTGATTTGTATCTTAAGGTGTTATTCTACTACGAACTCTAAGATAGATCGAACGGAAAGAATAGCTTCGTGCTATTTTACTACGGACTCTTAATAGATCGATCAGAAAGAATAACTTTGAGGTGGTTTCGTACCCTACAATAATCGCTTCGTTTGTTCTTCGCTATTAGTGACTTTGGAGTGACTCTTTGATGCATGTTGAGGGATTGTTATATGACCTAATTATGTTATCCTTGTTGAGAGAACTTGCACTAGTGAAAGTATGAACTCTAGGCCTTGTTTCAAAGCATTGCAATACCGTTTACGCTTACTTTTATCATTAGTTACCTTGTTGTTTTTATATTTTTTCAGATTACGAAAACCTATATCTACCATCCATATTGCACTTGTATCACCATCTCTTCGCCGAACTAGTGCACCTATACAATTTACTGTTGTATTGGGTGTGTTGGGGATCAGCCTGTGCATTCGGTTTTTTCGGTTTGATTCGGTTCGGTTTATACGGTTTTCGGTTTATACGGTTTTTATACTTCGGTTTATATGGTTTTATACAGAGATACGGTTCGGTTTCAGTTATAACCGTTTGCTTTCGGTTTGGTTTCGGTAATAACCAAAATAACCAAAGTTGATGCGAATTTTTGAATGAACAACAAAAAATTTTGGTCGCATGATTCGGTATCTGCATGTAGCCATGTACGTAAGATTTTTCTTGTGTGAAATGCCTACGTAGGTTAGATCAATTTTAGATGGCAGTAGCACACATGATTTGATCCTAGGCATTACAACAGATCTGAGTATTAGGCAGGTTTTTTATTATGGGAGGGAGCAAGAAAAGAAAGGAAAGAGTTTGACCCACGAGCCATGAGCCACGACCCTCTCTCGAGCAGCCGGCTGGCCTTTCTTTTAGGCAAGCATCTGAGTATTTGGCAGGCTTTTTATTACGTGAGGGAGCAAGAAAAAATGCATACGTGCGCCAGAAGGCCTGAACTGGCTGTATCCTATATGGGCTCGATAATTGAGGCCCAAGCAAGCATAACGATGCGCCACTGCGCCAGGTGCTCAGGTCGTTGGCTCTCTGCAGCGTTTAGTACCACCTCGCGTATGGAGCTGAAGCGCAGTGGGCACAAGGCTATAAAAGGAGCGGTGGATCTGGCTTCAGTTACATATCTACACACGATGGCGCTACTTCGGTTTAATTTGGTTTAACCAAAAACCATCGGTTTCTAACCGAAAAAACCGAAAGTTATATGGTTTTCAAAATAGAAAACTGAAACTGAAACCAAAACCTGGAAAAACCGAACTTCGGTTTGGTTTTGTTTTTTCGGTTTGGTTTTTGGTTTTCGGTTCGGTTTTGCACACCCTTGGTTGGGGACACAAGAGACTCTTTGTTATTTGGTTGCAGGGTTGTTTGAGAGAGACCATCTTCATCCTACGCCTCCCACGGATTGATAAACCTTAGGTCATCCACTTGAGGGAAGTTTGCTACTGTCCTACAAACCTCTGCACTTGGAGGCCCAAGAACGTCTACAAGAAGAAGGTTGCGTAGTAGACATCAAGCTCTTTTTTGGCGCCGTTGCAGGAAGGTTAGTGCTTGAAGGTATATCTTTAGATCTTGCAATCGAATCTTTTAGTTTCTTGTTTTATCACTAGTTTGGTCTATAAAAGAAAACTAAAAATGGAATTAAGGTTACCTTATATGCTTCATCTTTTTAATATCTTTCGCGAAAATGATGGGAAGGAAAATTGTGCTTAAGTACTAGAAGAAGAATTACATAGAATGCTTGGCATAAAATATGTGCATGATGAGCATGATTGCAATGTTGTTATTATGAATTCTTTGAATACCCGTGATGCTAATGATATGCAAAGCCACAAGCTTGGGGATGCTTTGTTTGATGAAGATGATATGTTTAGTCCCCCAAGTTTTGATGAGCAAATTTATTATGAGGAAAGCATGCCTCCTACTTATGATGATTATTGTGATGACACGTATGCTATAAAGAATAAAGATAACCATGAAACTTGTGGTCATGACTTTAATTTTCAATTGGATTATGCTTCACATGATAGTTATTTTGTTAAGTTTGCTCCCACTACTATTGATGATAATAAATTTGCTTATGTGGAGAGTAGTAAAATTTCCGTGCAACTAGATCATGAAAAGAATACTTTATGTACTGGTTATATGGTTGAATGCATTCATGATGCTACTGAAAATTATTACGAGAGAGGATCATATGCTTCTACATATTGCATTAATATCAAGTTTCCTCTCTATGTGCTTAAAATCTTGAAGTTATGCTCGTTTTCCCTTCCTATGCTAGTTGATTCTCGTTCCCATAAGTTCTTTGCTCACAAAATCCCTATGCATATGAAGTGGGTTAGACTTAAATGTGCTAGTTATATTCTTCATGATGCTCTCTTTATGTTTCAATTCTTATCTTTTATGAGAGCATCATTGAAATCATTATGCCTGGCTAGGGGCTTTAAATGATAGCGCTTGTTGGGAGGCAACCCAATTTTATTTTATTTGCTTTTACTTCTGTTTAGTAATAAATAAATCATCTAGCCTCTGGTTAGATGTGGTTTTGTGTTTTAATTAGTGTGTGTGCCAAGTAGAACCTTTGGGAAGATTTGGGTGAAGTCTTTGCGATGTTGCTGTAAAAAATAGAAACTTTTGCGCTCACGATATTAGCTGCCATTTTTTACTGGAGAGTGCTTTTAAGTTGATTCTTTTTGCAGAAGATTAATAGTCAAATTACTCATGTGCACCAATTTATTTGAGAATTGTTTGAGTTACAGAAGTATTCGAAAGTTACAGATTGCTACAAACTGTTCTGTTTTTGACAAATTCCGTTTTCTATGTGTTGTTTGCTTATTTTGATGAATCTATGAGTAGTATCAGAGGGTATGAACCATAGAGAAGTTGGAATACAGTAGATATTACACCAATATGAATTTATAATGAGTTCACAATAGTACCTAAGTGGTGGTTTTATTTTCTTATACTAACGGAGCTTACGAGTTTTCTGTTGAGTTTTGTATTGTGAAGTTTTCAAGTTTTGGGTAAAGATTCGACGGACTATGGAATAAGGAGTGGCAAGAGCCTAAGCTTGGGGATGCCCAAGGCACCCCAAGGTAATATTCAAGGACAACCAAGAGTCTAAGCTTGGGGATGCCCCGAGAAGGCATCCCCTCTTTCGTCTTCGTCTATCGGTAACTTTACTTAAGGCTATATTTTTATTCACCACATGATATGTGTTTTGCTTGGAGTGTGAATTTGTTTTATTTTTCTTGTTGTTTGAATAATATCCCAAGATCTGAAATTTTTAAATGTTAGAGATTCTTCACATAGTTACATAATTATTCAACTACTCATTGATCTTCACTTCTATCTTTCGGAGTAGTTTGTAGTTTGCTCTAGTGCTTCACTTATATCTTTTTAGAGCACGGCGGTGGTTTTATTTTGAAGAAATAGATGAACTCTCATGATTCACTTATATTATTTTGAGAGTCTTTTAGAACAACACGGTAATTTACTTTGGTTATGAATTTAGTCCTAATATGATGGGCATCCAAGAGGGATATAATAAAAACATTCATATAAAGTGCATTGAATATTATGAGAAGATTGACGCTTGATGATTGTTTTGAGATATGAGGATGGTGATATTAGATTCATGCTAGTAGAGTAATTGTGAATTTGAGAAATACTTGTGTTGAGGTTTGCAAGTCTCAGAGCATGCACGTATGGTAACCGTTGTGTGACAAATTTGAAGCATGAGGTATTTCATTGATTGTCATCCTTTGTGTGGAGGTCGGGATCACACGATGGTTAACTCCTACCAACCCTTCCCCTAGGAGCATGCGTGTAGTACTTTGTTTTGATGACTTGTAGATTTTTTCAATAAGTATGTGAGTTCTTTATGACTAATGTTGAGTCCATGGATTATGCGCACTCTCACCCTTCCACCATTGCTAGCCTCTCTTGTACCACGCAACTTTTGCCGGTACCATATACCCACCATGCACCTTCCTCAAAACAGCCACCATACCTACCTATTATGGCATTTCCATAGCCATTCCGAGATATATTGCCATGCAACTTTCCGTCGTTCCGTTTATTATGACACGCTCCATCATTGTTATATTGCCTTGCATGATCATGTAGTTGACATCATATTTGTGGCAAGGCCACCATGCATAATTTTTTATACATGTCACTCTTGATTCATTGCACATCCCGGTACACCGCCGGAGGCACTCATATAGAGTCATATTTTGTTCTAGTATCGAGTTGTAATCTTTGAATTGTAAATAAATAGAAGTGTGATGATCATCATTATTAGAGCATTGTCCCAGAAATAAAAGAAAAAAGAAAGGCCAAATAAAAAAAGAAAAGAAAGGCCAAACAAAAAAAGGAGAAAGGCCAAATAAAAAAAAGGCCCAAAAAAAAGAAAAAAAGGGGGGGACAATGCTACTATCTTTTTCCACACTTGTGCTTCAAAGTAGCACCATGATCTTCATGATAGAGAGTCTCTTGTTTAGTCACTTTCATATACTAGTGGGAATTTTCATTATAGAACTTGGCTTGTATATTCCAACGATGGGATTCCTAGAATGCCCTAGGTCTTCGTGAGCAAGCAAGTTGGATGCACACCCACTTAGTTTCTTTGGTTGAGCTTTCATACATTTATAGCTCTAGTGCATCCATTGCATGGCAATCCCTACTCACTCACATTGATATCTATTGATGGGCATCTCCATAACCCATTGATACGCCTAGTAGGTGTGAGACCATCTTCCTCTTTCCTCTTCTCCACAACCACCACTCTATTCCACCTATAGTGCTATATCCATGGCTCACGCTCATGTATTGCGTGAAAGTTGAAAAAGTTTGAAAATATCTAAGTATGAAACAATTGCTTGGCTGAAACCGGGGTTGTGCATGATTTGGATATTTTGTGTGATGAAGATGGAGCATAGCCAAACTATATGATTTTGTAGGGATGAACTTTCTTTGGCCATGTTATTTTGAGAAGACATAATTGCTTTGTTAGTATGCTTGAAGTATTATTATTCTTACGTCAATATAAACTTTTGTCTTGAATCTTTCGGATCTGAACATTCATGCCACAATAAAGAAAATTACATTGATAATTGTGTTAGGTAGCATTCCACATCAAAAATTCTGTTTTTATCATTTACCTACTCGAGAACGAGCAGGAATTAAGCTTGGGGATGCTTGATACGTCTCCAATGTATCTATATTTTTTTATTGTTCCATGCTATTATATTATCCTTCTAGGATGTTTCATATGCATTTATATGCTATTTTATATGATTTTTGGGACTAACCTATTGACCTAGAGCTGAGTGTCAGTTTCTGTTTTTCCTTGTTTTTGAGTTTTACAGAAAAGGAATACCAAACGGATTCCAATTGACGTGCCAATTTTTGATGATTTTTTATGGACCAAAAGAAGCCCCCAGAGTAAAAGAGTTAGGTCAGAAGAGTCCCGGGCTTCTCACGAGGGTGGGGAGCGCGCCCACCCCCATGGGCATGCCCCCCTATCTCGTGGAT
>LR738715.1:579001111-579104942 GCA_902687465.1 Secale cereale | reverse complement strand
CAACAAGATAAAATAACTTAGTAACATATCCAATCGGTGGATCTCCAGACGGTTGCGCCCAAAATTCATGGACAATCTGTCCTCCACACAAATGTTATTTAAGCTACGCAAACAATTTAAAGTACATATGCTAGAAGATCAATATAAGTCCGCAATAGTATATATAAGTTGACCAAATTTGTAATTTTTATAAGTCGGTTTTGTGAGAGAAGGAACGGTTGAAGAAGGGGGGGGGGGGGAATTGGAGCAAGAAGCAAGAAAGAAAGACAATAGATAAATCTTACTGTGTTGACAAAATTGCAAACAACTCAATAATCGCTCTTTATACGTGCCAATGCAAGTATACAATGATGTAGTGATGTGAGCTTTATATGGAGAAATTGGCATGACAAAGGAAATACTCCCTCCGTTCCTAAATATAAGTCTTTTTAGACATTTCAAATGGAATACAACATACGGATGTATGTAGACATATTTTAGAGTGTAGATTCACTCATTTTGCTCCGTATGTAGTCACTTGGTGGAATCTCTAAAAAGACTTATATTTAGGAACGGAGGGAGTACTAGTTAGCTAACTAGGGTTCATCAATCCTGAGTTCCAAATCCCATTACTGAAATTACATATATATATTGATGTATTGTAAGTAGTATATTTGTATATATCATCCTATGACCTAGAATCAAAGTGGAAACTAATTAGCCACATGTAAAAATGGCAAGTAGTCGTCAAACATATACATACTCCATCGTATGATCAAATTGTCAACAATTAATCAGTCAAGATACTCTGAATCCTCCCATCCGGATCAAATATGCATCGTTAAGTGTTCTTGGAGGAGCTCGAATTGGCTGCCGGCGGCGGCGTCATTGTCTGGCCGTGGAAGAGCTGTGGCGCCGTGGACGGCAGCAAGCTGCTCCACAGGTTCCAGTCGATCGTCCCAGCAGCAGCAGCCAGCTGCTGATCAGCACTGCTACACCCACCGCTGATCTGCGAGATGTCGCCCTCGCCCTCGCCGTCGAAGGTCGGGCTCTGGAGCGGCGGCGGCATGTCGGAGGGGAACAGCTGCACCTGCTGCTTGGACTCCGCCGCCAGAACATGTTGATCGTGTGGTGGACCCCCGCCGGCGACCATCAGCCGCGCGTTAGGGTTGTCGTAGTAGTAGTAATTGGAGGCGGAGCTGTAGCTGCCGTTCATCGTCGGGTACCCGCCGCCGCCATAGGACAGCCTGTGCTGTTGGTTGGGCACCGGTTTCACGAAGGCGCGGCACACCACCCACCCTTCCTCCTGAACCATCAAATTAGCCCACAAAATTAGTACTACTACAATTGAACAACAAAATTCGTTGCTGAATTAGATCGACAAGGGAGAGAAGAGAGACTAGTGCATGCATGCATGTATGGAGATTTGCATGCCTGTGTGGGCGCGTGCTCGTTGGACTGGAGGCGGTACTCGTGGATGATCCAGTCGGTCTTGCGGCCGTTGGGGGCGCGGCCGCGGTAGAAGACGAGCGTCTTCCTCATGCCGATCACGCTCGCCGGAGACGACGAGGACGAGGAGAGCACCGGCTTGTCCCTCCCGGTGGCCTTCCAGAAGCCGGCTGCCGTGGCGCGGTTGGTGCGCGTGCCGCTGGGGTACTTGCGGTCCTTGTAGCTGAAGAAGTAGTACTCCGTCGTCGGATCTTCCTGCCCTCCTCCTCCGCCGCCGTACTTGCCGCACCTCTCTGCCATTAGTTGACATATATATACAGCTCGGTACGTGAGTCTCCAACTCTCCATTAACCACTGCAAACCATCGAGCTCTGCAGGATGGACGAAGTGGCGAACGAACTACGTACCTTGGAGATCCCACGGTTCGATCCGGTAGAGGTCGACCTCCTGGATGATGTCGAGGTCGATCTTGTGGGAGGAGACCTTCCTGGCGAGGTAGTAGCCGACGAGCTCCTCCTCGGTGGGGTGGAACCTGAACCCCGGGGGCACCGTGTTGCAAGAGGACTCCTCCATTGCCAGACCACCTCGCTCGCTCGATCAGCCGACGACGATGCTAGCTCTCTGCTCTAGAACATGCAAAAGCTAGCGGGTTCAGGTCTGAGCGAGCATGTGCATGTGTATCTGGATGGGCCAGGCAGGGAGAGAAAAGGTCCTAGAAATAGGGAGGCATGCATTGCACTCTTCATGCAATGGGATTCAAGATGGCATGCCGACCTAATTAGTTGTTGCACCACACCTAAAGGAGTCGTACCCGTACATACAATACAATACATACATCATTCTTTTAGGAAAAAATCTAGGTAGCTATCTAGACAATCCGTGTATTGTACAGTACGTACTACCTAATGGCTACTATTTCGGTTTCAGACATGAGACATGGACTGGTCAGTTGATTAGGACGACGGGCTCGATCAGCTTGTGACATACCAAAGCAGGAACGGAAATTTAGTGCAAATCCAAAGTGGTATGTACTAGTTTTTGGACGGTGTGCGTAGTGAAGCATAGCTTTTTGGAAGGTAGAGAGGCCGGCCTCCTAGCTAGCTAGCTTGGAGTGCACTTCAGGGCTCATCTCACTCACATCCACCATCCAGATACTAGCAGATAGTACTGACCCTTCTCTGTCACCTACAGCCTTCAGGACCTCCCGCATAACATAATACAGGTACCACTAAAAAGCAACTATGTATGGCTGACATGCATACACCGCAGGTTGATGGATCACATATGAGATATGATTATGACAGATGTTGCAACAAACGACGATCATATCAGATGACTATAACAACACAAGGCATATTTGTACCTGGGAATATATAGTTAAACTCACCGAATTAAGAGCTAGCTAGATGATACTCGTTGATGCTAGGCCTGGTTGCTAGAGGAGCTTTTTTTAAGGGTGTGTCTAGGCCTCAGTAAGTCTCAGTCAAGTGATAACATATATGGGAAGAAAAAGGAAAAAACTGAAAAGATTTTTTTGTACGAATCTCAATGAAAGATCAAAGGAATATAACATCGACTGAGACATAACGAAGTCTAGCAAAGTCGACTGAGACTTAGCAAAACTGTTTTTTTTAAATGAACTAGAGGAGCTTGTGAGAGACAGATGTGGTCAAGAACTTGAACCTTATGAACCTGTAAACATGAGGTCCGCATGTTACAGGCACGCGTGGAGTGGAGATCTGCAACTAGCAGCTACAGCGCGTGTAGAATCTATCTAAAGAGAGAGACAGAGATCGATGGAGAGAGAGAGAGGGGCTTGCTTAGTCGGTTATAAGTCGCCAACAAGCGACCACCACCGCTATCACTGTGAAAGCGACACACAGCTTCCCGGTTGAGACTTGAGGGCAAATTTGAGTGCACATAAATGTGTGTGCGCAATTACTTTTGGAAGCCGGGCTGTGTTCTATCTAACCCAAGCCACCTCCACTCTCCCTCCCCTCATCACCATCCCTCCACCTTGCCCCCATTTTTCTTGGGCCATGGTGTTGCATGGGTCGTGCAAACTTTGGGGATCTATGGGTTGTGTCGTCCTCGGCATTGTAATATACTCTCTCCGTTCCTAAATATTTATCTTTATAGAGATTTCAACAAATGACTACATACGAAGCAAAATGAGTGAATCTAGACTCTAAAATATATCTACATACATCCGTATGTTGTAGTCATTTGAAATGTCTAGAAAGACAAATATTTAGGATCGGAGGGAGTATTTCTGCTTAATTAATTACATGCATCTCCCGCCATGGTTTGAAAACGGAGATAAGGGAGTGCGCTTGGCCTCTACAACCATTTTATCAAAACCGTCTATTTAGAAATATCAAATTCACGCAATTACTACGCCATCTGTCCCATAATGTAAAACGTTTTTTGATACTAGTGTAGTGTCAAAAAACGTCTTACATTATGGGACGGAGGGAGTATTTGTTTTCTCTTTCCTTCTCTATATCGGAAAACTAGGGAGCGAACGTTTAGATTTTATGCTGAGGACACGACACGCTGTGTTATTTGATATATATGGAGGAGATGAGCAGTGGAGTAGGCAAGGAGGAGTAATGGACTGACAAATAAGGTGTACGGTCAGTGGAGTAGGCCAGAGGAAGTCGACGCAACACGAGGGGCCGGGGATGAGAGGTAGGGACTGCATAAAGAAACAAGAGGGATGGAGTGACGTGCCATAAGGTTCAGGAATGGACTCTACGCAACATCAACTCAAACCAAATCGCTATATGTTCCAGCCTAAACTGCCATCTCAAATAACTGAAGAAAATCAATCATAGAACAAATGAAACCGAGGCATTGGAGAGGCAAGTCCTTAGATGACAAAGCAATGCATATACGACGGCACTTGGCTCCTGCAGCCATCCAAATAACATTCAGAGCTCCCTACACAAACATATCCCTTAATTTGGCGAACAGCAGCTAAGACATGTCTAAAACCGTGTGTGCTTCGGTACCAGAGACCAAAAGCGAGACCATCAATCACAATCAAGGACTAATTAAACTTCGACTTTACTGTTCCAATCAAACTTCTCCGTTAGATCAGCAGCTTAATCTCCTACCGCACAAGAGATCCGCAGTTCAAGGGCAGGGCAGCATCATCACTCCTGCTTGCTGCGGGCCTCGCGAGCGCGGTGCTTGAGCTCGGCCCTTTTCCACCTTACCATGAGCATGCAGAGCGTCACAAGGGTGTTCACCTGCAGAACAAGCGCGCAGGAGGCGGTTGCAGATAAGCAAAGCGGAAGGGGATGCAGACTGACACAGTGAATGAGACGGCAGGCGATGCGCTTACCAGAATTAGTATCGTAATCAGAAGCAGGGGGCCTGACCACATGACCGAGATGAAGAGGCCTTGGGGATCAAAGTAATTCTGGCTTGAGAAGCTCTTCCAGTTTTGTCCTAAGAAGGTGTTCAATTTCTCGGCAAGGAATACGCCAGAAACTGCAATGAGTTAAGTACAGCGGGTAAGAAAAGTGGGCATTCCAACGTATTACAAAAGCTATTGCTTGCTGGCGCTTTGCCTTTAAACCCATACTTGCATCGGAATGGAAAGAGGAAAACATTATCTCTCAAGGTCAAGGTTACATTTACTAATTACTACTGTACTTGTTAATATATTCAAACTACTTGTGTGGTTAAATTTCACATTAATGTAAAATAACTGGCAGAAAAGCAAAGAAGGTGAAGGTCTTCTCATCTCACATACAGTACAATAATTAGAAACAGGAAAGAAAAACGCTACACTGAAACCTCGCTGACATGATTAGAACAACATTTATGCAGGAGCTGGACGTTGCCAATACCGCTGCAAATCAGATAAACTTTACAGAGTTGACATGTGCAGTGTGATTATTTTGACAGTTTCAAGGAGACGCAATACATAAAACTGCTAAGCTCAGCAAGCATAAAAAAAAATACCCATACTTATGGTCAGCATAGGATGACATTCGGAACTAGTATGACATGAATGATGTACACATTCTATAAACACTAGCTAATGGTAGTAGAAGTCTGAAGGTCAAATAAATAAAAAAGATAGGGGAAGTAGTAATACTCACATGTTAAGGCTGACAGGATAAGTTGGAAATTGATGTTCCTCCTGGAGATGATGGTTACCAGTAGCAGAATGGCATGGAAACTTATCATGCCGATCAACCAAGGTTCCTAAAGACACAGAAGGAACAGATCAGTCAAGGTAAGAACAGGGACAACGATTACTCATAACATGAGCAGGGACAAAGCTAGGATTTTTTTTTTTGCTGGGGTCATATCTATGGCAGTGGGGTCATCCTCAATAAATACATAGTGCTTAGTATTAAATTAATGAAGGTTTTCCTAATTTCATTGGGGTCAATTGACCCCAATGCCTACAAGGGAGCTTCGTCCCTGAACATGAGGAGAAGTTGATTACACAATAAAACATGAACCGACAAAAGGCTGTTGGTTCAAGAAAACATGTACTCCCTTCGTTCGCAAACAGACTAAAATGAGTGAACAAACACACTAAAACGTGTAAGTAATGGATACATCCGATTCAGAAAAATGTTAGAACATCTTATATTTGTGAACGGAGGGAGTGTATGAATACGCAGAATTACTACTAGCTACTGAGTTTCAGGTGGGAAGGCATCAACATGGAAGCTCCGGAACTGGAGTAATCACAAGCGCCATTAAGTAACTTGCATTCTGTTGTGGACTTTTACTCTTAGATGCACCGCGGTGTTGTTCGATTGATTTACTAGTTCACAGGAATGAGGAGGCAGTGGAATCGCGCAGAGATGAGTCATATGAAATTGTTCATCCTACACAGCGTAACTACCCAGACCATCACTGCCTCTCAAGAGAGATCCAGGCGAGGCGGGCGGTGAAAAATCGGCGGTGACGGTTGGATTTAGTCGACAATGAGCACACTGACGTCGGCGGTTGCAGCAGCGGCTTCTGCTTCCCGGTGGACTAAATCCTAGGGGCGAGCGAGCGAGCGAAGCAGGAGGGGGTGAGGGAAAAAAGACGCACCTTCCAGTCGACGGCGTGGAAGAAGCCGACGAAAGTGTCGACGGCGGGGCCGAACCCGCCGCGGAGCTCGGTGGAGACGCGGCCGAAGAGCTCGGCCACCACGTCAGCGTGCTCGTTCAGCGCCGAACGCACCTCCTCCACCGCTCGCCCAACCGCCGCCGCCGCCGGGGAGGAGGAGGACGCCGCCATCTCGTCTCGTGATCTGATCTCCTCTGCACTCCTCACCTCCTTTCTCTGCAAGAGACGCAAAGGCAAAAGGTCGTTCTCCCTGCTAATTCGGGGCCACACGTCAGTGACTTTAAACGCTATAGAAACACTTGGGCCAATTTCTTCCTTAACTGGGCTGGGCTTATTTAAGCAATCGTGCCAATTCTGCTTGCACCTCGTTTTTTTTAACACCTCAAAAAAAAATAGATAGTTTTTTTCGAATGAAAATAAATGTTATATTTAATAATATATATTTATTGATGTTAAAAAAAATGCAAACTATTAATTTATAAAATTTTGGTATTCGGAATTTTAATCCCTTGTTCACACTTTAAGAAGTTGCTCCAAACTAGTTCGAACTTGACCAACATTATCCACGTGGAAAGGAGGTACTTTGATCTTATTTGCAGACTGAACCATGCCAGAGTGTCTCGGCAAGCTATGTAAAATTTTGGTATTTAAATTTCAATCTCTCATTGGCAGAAATAAAAATTCATTAAAATCAATTGAGAATTAGTGTCGACGAGCTACTCTTGATTTTCATGGCATATTAAAGCGTTCAAATGGATCTCACATATTTCATAGATAGCCTTTTGTAAGGGCTTGCGATGCGTCCGACGAATCTAGCCTTGGCGGCTTTTAGATTTGGCGCCATGTAGAGGTCCAGTCTCATCATTAACATTACAATAAAACCAGTGATGTAGAACCCTTTGCAATAGAGGTTATGTTGCAGAAAAAAAATCATCTTCACTTTTTTGCAATAGATAATGTTATGGAAGGACTTCTTCAATATGGATGATATTGCAGCATTATTTTGCAATGAAAGATGGTGTCGCAACAGCACCGCCATCGTTGGTGTCGCCGTTTGCAACTCCATAGCGTTTCGCTGGCGATAAGGATAGCGGTGAAGTGGGGACACATGTGATGTGTGTCAATCGCTCAAGGCGACAAATGCGACTTGATTAACAGTCGATTGTAGCCAAACATTTTCCTTTTCGTAAACTTTTGGTCCATAATTTTTCAAATCCATATCCAAATCATAAAATAAAATCATGAAATTATCTAAAAAAATCCAGGTATGACACGGGATGCGTCCAAACATATGTTTAGGTCCTCATCGCCAGATGACGAATCGTCCAAATCGCAAATGAAGTTTTTGAAAAAGTACTCATCGCCACTATCCATTTGTCCCTTGTGGGCGAAATGTCAAACACCTTGGTGCATGGTGGAAGAAGCCGGCTGGTGAAGAGCCCCGCGTCTCTCCCAGACCAGGCAGCCTGGGCAGCGTACAACAAGTCGAAACTAGGCAACGGAGGCGAGGGTGGGGTGGCCGGGTGTGTTGATTGTCGATAGGAGAGGGGGGGAATAGCCAATGTGCCACCGACTAGCGGGCCAGAGGGAGGACAAGGGCGGGCGTCGCGTGTTTGTGTCGACGCAAACCCGATCCAAATTTGAGCCTAAAATGGATCGCGCGTGGACTAAAAGCGAATGCTCATCCATATACGTCGGCATGTTGGGCCGCGGTTTCTGTCTGTTCCAATCCAAACGAATGCACAGGACAGTTTACATCGGCGCATTGGAATTGTTTTTTTTAGTCCCGACCGTCCGCCCGAAGTTTAGGTAGAAATGGATCCGTTTGTAGATGCTCTGGTAGACGGGCACAAACACGTGCCTTAATTCCCTCCCACACCTGTGATCAGCTCACCGCTGGCCTGAATGTTTCGGATGAGATGATAATACCGCGTCGGTGGCTTCGTTCGACGACACTTGTGATTATTTCAGAGCCGCAAAAAATATCAGCGTCAACATACCATGAAGCCGAGGCAATTTTGACAATATTGACCTATGGACGAAATCAAATCATAGAATAAACTGCTCGTAAAACTATTTCACGCGGTTGACCTTTTTGTGTGGCGCCCAACACGAAGGCGCCACACCCTAAGGTGCAGCGTCTAGCTTGGAGGTGGCGCACGTCTGTCCAGCGTACGTCTGTCCAGCGTGGCACCGCGGGGGCCCGCACCGAGCAGTGCAGCGTGATACGTCTCAAACGTATCTATAATTTTTTATTGTTCCATGCTATTATATTATCCTTCTAGGATGTTTTATGGGCTTTAATATTATTTTTGGAACTAACCTATTAACCCAGAGCCCAGTGCTAGTTTTCTATTTTTCTCCTGTTTTAGGGTATTGCAGAAAAGGAATATCAAACGGATCCAAATTGACCTGAAACTCAACGGATGATGTTTTTGGACCAGAAAAAGCCCAGGAAGTGCCGGAGGGGGACGAGAAGATTCATGGGCTGCCCACGAGGGTGGGGGGCGCCCCCCCCCCCCTACTGGGCGCGCCCCCTGCCTCATGGACAGCCCGGAGACCCCATTTGCTTGGCCCCGACTCCAACTCCTCATATGTATACTTAAACCTCCGGAAAATAACCTAGATCGGGAGTTCCGCCGCCGAAAGCCTTTGTTGCCACCGAAAACCAATCTAGACCCGTTCTGGCGCCCTGTTGGAGGGGGGTCCCTCTCCGGTGGCTATCTTCATCATCCCATCGCTCTCCATGACGAGGAGGAGTAGTCCACCCTCGGGGCTGAGGGTATGTACCAGTAGCTATGTGTTTGATCTCTCTCTCTCTCGTGTTCTTGAGATTGCACGATCTTGATGTATCACGAGCTTTGCTATTATAGTTGGATCTTATGATGTTTCTCCCCCTCAACTCTCTTGTGATGAATTGAGTTTTCCCTTTGAAGTTATCTTATCGGATTGAGTCTTTAAGGATTTGAGAACACTTGATGTATGTCTTGCGTGGGATACCTATGGTGACAATGGGGTATTCTATTGATTCGCTTGATGTATGTTTTGGTGATCAACTTACGGGTTCCGTGACCTTGGGAATCTATGCATAGGGGTTGGCACACGTTTTCATCTTGACTCTCCGGTAGAAACTTTGGGGCACTCTTTGAAGTTCTATGTGTTGGTTGAATAGATGTTTCTGAGATTGTGTGATGCATATCGTGTAATCATGCCCACGGATACTTGAGGTGACAATGGAGTATCTAGGTGACATTAGGGTTTTGGTTGATTTGTATCTTAAGGTGTTATTCTAGTACGAACTCTATGATAGATCGAACGGGAAGAATAGCTTCGTGTTGTTTTACTACGGACTCTTGAATAGATCAATCAGAAAGAATAACTTTGAGGTGGTTTTGTGCCCTACCATAATCTCTTCCTTTGTTCTCCGCTATTAGTGACTTTGGAGTGACTCTTTGTTGCATGTTGAGGGATAGTTATATGATACAGTTATGTTATTATTGTTGAGAGAGCTTGCACTAGTGAAAGTATGAACCCTTGGCCTTGTTTCCTATCATTGCACTACCATTTATGCTCACTTTTAGCACTTGCTACCTTGCTGTTTTTATATTTTCTTATTACAAAAATCTATATCTACCATCCTTATTGCACTTGTATCACCATCTCTTCGCCGAACTAGTGCACCTATACAATTTACCATTGTATTGGGTGTGTTGGGGACACATGATACTCTTTGTTATTTGGTTACAGGGTTGTTTGAGAGAGACCATCTTCATCCTACGCCTCCCACGGACTTTTAAACCTTAGGTCATCCACTTGAGGGAAATTTGCTACTGTCCTACAAACCTCTGCACTTGGAGGCCCAACAACGTCTACAAGAAGAAGGTTGTGTAGTAGACATCAAGCTCTTTTATGGCGCCGTTGCCGGGGAGGTTAGTGCTTGAAGGTATATCTTTAGATCTTGCAATCGAATCTTTTAGTTTCTTGTTTTATCACTACTTTAGTTTATAAATGAAAACTACCAAATAATGGAATTAAGGTTACCTCATATGCTCATCTTTTTAATATCTTTCGTGAAAATGATGGGAAGGAAAATTGTACTCAAGTACTAGAAGAAGAATTACATAGAATGCTTGGCATAAAATATGTGCATGATGAGTATGATTGCAATGTTGTTAGTATGAATTCTTTGAATACCCATGATGCTAATGATATGCAAAGCCACAAGCTTGGGGATGCTATGTTTGATGAAGATGATATGTTTAGTCCCCCAAGTTTGGATGAGCAAATTTATTATGATGAAAGCATGCCTCCTATTTATGATGATTATAGTGACGAAAGTGGATTTGGAGAGGTCATGACTTTATTTAGTGATGAATCCACTATTTCGGAAGAGGTTCCAATTGATTATGAGAACAAAGTTGCTATCTATAATGATTATTGTGATGACTTGTATGCTACTAAGAATAATGGTAACCATGAAACTTGTCATCATGATTTTAGTTTTCAATTGGATTATGCTTCACATGATAGTTATTTTGTTGAATTTGCTCCTCCCACTAGTATGAAGAATTTTGCTTATGATGGGAGTAGTAAATTTTCTATGCTTGTAGATCATGAAAAGAATGATTTATGTGCTGGTTATATGGTTGAATTCATTCATGATGCTACTGAAAATTATTATGAGATAGGATCATATACTTCTACATACTGTAATAATATCAAGTTTCCTCTCTATGTGCTTAAAAGTCTTGAAGTTATGCTCGTTTTGCCTTCCTATGCTAGTTGATTAACGTTCCCATAAGTTGTTTGCTCACAAAATCCCTATGCATAGGAAGTGGGTTAGACTTAAACGTGCTAGTCATATTCTTCTTGATGCTCTCTTTATGTTTCAATTCCTATCTTTTATGCGAGCATCATTGAAATCATCATGCCTAGCTAAAAGGCATTAAAGAAAAGCGCTTGTTGTGAGGCAACCTAATTTTATTTTCTTTGTTTTTGCTTTTGTTTAGGA
This sequence comes from Secale cereale, assembly GCA_902687465.1. Lineage (NCBI taxonomy): Eukaryota > Viridiplantae > Streptophyta > Magnoliopsida > Poales > Poaceae > Secale > Secale cereale. Next base: position 579,093,415 of record LR738715.1, on the reverse strand, counting down.
ATAAATATTGCATCTAGCTTCTGTTTAGATGTGGTTTTGTGTTTTAATTAGTGTTTGTGCCAAGTAGAACCTTTGGAAGACTTGTGTGAAGATTATGTGATCTTGCTGTAAAAAAGCAGAAACGTTAGCGCTCACGAGAATAGTCACCAGATTTTACTGGAGAGTGCTATTTAGTTGATTCTTTTTGTAGATGATTAATAGACAAATTCCTCACGTTTACCAATTTATTTCAATTTTTTGGAGTTACATAAGTATTCGAAAGTTACAGATTACTACAGACTGTTCTGTTTTTGACAGATTCTGTTGTTCGTGTGTTGTTTGCTTATTTTGATGAATCTATGAGTAGTATTGGGGAGTATGAATCATAGAGAAGTTGGAATACAGTAGGTTTAACACCAATACAAACAAAGAATGAGTTCATTACAATACCTTTGAGTGGTGGTTTGTTTTCTTATACTAACGGAGCTCACGAGATTTTTGGCTAAGTTTTGTGTTGTGAAGTTTTCAAGTTTTGAGTATGGCTTTGATGGACTATGGAACAAGGAGTGGCGAGAGCCTAAGCTTGGGATGCCCAAGGCACCCCAAGGTAAAATTCAAGGACAACCAAGATCCTAAGCTTGAGTATGCCCCGGGAAGGCATCCCCTCTTTCGTCTTCGTCTATCGGTAACTTTACTCGATGCTATATTTTTATTCACCACATGATATGTGTTTTGCTTGGAGCGTCATGTTGTTTTATTTTGTTTTGCTTGCTGTTTGAATAATATCCCAAGATCTGAAATTCTTAAATGTTAGAGAGTCTTCACATAGTTACATAATTATTCAACTACTCATTGATCTTCACTTCTATCTTTCGGAGTAGTTTGTTTTGCTCTAGTGCTTCACTTATATCTTTTAAAGCACGGTGGTGATTTTATTTTGAAGAAATAGATGAACTCTCATGCTTCACTTATATATTTTTGAGAGTCTCTTAGAACAGCATGGTAATTGGCTTTGGTTATAAAACTAGTCCTAATATGATAGGCATCCAAGATAAATGTAGTAAAAACTTTCATACAAAGTGCATTGAATATGATGAGAAGTTTGATACTTGATGATTGTTTTGAGATATGAGGATAATGATATTAGAGTCATGCTAGTGGAGTTATTATGAATTTGAGAAATACCTGTGTTAAAGTTTGTGATTCCCGTAGCATGCACATATAGTGAACCGCTATGTGACAAAGTTAGAGCATGAGGTATTTGTAGAGTGTCATCCTTTGTGTGGAGGTCGGGGGCGCACGATGGTTAACTCCTACCAACCTCCCCCCTAGGAGCATGCGTTGATTGCTTTGTTTTGATGACTCGTAAATTTTTGCAATAAGTATATGAGTTCTTTATGACTAATGTTGAGTCCATGGATTATACGCACTCTCACCCTTCCACCATTGCTAGCCTCTCTTGTACCGCGCAACTCTCGCCGGTACCATACACCCACCATATACCTTCCTCAAAACAGCCACCATACTGCTACTTCTCGAGCTTGTGTTGTATTCCCTCGAAGAGGAAAGGGAGATGCAGCACAATAGCGTAAGTATTTCCCTCAGTTTTGAGAACCAAGGTATCAATCCAGTAGGAGACCACGCGCGAGTCCCTCGCACCTGCACAAACAAATAAGAACTTTACAGCCAACGCGATAAGGGGTTGTCAATCCCTTTACGGTCACTTACGAAAGTGACATCTGATAGAGATAATAGTTTATATTTATGGTATTTTTTTTATTATAAGAACAGAAAGTAAAAAGCGGAAAAAGTAAAGTAAGTGTCATCCATCTTTCCACTCAAAACACTAATCTCTTCAATAGCATGCACTTTTTTACTAGTAGATCTTTCGGTGTGCCATTGAGAATAATTAACCATAATATTATCTAGGAGTTTGGTAGCTTCTCCTAAGGTAGTTTCCATGAAAGTGCCTCCTGCGGCCGAATCTAAAAGATTTCTAAAAGCAAAATTCAAGCCAGCATAAAAGTTCTGAATAATCATCCATAAGTTCAAACCATGTGTGGGGCAATTATGTATCATTAATTTCATTCTCTCCCAAGCTTGTGCAACATGCTCATGATCTAGTTGCTTAAAATTCATAATATCGTTTCTAAGAAAGATGATCTTAGCAGGAGGGAAATACTTAGAGATAAAAGCATCTTTGCACTTATTCCACGAATCGATACTATTTATAGGAAAAGAGGAAAACCAAGTTTTAGCATGATCTCTAAGTGAGAACGGAAATAACTTCAATTTAACAATATTGTTATCAGTATCCATTTTCTTTTGCATATCACACAAATCAACAAAGTTGTTTAGATGGGTAGCGGCATCTTCACTAGGAAGGCCGGAGAATTGATCTTTCATGACAAGATTCAACAAAGCAGCACTGATCTCACAAGATTCAGCATTGGTAATAGGAGCAATCGGAGTGCTGATAAAATCATTATTGTTGGTATTGGAGAAGTCACACAATTTGGTATTGTTCTGAGCCATAGTGACAAGCAGGAAATCCAACACGCAAGCAAACAAGAAGCAAGTGAACGATAAACACACGGCAGAAGAAGGGCAAATAAAACGGCAAGGGTGAAGTGGGGGAGAGGAAAACGAGAGGCAAAAAATGTAATGCGAAGGATAAGGGTTTGTGATAGGTACTTGGTATATGAGTTTTGCGTATGCCTCCCCGGCAATGGCGCCAGAAATTCTTCTTGCTACCTCATGAGCTTGCGTTGTATTCCCTCGAAGAGGAAAGGGAGATCCAGCACAGTAGCGTAAGTATTTCCCTCAGTTTTGAGAACCAATGTATCAATCTAGTAGGAGACCACGCGCGAGTCCCTCAATCTAGCGTAAGGATTCTTGCCTGTTTTGCAAGGTATGAGATTGAGCAAGGCTCAGTCGCCGACCACGGCAGAAGATAGAGAAAAGATGAGTGTCATTCCCTATGCCTCGGCCATAGGTTCTATCAAGTATGACATGCTGTGTACCAGACCTGATGTGAACCTTGCCATAAGTTTGGTAGGGAGGTACCAAAGTGATCCCGGTATGGAACACTGGACAGCGGTCAAGAACATCCTGAAGTATCTGAAAAGGACTAAGGATATGTTTCTCGTTTATGGAGGTGACGAAGAGCTCGTCGTAAAGGGTTATGTCGATGCTAGCTTCGACACAGATCTGGATGACTCTAAGTCACAAACCGGATACGTGTATATTTTGAACGGAGGGGCAGTCAGCTGGTGCAGTTGCAAACAGAGCGTGGTGGCAGCGTCTACATGTGAAGCGGAGTACATAGTTGCTTCTGAAGCAGCACAGGAAGGAGTCTGGATGAAGGAGTTCATCACCGACCTAGGAGTCATTCCAAGCGCGTCAAGCCCGATGACTCTCTTGTGTGACAACACTGGTGCTATTGCTATTACCAAGGAGCCCAGGTTTCACAAGAAGACCAAGCACATCAAGCGCCGTTTCAACTCCATCCGGAATTATGTTTCAGGATGGAGACATAGATATTTGTAAAGTGCATACGGATCTGAATGTCGCAGACCCGTTGACTAAACCTCTTTCACGAGCAAAACATGATCAACACCAGAACTCTATGGGTGTTCGATTCATCACAATGTAACTAGATTATTGACTCTAGTGCAAGTGGGAGACTGTTGGAGATATGCCCTAGAGGCAATAATAAAAGCATTATTATTATATCTCCTTGTTCATGATAATTGTCTGTTATTCATGCTTGAATTGTATTGTACGGAAACAGCGATACATGTGTGAATACATAGACCACAATGAGTCCCTGGTAGGCCTCTAGTTACCAGCTCGTTGATCAACAGATGGTAACGGTTTCCTGACCATGGACATGGGATGTCGGTGATAACGGGATCACATCATTAGGAGAATGATGTGATGGACAAGACCCAAACTTGAGCATAACACGAGATCGTATAATTCGTAATGCATAAGCTTTTCGGTGTCAAGTATTTATTCCTTAGACCATGAGGTTGTACAACTCCCGGATGCCGTATGAATACTTTGGGTGTGCCAAATGTCACAACGTAACTGGGTGGCTATAAAGGTATGCATCGGGTATCTCCGAAAGTGTCTGTTGAGTTGGTACGAACCGAGACTGGGATGTTGTCACTCCGTATGACGGAGAGGTACCTCTGGGCCCACTCGATAAGACATCATCATAATGAGCTCAATGTGACTAAGTGGTTAGTCACGGGATGATGGATTACGGATCGAGTAAAGAGACTTGCCATGACGAGATTGAACAAGGTATCGGGAATAACGACGATCGAATCTCGGGCAAGTACCGTACCGATGGACAAAGGGAATAACGTACGAGATTAAGTGAATCCTTGACACGGTGGTTCATCCGATGAAGATCATCGAGGAACACGTGGGAACCAACATGGGTATCCAGATCCCGCTGTTGGTTATTGACCGGAGAGTGGTCTCGGTCATGTCTACGTGTCTCCCGAACCCGTAGGGTCTACACACTTAAGGTTCGGTAACGCTAGGGTCGTAGAGATACATGCACGTGGAAACCCGAAAGTTGTTCGGAGTCCCGGATGATATCCCGTACGTCACGAGGAGTTCCGGAATGGTCCGGAGGTAAAGATTGATATATAGGAAGTCCAGTTTCGGCCATCGGGTGATCTCCGGGGGTCACCGGGAGCGTCCCGGGACCACCGGAGGGGCCCCGGGGGTCCACCGGGTGGGGCCACCCATACCGGTGGGGCCCCTAGGCCGCAAGGGGAAGTGTCCAGCCCTAATGGGCTGGCGCACCACTAGGGGCCCACCTCCCCATGCGCCTAGGGTTGAAACCCTAGGGGGGGGGGGGCGCCCCACTTGCCTTTGGGGGCAAGGACTCCCCCCTGGCCGCCGCCCCCCTGCAGATTGGATCTGCAGGGCCCTGGCGCACCCCCCTGGCCCCCTATATATATGTGGGAGGGGAGAGGGCAGCCGCACCCTTGCCCTGGCGCCTCTTCCCCTCCCGTCACACCTCCATACTCCCACGCAGGGCGCCCGGCGAAGCCCTGCTGCGATCTCCACTGCATCCGTCATCACGCCGTCGTGCTGCCGGATCTCTGACGACTTCTCCTCCCCCCTTGCTGGATCAAGAAGGAGGTGACGTTGCTGCACCGGACGTGTGTTGAACGCGTAGGTGCCGTCCGTTCGGCGCTAGATCATCGGTGACGAAGAACGCGAAGAGTACGACTACTTCATCCACGCTTCTTCGAAAGCTTCCGCTCACAATCTCCATAACGGTATGTAGATGCACTCTTGCTCGCTCGTTGCTAGATGTCTCCATAGTTGGATCTTGGTGAAAGCGTAGAAAATTTTGAATTATGCTACGTTCCCCAACAGTGGCATCTGAGCCAGGTTTTATGCGTAGCATCTTGCACGAGTAGAACACAAAGCAGTTGTGGGCGTTTGATTTTGTTCAACTTTCTTACCGTTACTAGTCAATCTTGATTCGGCGGTATTGTGGGATGAAGCGGCCCGGACCGACTTTACACGTACGCTTACGTGAGACTGGTTCCACCGACAGACATGCACTAGATGCATAAGGTGGCTGGCGGGTGTCTGTCTCTCCTACTTTAGTCGGATCGGATTCGATGAAAAGGGTCCTTATGAAGGGTAAATAGAAGTTGACAAATCACGTTGTGGTTTTGGCATAGGTAAGAAACGTTCTTGCTAGAAATCCTATAGAAGCCACGTAAAACTTGCAACAACAATTAGAGGACGTCTAACTTGTTTTTGCAGCATGTGCTATGTGACGTGGTATGGCCAAAACGAACATGTGATGAATGATATATGTGATGTATGAGATTGATCATGTTTTTGTAATAGGGAATCACGACTTGCATGTCGATGAACTTGACAACCGGCAGGAGCCATAGGAGTTGTCTTAATTATTGTATGACATGCGTGTCACTGAATAACGCCATGTAATTACATTACTTCATTGCTAAATGTTAGCCATAGTAGTAGAAGTAATAGTTGGCGTGACGACTTCTTCAAGACACAATGATGGAGATCATGATGATGAAGATCATGGTGTCGAGCCGGTGACAAGATGATCATGGTGCCCCGAAGATGGAGATCCAAGGAGCAAGATGATATTGGCCATATCATGTCACTTTAATTGATTGCATGTGATGTTTATCATATTTATGCATCTTGTTTACTTAGAACGACGGTAGTAAATAAGATGATCTCTCACTAAAATTTCAAGTATTGTGTTTCCCCTAACTGTGCACCGTTGCTAAAGTTCGTTGCTCCGAAGCACCACGTGATGATCGGGTGTGATAGGTTCTAACGTTCGCATACAACGGGTGTAAGACAGATTTACACACGCGATACACTTAGGGTTCACTTGACGAGCCTAGCATGTACAGACATGGCCTCGGAACACGGAAGACCGAAAGGTCGAACACGAGTCGTATAGAAGATACGATCAACATGAAGATGTTCACCGTTGATGACTAGTCCGTCTCACGTGATGATCGGTCACGGGCTAGTCGATTCGGATCGTGTATCACTTAGATGACTAGAGAGATGTCATTCTGAGTGGGAGTTCATTAAAATTTGATTAAGATGAACTTAATTATCATGAACTTAGTCTAAATTCTTTACAATATCTCTTGTAGATCAAATGGCCCACGCTCCAGTTTCCCTCAACTTCAACGCGTTCCTAGAGAAAACCAAGCTGAAAGACGATGGTAGCAACTATACGGATTGGGTCCGTAACCTGAGGATTATCCTCATAGCTGCCAAGAGATCATATGTCCTTGAAGCACCGCTAGGTGATGCACCTGCTCCCGATGCGGCCCAAGACGTTTTGAACGTCTGGCAGTCGCGTAGTGATGATTACTCCCTGGTTCAGTGTGGCATGCTTTACAGCTTAGAGTCGGGGCTCCAAAAACGTTTTGAGCACCACGGAGCATATGAGATGTTCGAAGAGCTAAAAATGGTTTTCCAAGCTCATGCCCGAGTCGAGAGATATGATGTCTCCGACGCATTCTACAGCTGTAAGATGGAGGAGAACAGTTATGTCAGTGAGCACATCCTCAAGATTTCAGGATTGCACAACCGCTTGTCTCAGCTGGGAATGAATCTCCCAGATGAAGCGGTCGTTGACAGAATCCTCCATTCGCTCCCACCAAGCTTCAAGAGCTTCGTGTTGAACTTCAATATGCAGGGGATGGAGAAGTCCATTCCCGAGGTGTATTCGATGCTGAAATCAGCGGAGGTAGACATCAAGAAAGAACATCAAGTGTTGATGGTCAATAAAACCACTAAGTTCAAGAAAGGCAAGGGTAAGAAGAACTTCAAGAAGGACGGCAAGGGAGTTGCCGCGCCTGGCAAGCCTGTTGCCGGGAAGAAGCCAAAGTATGGACCCAAGCCTGAAACAGAGTGCTTTTATTGCAAGGGAACGGGTCACTGGAAGCGGAACTGCCCCAAATACTTAGCAGACAAGAAGGCCGGCAAAGTTGAAGGTATATATGATATACATGTTATTGATGTGTACCTTACCAGCACTCGTAGTAGCTCCTGGGTATTCGATACCGGTGCAGTTGCTCACATTTGTAACTCAAAACAGGAGTTGCGGAATAAACGGAGACTGGCGAAGGATGAGGTGACGATGCGCGTCGGGAATGGTTCCAAGGTCGATGTGATCGCCGTCGGCACGCTGCCTCTACATCTACCCTCGGGATTAGTTTTAAACCTCAATAATTGTTATTTAGTACCACCTTTGAGCATGAACATTGTTTCTGGATCTCGTCTTATGCGAGATGGCTACTCTTTCAAATCGGAGAATAATGGTTGTTCTATTTATTTGAGAGATATGTTTTATGGTCATGCCCCGCTGGTCAATGGTTTATTTTTGATGGATCTCGAACGTAGTGATACACATATTCATAGTGTAGATGCCAAAAGATGTAAAGTTGATAATGATAGTCCCACATACTTGTGGCATTGCCGCCTTGGTCATATTGGTGTCAAACGTATGAAGAAGCTCCATTCAGATGGACTTCTAGAGTCTCTTGATTATGAATCATTTGACACGTGCGAACCGTGCCTCTTGGGCAAGATGACCAAGACTCCGTTCTCCGGAACAATGGAGCGAGCAACCAACTTGTTGGAAATCATACATACCGATGTGTGCGGTCCAATGAGTGTTGAGGCTCGCGGAGGCTATCGTTATGTTCTCACCCTCACAGATGACTTGAGTAGATACGGGTATATCTATTTGATGAAACACAAGTCTGAGACCTTTGAAAAGTTCAAGGAATTTCAGAATGAGGTTGAGAATCAACGTGACAGAAAAATAAAGTTCTTACGATCAGATCGTGGGGGTGAATATTTAAGTCATGAATTTGGCACACACCTTAGGAAATGTGGAATTGTTTCACAATTGACACCGCCCGAAACACCTCAACGTAACGGTGTGTCCGAACGTTGAAATAGTACTCTCTTGGACATGGTGCGATCTATGATGTCCCTCACCGATTTACCGCTATCTTTTTGGGGTTATGCTTTAGAGACTGCCGCATTCACTTTAAATAGGGCTCCGTCGAAATCCGTTGAGACGACTCCGTATGAACTTTGGTTTGGCAAGAAACCGAAGCTGTCGTTTCTAAAAGTTTGGGGTTGCGATGCTTATGTCAAGAAACTTCAACCTGAAAAGCTCGAACCCAAATCGGAAAAATGCGTCTTCATAGGATACCCAAAGGAAACGATTGGGTACACCTTCTACCATAGATCCGAAGGCAAAGTCTTTGTTGCCAAGAATGGATGCTTTCTGGAGAAAGAGTTTCTCTCGAAAGAAGTGAGTGGGAGGAAAGTAGAACTTGATGAGGTGACAGTCACCCCTCCTGTAACGGAAAGTAGCGCAGCGCAGGAAAATGTTCCTGAGGTGCCTGCACCGACAAGGGAGGAAGTTAATGATAATGATCATGAAGAAACAGATCAAGTTACTACTGAACTTCGAAGGTCCACAAGGGCACGTTCCGCACCAGAGTGGTACGGCAACCCTGTCCTAGAACTCATGTTGTTAGACAACGGTGAACCTTCGAACTATGAAGAAGCGATGGCGGGCCCAGATTCCAATAAATGGCTTGGAGCCATGAAATCCGAGATAGAATCCATGTATGAAAACAAAGTATGGACTTTGGTGGACTTGCCTGATGGTAGGCACGCCATAGAAAACAAATGGATATTTAAGAAGAAGACAGACGCGGATGGTAATGTGACCATCTATAAGGCTCGGCTTGTCGCTAAGGGTTATCGACAAGTTCAAGGGATTGACTACGACGAGACTTTCTCTCCCGTAGCGATGCTGAAGTCAGTCAGAATCTGTTAGCTATTGCCACATTCTATGATTATGAGATATGGCAAATGAACGTCAAAACAGCGTTCCTTAATGGCTTCCTCAAGGAAGAGTTGTATATGATGCAACCGGAAGGTTTTGTCGATCCAGAGAATGCTAACAAGGTATGCAATCTCCAGCGCTCGATTTACGGGCTGGTGCAAGCAACTCGGAGTTGGAATATTCGCTTTGATGAAGTGATCAAAGCGTTTGGATTTATACAGACTTATGGAGAAGCCTGTATTTACAAGAAAGTGAGTGGGAGCACTGTGGCATTTCTCATATTATATGTGGATGACATATTGCTGATGGGAAATGATATAGAATTCTTGGAAAATGTAAAGGCCTACTTGAATAAAAGTTTTTCAATGAAGGACCTTGGAGAAGCTGCTTACATATTAGGCATCAAAATCTATAGAGATAGATCGAGACGCCTCATTGGTCTTTCACAAAGTACATACCTTGACAAAATATTGAAAAAGTTCAATATGGATCAGTCAAAGAAAGGATTCTTGCCTGTTTTGCAAGGTATGAGATTGAGCAAGGCTCAGTCGCCGACCACGGCAGAAGATAGAGAAAAGATGAGTGTCATTCCCTATGCCTCGGCCATAGGTTCTATCATGTATGCCATGCTGTGTACCAGACCTGATGTGAACCTTGCCATAAGTTTGGTAGGGAGGTACCAAAGTTATCCCGGTATGGAACACTGGACAGCGGTCAAGAACATCATGAAGTATCTGAAAAGGACTAAGGATATGTTTCTCGTTTATGGAGGTGACGAAGAGCTCGTCGTAAAGGGTTACGTCGATGCTAGCTTCGACACAGATCTGGATGACTCTAAGTCACAAACCGGATACGTGTATATTTTGAACGGAGGGGCAGTCAGCTGGTGCAGTTGCAAACAGAGCGTGGTGGCAGCGTCTACATGTGAAGCGGAGTACATAGCTGCTTCTGAAGCAGCGCAGGAAGGAGTCTGGATGAAGGAGTTCATCATCGACCTAGGAGTCATTCCAAGCGCGTCAAGCCCGATGACTCTCTTCTGTGACAACACTGGTGCTATTGCTATTACCAAGGAGCCCAGGTTTCACAAGAAGACCAAGCACATCAAGCGCCGTTTCAACTCCATCCGGAATTATGTTCAGGATGGAGACATAGATATTTGTAAAGTGCATACGGATCTGAATGTCGCAGACCCGTTGACTAAACCTCTTTCACGAGCAAAACATGATCAACACCAGAACTCTATGGGTGTTCGATTCATCACAATGTAACTAGATTATTGACTCTAGTGCAAGTGGGAGACTGTTGGAGATATGCCCTAGAGGCAATAATAAAAGCATTATTATTATATCTCCTTGTTCATGATAATTGTCTGTTATTCATGCTTGAATTGTATTGTACGGAAACAGCGATACATGTGTGAATACATAGACCACAATGAGTCCCTGGTAGGCCTCTAGTTACCAGCTCATTGATCAACAGATGGTCATGGTTTCCTGACCATGTACATGGGATGTCGGTGATAACGGGATCACATCATTAGGAGAATGATGTGATGGACAAGACCCAAACTTGAGCATAACACGAGATCGTATAGTTCGTAATGCATAAGCTTTTCGGTGTCAAGTATTTATTCCTTAGACCATGAGGTTGTACAACTCCCGGATGCCGTATGAATACTTTGGGTGTGCCAAATGTCACAACGTAACTGGGTGGCTATAAAGGTACGCATCAGGTATCTCCGAAAGTGTCTGTTGAGTTGGTACGAACCGAGACTGGGATGTTGTCACTCCGTATGACGGAAGAGGTACCTCTGGGCCCACTCGGTAAGACATCATCATAATGAGCTCAATGTGACTAAGTGGTTAGTCACGGGATGATGGATTACGGATCGAGTAAATAGACTTGCCATGACGAGATTGAACAAGGTATCGGGAATACCGACGATCGAATCTCGGGCAAGTACCGTACCGATGGACAAAGGGAATAATGTACGGGATTAAGTGAATCCTTGACACGGTGGTTCATCCGATGAAGATCATCGAGGAACACGTGGGAACCAACATGGGTATCCAGATCCCGCTGTTGGTTATTGACCGGAGAGTGGTCTCGGTCATGTCTACGTGTCTCCCGAACCCGTAGGGTCTACACACTTAAGGTTCGGTAACGCTAGGGTCGTAGAGATACATGCACGTGGAAACCCGAAAGTTGTTCGGAGTCCCGGATGAGATCCCGGACGTCACGAGGAGTTCCGGAATGGTCCAGAGGTAAAGATTGATATATAGGAAGTCCAGTTTCGGCCATCAGGTGATCTCCGGGGGTCACCGGGAGCGTCCCGGGACCGCCGGAGGGGCCCCGGGGGTCCACCGGGTGGGGCCACCCATACCGGTGGGGCCCCTAGGCCGCAAGGGTAAGTGTCCAGCCCTAATGGGCTGGCGCACCACTAGGGGCCCACCTCCCCATGCGCCTAGGGTTGAAACCCTAGGGGGGAGGGGGCGCCCCACTTGCCTTGGGGGGCAAGGACTCCCCCCTGGCCGCCGCCCCCCCTGCAGATTGGATCTGCAGGGCCCTGGCGCACCCCCTGGCCTCCTATATATATGTGGGAGGGGAGAGGGCAGCCGCACCCTTGCCCTGGCGCCTCTTCCCCTCCAGTCACACCTCCATACTCCCACGCAGGGCGCCCGGCGAAGCCCTGCTGCGATCTCCACTGCATCCGTCATCACGCCGTCGTGCTGCCGGATCTCTGACGACTTCTCCTCCCCCCTTGCTGGATCAATTAGGAGGTGACATTGCTGCACTGGACGTGTGTTGAACGCGGAGGTGCCGTCCGTTCGGCGCTAGATCATCGGTGACGAAGAACGCGAAGAGTACGACTACTTCATCCACGCTTCTTCGAAAGCTTCCGCTCGCAATCTCCATAACGGTATGTAGATGCACTCTTACTCGCTCGTTGCTAGATGTCTCCATAGTTGGATCTTGGTGAAAGCGTAGAAAATTTTGAATTATGCTATGTTCCCCAACACCCTCTTCAGCACACAAAATATTCATATCATGCACAACCCCGATTTCAGCCAAGCACTTGTTTTCATACTCTATTATTTCTAACCTTTCAACTTTCACGCAATACATGAGTGTGAGCCATGGACATAGCACTATGGGTGGAATAGAGAGGTGGTTGTGGAGAAGACAAAAAAAGGAGGGAGATAGTCTCACATTGACTAGGCGTATCAACGGGCTATGGAGATTCCCATCAATATATATCAATGTGAGTGAGTAGGGATTTCCATGCAACGGATGCACTAGAGCTAAAAATGTATGAAAGCTCAACAAAATAAACTAGTGGGTGTGCATCCAACTTGCTTGCTCATGAAGACCTAGGGCATTTGAGGAAGCCCATTGTTGGAATATACAAGCCAAGTTCTATAATGAAAATTCCCACTAGTATATGAAAGTGACTAAACATGAGACTCTCTATCATGAAGAACATGGTGCTACTTTGAAGCACAAGTGTGGAAAAAGATAGTAGCAATTGTCCCTTTTTCTTTTTCTTTTTTTTTCTTTTTTTTTCTTTTTTTTGGGCCTTTCTTTTTTTTCTGTGGCCTTTCCTTTTTTTATTTTTTTTGTGGAGGGGCTTTATTGATTTAGCCTTTCCTCACATGGGACAATGCTCTAATAATGATGATCATCACACTTTGATTACAACTCGATATTACAACTCGATACTAGAACAAAGTATGACTCTATATGAATGCCTCCGGCGGTGTACCGGGATGTGCAATGAATCAAGAGTGACATGTATGAAAAATTATGCACGGTGGCTTTGCCACAAATACAATGTCAACTACATGATCATGCATGGCAATATAACAATATGATGCGTGTCATATGAACGGAACGGTGGAAAGTTGCATGGCAATATATCTCGGAATGGCTATGGAAATGCCATGATAGGTAGGTATGGTGGATGTTTTGAGGAAGGATATATGGTGGCTGTTTTGAGGAAGGATATATAGTGGGTGTATGGTACCGGCGAAAGTTGCGCGGTACAAGAGAGGCTAGCACTGGTGGAAGGGTGAGAGTGCGTAATATCCATGGACTCAACATTAGTCATAAAGAACTCATATACTTATTGCAAAAATCTACGAGTCATCAAAACAAAGCAATCAACGGATGCTCCTAGGGGGGGGGGTCGGTAGGAGTTAACCATCGCGCGCCCCCGACCTCCACACAAAGGTTGACACTTTACAAATACCTCATGCTCTAACTTCGTCACATAGCGGTTCACCATACGTGCATGCTACGGGAATCACTAACCTTAACACAAGCATTTCTCAATTTCATAATAAATCCACTAGCATGACTCTAATATCACTATCCTCATATCTCAAAACAATTATCAAGCATCCAACTTCTCATCATATTCAATGCACTTATTGTGAAAGTTTTTACTACATTGATATTGGATGTTTATCATGTGAAGACTAGTTTTATAGCCTAAGCACATTACCATGCTGTTTTAATAGACTCTCAAAAGGATATAAGTGAAGCATGAGAGTTCAACATTTCTTTAAAATATTATCACCACCGTGCTCTAAAGGATATAAGTGAAGCACTAGAGCAAAAACTATTCAACTCAATAGATATAAGTGAAGCACATAGAGTGTTCTAGCAATTCCTAGGCCATATTTAACTCTCTCAAATAGGTGTGTACAGCAAGGATAATTGTGGCGTAACAACCAAAGACTCAAATTATACAAGACGCTCCAAGTAAAACACATATCATGTGGTGAATAAAAATATAGCTCCGAGTATAGTTACCGATGGATGAAGACGAAAGAGGGGATGCCTTCCCGGGGCATCCCCAAGCTTAGGCTTTTGGTTGTCCTTGAATTTTACGTTGGGGTGCCATGGGCATCCCCAAGCTTAGGCTCTTGCCACTCTTTGTTCCATAGTCCATCAAAGCAATACTCAAAACTTGAAAACTTCACAACACAAAACTTACACAAAAATCTTGTGAGCTCCGTTAGTATAAGAAAGCAAACCACTACTCAAAGGTACTACAATGAATTCATTCTTTGTTTATATTAGTGTTAACCTACTGTAATCCAACTTCTCTATGGTTCATACTTCCCAATAGTACTCATAGATGCACTGGAATAAGCAAACAACACACGAAAAACAGAATCTGTCAAAAACAGAACAGTCTGTAGTAATCTGCAGGTTTCGCATACTTCTGTAACTCCAAAAAATTCAAAATAAATTGGTAAACGTGAGGAATTTGTCTATTAATCATCTGAAAAAAGAATCAACTAAATAGCACACTCCAGTAAAATCTGGTGATCATTCTAGCGAGCGCTAACGATTCTGTTTTTCAAAGCAAGATCACATAAACTTCAGACGAGTCTTCCCAAAGGTTCTACTTGGCACAAACACTAAACAAAACACAAAACCACATCTAAACAGAAGCTAGATGCAATATTTAATCCTAAACAGAAGCAAAAACAAAAAAAATATAAAATTGGGTTGCCTCCCAACAAGCATTATCGTTTTACGCCCCTAGCTAGGCACGATACAAGGATAGATCTAGGTATTGCCATCTTTGGAAGGCAATCCATAAGTGGCTCTCATAATAGATTCATATGGTAATTTGATTTTCTTTCTAGGAAAGTGTTCCATGCCTTTCCTTAACGGAAATTGGAATATAATATTTCCTTCCTTCATATCAATAATTGCACCAATCGTTCTAAGGAAAGGTCTACCAAGAATAATAGGACATGAAGGATTGCAATCTATATCAAGAACAATGAAATCTACGGGCACATAATTCCTATTAGAAACAATAAGAACATCATTAAACCTTCCCATAGGTTTCTTAATAGTAGAATCCGCAAGATGCAAATTCAAAGAACAATCATCGAGCTCATGGAATCCAAGCAAATCACACAAAGTTTTTGGGATAGTGGAGACACTTGCACCCAAATCACACAAAGCATAGCATTCATGATCTTTAATTTTTATTTTAATAGTAGGTTCCCACTCATCATAATGCTTTCTAGGGATAGAAACTTCTAACTCGAGTTTTTCTTCATAAGATTGCATCAAAGCATCAGCTATGTGTTTGGTAAAAGCTTTATTTTGACTCTAAGCATGCGGAGAGTTTAGTACGGATTGCAACAAGGAAATACAATCAATCAAAGATCAATTGTCATAATTGAATTCCTTGAAATCCAAAGTAGTGGGTTCATCACTATGCAAAGTTTTAATCTCTTCACTCCCACTTTTAACAATTTTAGCATCAAGATCTAAAAACTCTGAATCATTGGGACACCTTAAAGTAGAATCATCTCCAATCCTATCTTCACCAAGATTTATAATAGAAAACAAGGATCTAATAGGAGACACATCAATAACTTTCAGATCTTCATCTTTATTTTCATGATAACTAGAAGAACACACTTTTATGTTATTCTCTCTTTTAGCACGCATCCTAGCCGTTCTTTCTTTGCATTCATCAATGGAAATTCTTATGGCTTTGAGAGACTCATTGATATCATGCTTAGGTGGGATAGATCTAAGTTTCAAGGAATCAACATCAAGAGTAATTCTATCCACACTTCTAGCCAATTCATCAATCTTAAGGAATTTTTCTTCAAGCATAGCATTGAAATTCCTTTGTGAGATCATAAACTCCTTAACACTAGTTTCAAATTCAGAGTTGTTGTAGGAACTACCATAATTATTAGAGGAATTATTAGGAAAAGGCCTAGGATTAAAATTCCCTCTATAAGCATTGTTACCAAAATTATTCCTACCAACAAAATTCACATTCAAAGATTCATTGTTATTTTCAATCAAAGTGGACAAAGGCATATCATTAGGATCAGAAGAAGCACTCTTAGCAGCAAATAATTTCATAAGTTCATCCATCTTTCCACTCAAAACACTAATCTCTTCAATAGCATGCACTTTTTTACTAGTAGATCTTTCGGTGTGCCATTGAGAATAATTAACCATATTATTATCTAGGAGTTTGGTAGCTTCTCCTAAGGTAGTTTCCATGAAAGTGCCTCCTGCGGCCGAATCTAAAAGATTTCTAGAAGCAAAATTCAAGCCAGCATAAAATTTCTGAATAATCATCCATAAGTTCAAACCATGTGTGGGGCAATTACGTATCATTAATTTCATTCTCTCCCAAGCTTGTGCAACATGCTCATGATCTAGTTGCTTAAAATTCATAATATCGTTTCTAAGAGAGATGATCTTAGCAGGAGGGAAATACTTAGAGATAAAAGCATCTTTGCACTTATTCCATGAATCGATACTATTTCTAGGCAAAGAGGAAAACCAAGTTTTAGCACGATCTCTAAGTGAAAACGGAAATAACTTCAATTTAACAATATCGTTATCCGTATCCCTTTTCTTTTGCATATCACACAAATCAACAAAGTTGTTTAGATGGGTAGCGGCATCTTCACTAGGAAGGTCGGAGAATTGATCTTTCATGACAAGATTCAACAAAGCAGCATTGATCTCACAAGATTCAGCATTGGTAATAGGAGCAATTGGAGTGCTGATAACATCATTATTGTTGGTATTGGAGAAGTCACACAATTTGGTATTGTTCTGAGCCATAGTGACAAGCAGGCAATCCAACACGCAAGCAAACAAGAAGCAAGCGAAGATAAACACACGGCAGAAGAAGGGCAAATAAAACGGCAAGGGTGAAGTGGGGGAGAGGAAAACGAGAGGCAAAAAATGTAATGTGAAGGATAAGGGTTTGTGATAGGTACTTGGTATATGACTTTTGTGGAAGCCTCCCCGGCAACGGCACCAGGAATTCTTCTTGCTACTTCTCGAGCTTGCGTTGTATTCCCTCGAAGAGGAAAGGGAGATGCAGCACAGTAGCGTAAGTATTTCCCTTAGTTTTGAGAACCAAGGTATCAATCCAGTAGGAGACCACGCGCGAGTCCCTCGCACCTGCACAAACAAATAAGAACTTCGCAGCCAACACGATAAGGGGTTGTCAATCCCTTTACGGTCACTTACGAAAGTGAGATATGATAGAGATGATAGTTTATATTTTTGGTATTTTTTATTATAAGAACAGAAAGTAAAAGCGGAAAAGTAAAGTAGATTGTAGATTGATATGTTGAGAATAGACCCGGGGCCCATTGTTTTCTCTAGTGGCTTCTCTCATGATAGTGATATTCTACGGCGGGTAAACAAATTACTGTCGAGCAATTGATAGAAAAGCGAATAAGTATGAGACTATCTAGGCATGATCATTATATATAGGCATCACGTCCGAGATAAGTAGACCGAAACGATTCTGCATCTACTACTATTACTCCACACATCGACCGCTATCCAGCATGCATCTAGTGTATTGAGTTCATAAGAACAGAGTAACGCCTTAAGCAAGATGACATGATGTGGAGGGATAAACTCAAGCAATATGATATAAACCCCATCTTTTTATCCTCGATGGCAACAATACAATACGTGCCTTGCTGTCCCTACTGTCACTGGGAAAGGACACCGCAAGATTGAACCCAAAGCCAAGCACTTCTCCCATTGCAAGAACTATAGATCTAGTAGGCCAAACCAAACTAATAATTCGAAGAGACTTGCAAGGATATTATAATCACACATAAAGAGTTCAGAGAATAACATATTTCTCATAGATAATCTTGATCATAAACCCACAATTCATCGGATTTCGACAAACAGACCGCAAAAAGAGATTACATCGAATAGATCTCCTCGAAGACCAAGGAGAACTTTGTATTGAGATCCAAAGAGAAAGAAGAAGCCATCTAGATACTAGCTATGGACCCGAAGGTCTGTGGTAAACTACTCACAACTCATGGTGAGGCGATGATGATGATGTAGAAGCACTCCGTGGTAGATCCCCCCTCCGGCGGAGCTTTGGAATAGGCCCCAAGATGGGATCTCACGGGAACAGAAGGTTACGGCGGTGGAACTAGGGTTTTTTTCTCATCTTCTGATGGTTTCGGGGTACGTAGGTATATATAGGAGGAAAAAGGGCACCGAGGGTCAAACGTGGGGTCCACGAGGCAAGGGGCGCGCCCTATATGGGGGGCACCACGTATGCCCTACTCCATGGTTCTCAAGTCTCCTGTGCGTGATTTTCTCCAAAAATATATCTCCCGAAGGTTTCATTCCATTTGGACTCCGTTTGATATTCCTTTTCTGTAAAACCCTGAAACAGGCGAAAAACAACAATCTGGACTGGGCCTTTGGGTTAGCAGGTTAGTCCAAAAAATAATATAAAAGTGTATGACAAAGCCCAATAAACATCCAAAACATCATAAATAATAGCATGGAACAATCGAAAATTATAGATACGTTGGAGACGTATCACATACCTACCTATCATGGCATTTCCATAGCCATTCCGAGATATATTGCCATGCAACTTTCCACCGTTCCGTTATTATGACACGCTTCATATTGTCATATTGCCATGCATGATCATGTAGTTGACATAGTATTTGTGGCAAAGCCACCATGCATAATTTTTCATACATGTCACTCTTGATTCATTGCACATCCCGGTATACCGCCGGAGGCATTCATATAGAGTCATACTTTGTTCTAGTATCGAGTTGTAAATCAATAAAAGTGTGATGATCTTCATTATTAGAGCATTGTCCCATGTGAGGAAAGGCCAAAAAAGGCCCCTCCAAAAAAGGGGACAATGCTACTATCTTTTTTTCCACACTAGTGCTTCAAAGTAGCACCATGATCTTCATGATATAGAGTCTCATGTTTAGTCAATTTCATATACTAGTGGGAATTTTCATTATAGAACTTGGCTTGTATATTCCAATGACGTGCTTCCTCAAATGCCCTAGGTCTTCATGAGCAAGCAAGTTGGATGCACACCCACTTAGTTTCATTTGTTGAGCTTTCATACATTTATAGCTCTAGTGCATCCGTTGCATGGCAATCCCTACTCACTCACATTGATATCAATTAATGGGCATCTCCATAGCCCGTTGATACGCCTAGTCGATGTGAGACTATCTCCCTCCTTTTTGTCTTCTCCACAACCACCACTCTATTCCACATATAGTGCTATGTCCATGGCTCACGCTCATGTATTGCGTCAAAGTTGAAAGGTTTGAAAAAATTGAGTATGAAAACAAGTGTTGGACTGAAACCGGGGTTGTGCATGATATGAATATTTTGTGTGATGAAGAGGGAGCATAGCCAGACTATATGATTTTGTAGGTATAACTTTCTTTAGCCATGTTATTTTGAGAAGACATGATTGGTTTGTTAGTATGCTTGAAGTATTATTGCTCTTATGTCAATATAGACTTTTGTCTTGAATCTTATGGATCTGAATATTCATGCCACAATAAAGTAAATTACATTGACAATTATGTTAGGTAGCATTCCACATCAAAAATTCTGTCTTTATCATTTACCTACTCGAGGACGAGCGGGAATTAACCTTGGGGATGCTGATAAGTATCAAACGTATCTATAATTTTTTATTGTTGCATGCTATTATATTACCCTTCTAGGATGTTTTATGGGCTTTAATATACACTTTTATATTATTTTTGGGACTAACCTATTAACCCAGAGCCCAGTGCCAGTTTTTGTTTTTCTCCTGTTTTAGGGTATTGCAGAAAAGGAATATCAAACGGAGCCCAATTGACCTGAAACTCAACGGAGGATGTTTTTGGACCAGAAGAAGCCCAAGAAGTGCCAGAGGGGGACGAGGAGATTCACAAGCTGCCCACGAGGGTGCCCCCCCTACTGGGCACGCCCCCTGCCTCGTGGACAGCCCGGAGACCCCCTTTGCTTGGCCCCGACTCCAACACCTCCTATATATACTTAAACCTCCGTAAAATAACCTAGGTCGGGAGTTCCGCCACCGAAAGCCTCTGTTGCCACCGAAAACCAATCTAGACCCGTTCTGGCACCCTATCGGAGGGGGGGTCCCTCTTCGTTGGCTATATTCATCATCCCAGCGCTCTCCATGACGAGGAGGGAGTAGTCCACCCTCGGGGCTGAGGGTATGTACCAGTAGCTATGTGTTTGATCTCTCTCTCTCTCTCATGTTCTTGAGATGGCACGATCTTGATGTATCGCGAGCTTCGCTATTATAGTTGGATCTTATGATGTTTCTCCCCCTCTACTCTCTTGTGATGAATTGAGTTTTCCCTTTGAAGTTATCTTATCGGATTGAGTCTTTAAGGATTTGAGAACACTTGATGTATGTCTTGCGTGGGATACCTGTGGTGACAATGGGGTATTCTATTGATTCACTTGATGTATGTTTTGGTGATCAACTTGCGGGTTCCGTGACCTTGGGAATCTATGCATAGGGGTTGGCACACGTTTTCATCTTGACTCTTTGGGGCACTCTTTGAAGTTCTATGTTTTGGTTGAATAGATGTTTCTGAGATTGTGTGATGCATATTGTATAATCATGTCCACGAATACTTTGTATCTTAAGATGTTTCTGAGATTGTATGAACTCTTTGATAGATCGAACGGAAAGAATAGCTTCATGTTGTTTTACTACGGACTCTTGAATAGATTGATCAAAAAGAATAACTTTGAGGTGGTTTCATACCCTACCATATTCTCTTCGTTTGTTCTCCGCTATTAGTGACTTTGGAGTGACTCTTTGTTGCATGTTGAGGGTTAGTTATATGATCCAGTTATGTTATTATTGTTGAGAGAACTTGCACTAGTGAAAGTATGAACCCTAGGCCTTGTTTCCTATCATTGCACTACCGTCTATGCTCACTTTTACCACTTGCTACCTTGTTGTTTTTATATTTTCTTATTTCAAAAACATATATCTACCATGCTTATTGCACTTGTATCACCATCTCTTCGCCGAACTAGTGCACCTATACAATTTACCATTGTATTGGGTGTGTTGGGGATACAAGAGACTCTTTGTTATTTGGTTGCAGGGTTGTTTGAGAGAGACCATCTTCATCCTACACCTCCCACGGATTGATAAACCTTATGTCATCCACTTGAGGGAAATTTGATACTGTCCTACAAACCTCTGCACTTGGAGGCCCAACAACGTCTATAAGAAGAAGGTTGTGTAGTAGACATCACATCGCATCCGAGCTAGGCGCCACACATGTAATGTGCAACGCCTAGCCCGCAGGCGCTCCACTGTGACTTATACACAGCCACGCGCCAGCCCTCCCCCAACCTCACCATTCAGTTACAGCGCGGCGGCGTCTTTCTCCTCTTCCCCCCTCAATCCTCTCTCCATTGTTCTTCAGATCTGCCGATTTGGTCCGTGGATTTCGTCACCATTCCATCCTAGAAGGTACTCTCCTCCGTTCCCCTTCTTTCTATCCAGAAGTTGTATGTTGTTTTGAAGATTTATGGAACCATTGTTTTATTAGATTAGACTCTTGCATGTATGTAGACTTGTGGGATTTAAGATTTGTAGATGATTTATAATTATGTTGTAACCCTAGTTTAGTTGATTTGTATTGAGAAGATATGCTTGTATGTCAAAAACCTAGATTGTTAATGTTGTAAAAAAAATCTAGATGTTTGTGTTGATGTATTTTTAGATGAGTTAGATGAACTATTATATTCCTATTGACAACAATGCTTTGGATGCTTATGTTGAGATGTTATTTACATGAAACCATTATAGAACCCTAAATTGTTTTGGGTACATTTATTAGGAAGCATAGATAGTTAGCTAAATTATGTTTATTGTTTGATATTTGTAGGATGGTTTGGCTTCTCGATGATCACTATGACACTCGACACCGGTCGTACATGATGTCGGTGGAGAACCGGATAATAATCAAAGTGTCTTGTATTATGTAATTTGTCTTTATTTCAAACACAAATGGCACATATGTAATATTCTGATTTGCTTGTGTATAGGAGCTTCAACCTCTGAAGATTCGGTCTCATGGGGTCGTTCTCGGTGGGATGCACTATGATGAGCGGTACATGATACGTCTCCAACATATCTATAATTTTTGATTGTTCCATGCTATTTTATTATCTTTCTAGGATATCTTATGGGCTTTTATATACACTTTTATATGATTTTTGGGACTAACCTATTAACCCAGAGCCCAGTGTCAGTTTCTGCTTTTCTCCTGTTTTAGGGTTTTACAGAAAAGGAATATCAAACGGAGTCCAATTGACGTGCCAATTTTTTATGATTTTTTCTGGACCAAAAGAAGCCCCCGAAGTAAAAGAGTTGGGCCAGGAGAGCCACAGGCTGCCCACGAGGGTGGGGGCACGCCCTGGGCAGGGGGGCGCCCTCCTATCTCGTGGATAGCCCAGAAGCCCCCCTGACTTGTGCCATACGCCAAAAAATCCTATAAATACTGAAACCTTCGGAAATTAACCTAGATCGGGAGTTCCGCCGCCGAAAGCCTCTATAGCCACCTAAATCCAATATACACCCGTTCTGGCACCCTGCCGGAGGGGGGAATCCCTCTCCGGTGGCTATCTTCATCATCCCGGCGCTCTCCATGACGAGGAGGGAGTAGTCCACCCTCGGGGCTGAGGGTATGTATCAGTAGCTATGTGTTTGATCTCTCTCTCTCTCTCGTGTTCTTGAGATGGCACGATCTTGATGTATCGCGAGCTTTGCTATTCTAGTTGGATCTTATAATGATTCTCCCCCTCTACTCTCTTGTAATGGATTGAGTTTTCCCTTTGAAGTTGTCTTATTGGATTGAGTCTTTAAGGATTTGAGAACACTTGATGTATGTCTTGCACGTGTTTATCTGTGGTGACAATGGGATATCATGTGATCTACTTGATGTATGTTTTGGTGATCAACTTGCGGGTTTCGTGACCTTGGGAGTCTATGCATAGGGGTTGGCACACGTTTTCGTCTTAACTTTCCAGTAGAAACTTTGGGGCACTCTTTGAAGTTCTATGTGTTGGTTGAATAGATGTTTCTGAGATTGTGTGATGCATATCTTATAATCATGCCCACGGATACTTGAGGTGACAATGGAGTATCTAGGTGACATTAGGGTTTTGATTGATTTGTGTCTTAAGGTGTTATCTAGTACGAACTCTATGATAGATTGAACGTTACTACGGACTCTTGAATAGATCGATCAGAAAGAATAACTTTGAGGTGGTTTTGTACCCTACCATAATCTCTTCGTTTGTTCTCCGCTATTAGTGGCTTTGGAGTGACTTTTTGTTGCATGTTGATGGCTAGTAATATGATCCAATTATGTTATCCTTGTTGAGAGAACTTCCACTAGTGAAAGTATGAACCCTAGGCCTTGCCTACTATTGTTGCAACACCGTTTATGCTCACGTTTACCACTTTCTACCTTGCTGTTTTTATATTTTCTTATTACAAAAACCTATATCTACCATCCATATTGCACTTGTATCACCATCTCTTCGCCGAACTAGTGCACCTATACAATTTACCATTGTATTGGGAATGTTGGGGACACAAGAGATTCTTTGTTATTTGGTTGCAGGGTTTCTTGAGAGAGACCATCTTCATCCTACGCCTCCCACGGATTGATAAACCTTAGGTCATCCACTTGAGGGAAATTTGCTACTGTCCTACAAACCTCTGCACTTGGAGGCCCAACAACGTCTACAAGAAGAAGGTTGTGTAGTAGACATCAAGCTCTTTTCTAGCGCCATTGCCGGGGAGGTTAGTGCTTGAAGGTATATATTTAGATCGTGCAATCGAATCTTTTAGTTTCTTGTTTTATCACTAGTTTGGTTTATAAAAGAAAACTACCAAAAAATGGAACTAAGGTTACCTCATATGCTTCATCTTTTTTATATCTTTCGTGAAAATGATGGGAAGGAAAATTGTGCTCAAGTACTAGAAAAATAATTACATAGAATGCTTGGCCTAAAATATGTGCATGATGAGCATGATTGCAATGTTGTTAGTATGAATTCTTTGAATACCCATGATGCTAATGATATGCAAAGCCACAAGCTTGGGGAAGCTATGTTTGATGAAGATGGTATTTTTTGTCCCCCGAGTTTTGATGGGCAAATTTATTATGATGAAAGCATGCCTCCTATTTATGATGATTATTGTGATGACATGTATGCTATAAAGAATAAAAATAATCATGATTTTAATTTTCAATTGGCTTATGCTTCACATGATAGTTATTTTGTTAAATTTGCTCCTCCCACTACTATGAATGAGAAGAATTTTGTTTATGATGGGAATAGTAAAATTTCTATGCAAGTAAGATCATGAAAAGAATTCTTTATGTGATGGTTATATTGTTGAATTCATTCATGATGCTACTAAAAATTATTATGATGTAGGAACATATGCTTCTACATATTGCAATGTTATCAAGTTTCCTCTCTATGTGCTTAAAGTTTCGAAGCTATGCTTGTTTCCCCTTCCTATGCTAGTTGATTATCGTTCCCATAAGTTGTTTGCTCACAAAATCCCTATGCATAGGAAGTGGGTTAGACTTAAATGTGCTAGCCATATTCTTCATGATGCTCCCTTTATGTTTCAATTCTTATCTTTTACGCGAGCATCATTGAAATCATCATGCCTAGCTAGGGGCGTTAAACGATAGCGCTTGTTGGGAGGCAACCCAACTTTATTTTATTTTCTTTGTTTTTGCTTCTGTTTAGGAATAAATATTGCATCTAGCTTATTTTTAGATGTGTTTGGTGCTTTAATTAGTGTTTGTGCCAAGTAAAACCTTTGGGAAGACTTGTGTGAAGTTTATATGATCTTGCTGTGAAAAACAGAATCGTTAGCGCTCGCTAGAATGGTCATCAGATTTTACTGGAGCGTGTTATTTAGTTGATTCTTTTTGCAGATGCTTAATAAATAAGTTCCTCACGTTTACCAATTTAGTTTGAATTTTTTGGAGTTACAAAAGTATGTGAAACCTGCAGATTACTACAGATTGTTCTGTTTTTGACAGATTCTGTTTTTCGTGTGTTGTTTGCTTATTTTAATGCATCTATGAGTAGTATTGGGAAGTATGAATCATAGAGAAGTTGGAATACAGTAGGTTTAACACCAATATAAACAAAGAATTAGTTCATTACAGTACCTTTGAGTAGTGGTCTGTTTTCTTATACTAACGGAGCTCACGAGATTTTTGTCTAAGTTTTGTGTTGTGAAGTTTTCAAGTTTTGAGTATTGTTTTGATGGACCATTGAACAAAGAGTGGAAAGAGCCTAAGCTTGGGGATGCCCATGGCACCCGAAGGTAAAATTCAAGGACAACCAAAAGCCTAAGCTTGGGGATGCCCCGGGAAGGCATCCCCTCTTTCGTCTTCATCCATCGGTAACTATACTCGGAGCTATATTTTTATTCACCACATGATATGTGTTTTGCTTGGAGCGTCAATTTAGTTTATTTTGTTTTGCTTTCTGTTTGAATAATATCCCAAGATCTGAAGTTCTTAAATGTTAGAGAGTCTTCACATAGTTACATAATTATTCAACTACTCATTGATCTTCACTTATATCTTTCGGAGTAGTTTGTTATTGCTCTAGTGCTTCACTTATATCTTTTAGAGCACGGCGGTGGTTTTATTTTGAAGAAATAGATGAACTCTCATGCTTCACTTATATCCTTTTGAGAGTCTACTAAAACAGCATGGTAATGTGCTTAGGCTATAAAACTAGTCTTCACATGATAGACATCCAATATCAATGTAGTAAAAACTTTCACACTAAGTGCATTGAATATGATGAGAAGTTGGATGCTTGCTAAATGTTTTGAGATATGAGGATAGTGATATTAGAGTCATGCTAGTGGAGTTATTATGAAATTGAGAAATACTTGTGTTAAGGTTGGTGATTCTCGTAGCATGCACGTATGGTGGACCGTTATGTGACGAAGTTAGAGCATGAGGTATTTGTAAAGTGCCAACCTTTGTGTGGAGGTCGGGGGCGCACGATGGTTAACTCCTACCAACCTCCCCCCTAGGAGCATGCGTTGATTGCTTTGTTTTGATGACTCGTATATTTTTGCAATAAGTATATGAGATTTTTATGACTAATGTTGAGTCCATGGATTATACGCACTCTCACCCTTCCACCATTGCTAGCCTCTCTTGAACCGCGCAACTTTCGCCGATACCATACACCCACTATATATCCTCCCTCAAAATAGCCACCATATTATTCCTCAAAACAGCCACAATACCTACCTATCATGGCATTTCCATAGCCATTCCGAGATATATTGCCATGCAACTTTCCACCGTTCCGTTCATATGACACGCATCATATTGTCATATTGCCATGCATGATCATGTAGTTGACATCGTATTTGTGGCAAGGCCACCATGCATAATTTTTCATACATGTCACTCTTGATTCATTGCATATCCCGGTACACCGCCGGAGGCATTCATATAGAGTAATATCTTGTTCTAGCTTCGAGTTTTAATCATTGAGTTGTAAGTAAATAAAAGTATGATGATCTTCATTATTAGAGCATTGTCCCGTGTGAGGAAACAAAAAAAATATAAAGGCAAAAAAAAAGATGGCCAAAAAAATAGAGAGGGGCTAAAAAAAGAAGAGGAAAGCCCCTCCAAAAAAATTGAGAGAAAAGAGAGAAGGGACAATTGCTACTATCCTTTTCCACACTTGTGCTTCAAAGTAGCACCATGTTCTTCATGATAGAGAGTCTCATGTTTAGTCACTTTCATATACTAGTGGGAATTTTCATTATAGAACTTGGCTTGTATATTCCAACGATGGGCTTCCTCAAATGCCCTAGGTCTTCGCGAGCAAGCAAGTTGGATGCACACCCACTAGTTTCTTTTGTTGAGCTTTCATACATATTTAGCTCTAGTGCATCTGTTGCATGGCAATCCCTACTCACTCACATTGATATCTATTGATGGGCATCTCCATAGCCCATTGGTATGCCTAGTCGATGTGAGACTATCTTCCTCCTTTTTGTCTTCTCCACAACCACCTCTCTATTCCACATAGTGCTATGTCCATGGCTCACGCTCATGTATTGCGCGAAAGTTGAAAGGTTTAAAAGAATAGAGTATGAAAACAAGTGCTTGGCTGAAACCAGGGTTGTGCATGATATGAATATTTTGTGTGATGAAGAGGGAGCATAGCCAGACTATATGATTTTGTAGGGATAACTTTCTCTAGCCATAGTATTTTGAGAAGACATGATTGCTTTGTTAGTATGCTTAAAATATTATTATTTATTATGTCAACAAAGACTTTTGTCTTGAATCTTTCAGATCTGAACATTCATGCCACAATTAAGATAATTACATTGAAAATTATGTTGGTTAGCATTCCACATCAAAAATTCTGTTTTTATCATTTACCTACTCGAGGACGAGCAGGAATTAAGTTTGGGGATGCTGATACGTCTCCAACGTATCTATAATTTTTATTGTTCCATGCTATTATATTATCCTTCTAGGATGTCTTATGGGCTTTTATATACACTTTTATATGATTTTTGGGACTAACCTATTATCCCAAAGCCTAGTGCTAGTTTCTGTTTTTCTCCTATTTTAGGGTTTTACAGAAAAGGAATATCAAACGGAGTCTAGTTGACGTGCCAATTTTTTATGTTTTTTTCTGGACCAAAAGAAGCCCCCGAAGTAAAAGAGTTGGCCCAGGAGAGCCACGGGCTGCCCACGAGGGGTGGGGCGCGCCCTGGGCAGGGGGGTGCGCCCTCCTATCCCGTGGACAGCCCAGAAGCCCCCCTAACTTGTGCCCTATGCCAAAAAATCCTATAAATACTGAAATCTTCGGAAATTAACCTAGATCGGGAGTTCCGCCGCCGAAAGCCTCTGTAGCCACCGAAAAGCAATCTACACCCGTTCTGGCACCCTGCCGGAGGGGGGAATCCCTCTTCGGTGGCTATCTTCATCATCCCACGCTCTCCGTGACGAGGAGGGAGTAGTCCACCCTCGGGGCTGAGGGTATGTATCAGTAGCTATGTGTTTGATCTCTCTCTCTCTCTCATGTTTTTGAGATGGCATGATCTTGATGTATCGCGAGCTTTGCTATTCTAGTTAGATCTTATAATGCTTCTCCCCCTCTACTCTCTTGTAATGGATTGAGTTATCCCTTTGAAGTTATCTTATCGGATTGAGTCTTTAAGGATTCGAGAACACTTGATGTATTTCTTGCACGTGTTTATCTGTGGTGACAATGGGATATCATGTGATCTACTTGATGTATGTTTTGGTGATCAACTTGCGGGTTCCGTGACCTTGGGAATCTATGCATAGGGGTTGGCACACGTTTTTGTTGGGGAACGTAGCAGAATTCAAAAAAATTCTACGCTTTCACCAAGATCAATCTAAGGAGTCATCTAGCAACGAGCATACTGGAGTGCATCTACATACCCTTTTGTAGATCGCGTGCGGAAGCGTTCGAAGAAGCGTGGATGAAGTAGTCGTACTCTTCGCGTTCTTCGTCACCGATGATCCTAGCGCCGAACGGACGGCACCTCCGCGTTCAACACACGTACGGTACAGCTACGTCACCTCCTTCTTGATCCAGCAAGGGGGGAGGAGAGGTCGTCGGAGATCCAGCAGCACAACGGCGTGGTGGTGGATGCAGCAGGAAATCCTTCAGGGCTTCGCCGGCGCCCTGCGGAGGAGTAGGAAGTGTGACGGGAGGGGGGAGAGGCGCCAGAGGCTTGGAGTGCGGCTGCCCTCTCCCCCCCCCACTATATTTAGGGGCCAGAGGGGCGCCGGGCCTGGGAGATCTGATCTCCAGGGGGGCGGCGGCCTAAGGAGGGAAACTTGCCCCCCAAGGCATAGGGGGCGCCCCCTCCCCCTAGGGTTTCAACCCTAGGCGCATGGAGGGGGGCCCATATGGGTGCGCCAGCCCACCAGGGGCTGGCCCCCTTCCCCTTGCAGCCTAGGGGCCCCACCAGGATGGGTGGCCCCACCCGGTGGACCCCCGAGACCCCTTCGGTGGTCCCGGGACACTCCCGGTGACCCCCGGAGTTCACCCGATGGCCGAAACTGGACTTCCTATATATCATTCTTTACCTCCGGACCATTCCGGAACTCCTCGTCATGTCCGGGATCTCATCCGGGACTCCGAACAACTTTCGGGTTTCCACGTGCATGTATCTCTACGACCCTAGCATCACCGAACCTTAAGTGTGTAGACCCTACGGGTTCGGGAGACACGTAGACATGACCGAGACGACTCTCCGGTCAATAACCAACAGCGGGATCTGGATACCCATGTTGGTTCCCACGTGTTCCTCGATGATCTTCATCGGATGAACCACTGTGTCAAGGATTCACTCAATCCCGTATGTTATTCCCTTTGTCCATCGGTACGGTACTTGCCCGAGATTCGATCGTCGGTATACCCGATACCTTGTTCAATCTCGTCATGGCAAGTCTCTTTACTCGTTCCGTAATCCATCATCCCGTGACTAACTCCTTAGTCACCTTGAGCTCATTATGATGATGTCTTACCGAGAGGGCCCAGAGGTACCTCTCCGTCATACGGAGTGACAACATCCCAGTCTTGGTTCGTACCAACTCAACAGACACTTTCAGAGATACCCGTTGCGTACCTTTATAGTCACCCAGTTACGTTGTGACGTTTGGCACACCCAAAGTATTCCTACGGCATCCGGGAGTTGCACAACCTCATGGTCTAAGGAATAAATACTTGACACCGAAAAGCTTATGCATTACGAACTATACGATCTCGTGCTAGGCTCAGAATTGGGTCTTGTCCATCACATCATTCTCCTAATGATGTGATCCCGTTATCAATGACATCCAATGTCCATGGTCAGGAAACCGTGACCATCTATTGATCAACGAGCTAGTAACTAGAGGCTTACCAGGGACTCATTGTGGTCTATATATCCACACATGTATCGCTGTTTCCGTACAATACAATTCAAGCATGAATAACAGACAATTATCATGAACAAGGAAATATAATAATAATACTTTTATTATTGCCTCTAGGGCATATTTCCAACAGTTTTCGTCTTGACTTTTCGGTAGAAACTTTGGGGCACTCTTTGAAGTTCTATGTGTTGGTTGAATAGATGTTTCTGAGATTGTGTGATGCATATCATATAATCATGCCCACGGATACTTGAGGTGACAATGGAGTATCTAGGTGACATTAGGGTTTTGATTGATTTGTGTCTTAAGGTGTTATTCTAGTACGAACTCTATGATAGATTGAACGTTACTACGGACTCTTGAATAGATCGATCAGAAAGAATAACTTTGAGGTGGTTTCGTACCCTATGTCAGGTCCACGATGCGATTCTATCCCGATCACGTGTCACTTACGTGATTGGGGCACAACCGCATTTCGGGCGCTTAGCAAGATGGATATCATTACATCGTACCATTACATACATACATGGGGATACAACAATACATACAAGTCACCTGAATACAACATCAATACAAGGCATCCGACTACGGATGCAAACATGAAAAGCACAACGACATCCATCTGCTATCCCAGGCTGCCGACCAGGAACCTAACCCAAGACTGAAGAAGAAGAAGATGAAGAAAGAACTCCAACACAACGAACATCGCTCTCACGTCAAGTCATCAGAAACCTGCACCTGCAACTGTTGTTGTAGTATCCGTGAGCCACGAGGACTCAGCAATCCCATAACCATGGATATCAAGACTAGCAAAGCTTAATGGGTAGGAAGAGGTAAAGTGGTGAGGTTGCAGCAGCGGCTAAGCAATATATATGGTGGCTAACTTACGAGTACAAGAATAAGATGAGCATCTACGCAAGCGGTCGCAAACTAGTAATGATCGCTAAAGATCCTGAACTACCTATGAGTCAAACATAACCCCACCGTGTTCTCTTCTCAAAGTGAAAAGAGACAGTCACGGTTACTCATGCAGTTGTGTGTTTTACTTCGGATCCTCTGTCAAGTTTTCTACAACCGGACATTAACAAATTCCAATCTGCCACATAACCGCGGGCACGACTTTCGAAAGATCATACCCCTGCAGGGGTGTCCCAACTTAGCCCATCACAAGACATTTCGACAATGGTAAAACAAGTCCAGCAAGACCTCCCGGTGTGCCGACACCCTGATAGTAGTCGCGCGTATCTCGTCTCAGGCCACGTCTGTATGGGTGATGCTACAGGTAAAACCAGCCCTCGAGTTTCCCCGAGGTGGCCCCGCAGGCTCCCCGTTCGGGACCAACATCATCAGCACTAGCCCCCCTGCTATGTAGAAAGAATCATCGAGGGTGCGACCCCCTATGCAATTTAATTAATTAATTAAGTTGTTATTATGAGGCAAATTAAAACCAATGTTGGGCCTTGCTGGAGGAGTTTTATTCAAAGACGAACTGCCAAGGGGTCCCCATATACCCAACCGTGTAAGGAACGCAAAATCAAGGAACATAACGCCAGTTTATCGGCTCCTAAGGTGGCATGAGTGGAACAAAACACCGAGCAAAAGGCCAAGCCTTCCACCCATTGCCAAGTATATAGGTGTGTTAATAATAATAATAGATATTGTGATATTCCCAAAACATCAAGTTCCAACATGGAACGATATTCATCTACTCCTGCAACTAACAACGCTATAAGAGGGGCTGAGCAAGCGGGTAACATAGCCAAGAAACGGTTTGCTGTGAAGGTGTCAAAGGTTAGAGGTTTCATGGCAACAAGGAGAGGGCTGACAATAATGATGGTTAGCGCGACATATAACGATAGCATCGAGACAACTAAGCATGGCAATGGTAGTAAAGGTATCCAAGGGTATGGTCATCTTGCCTGAGGTCCCGCAAGGAAGAAGAACGAATCCATGAAAAAGAAGACGAAGAAGCCTTGAAGACGAACCACGTGAAGTCGAACAAATCCTCACGAACGCAACGGAACAAGCACTAACGAGAAGAAGCACACAACACGGTAAACACACAATACAAGAACATGACAAGAAGCTCAACCAAGTATGATGCAAGACAAGTCTATATGATGCAAAACATGGCAAGGGATGAAGCACATGTGAACAACACAAGCCAACAAGTTTAAATGAGGCTGGACACTACATATAACAACTCCGGTAAGCCCTCATATGCACGTTTTGAAATTAGTCCAGATCTGAACAAGCCTTATGTTAGAGTTGTTAAACAGCAGGTTAACATGCACCATGATGATCTACACGAAATTCTAGTCAAGTTTCATATAAAGTTTGCTTAATTCGGAGCTACGGCCTAGAAGATATGAGTAAAACAAGTCAAACATGGCAACGGTGCAAGATGCAACCAAACATCAAGCAAACACACTTCAAACAAGTAAACAACATGATATTATGATTCTACATGCAAAATCACACAAGTTTCATATAAGGCACACTCAAAACGGAGCAACGGTTCAACACATACACATGAAACAAGATATAACAACAAGCTGAAGTTAACAGCCACATAGCAACTTGGGAGCAAGGTAAATATATGCTACAGCACCCAAACATGATAACAAGAAGCATGGATGTGAAATAGACATGATACTTAACAATCATGAACTTAGAACACACCCAAAAGCTTGCTGGAACACACTTAACTAAGCATGGCAAGTTCCAATAAATTTATCCAGACTTAGTCAAAATCTGGGAAGGCAAAAACATCATCACGATGCTGCCTTCGGAGGCACAAAACAACAAGCATATCAACTCCATTAAGTATATAAAGAGCATGGACATGTAGTAGACATCACATACATCCAACAACTCCATTGGAGCATCTCCATAGGAGGCATGGATCAATAACAACAAGCTTCACCAAATTGATCATGCTGATAAAAGTCTGACAGGTAAATTTTATAGCAACTTGAGAGTAAGAAATAAATAAGCTACAGCAGGCCATAGGAGCAAGTAAGGGTATGGATGGATAGAAAATAACATGGACAACAAGACATGATCATTGGCCACTCCAAAACAAGCATGTATTTGAGTGGGGCATCAAGCAAACATGGCATCAGGTTAAACAGATTCCAGACTTAGCAGTGTTTTCACTAAGTATAAAATAGCAACAACAACATGGCATGTTTACAAGCTTGTTTAAGTCACCTCAAGGCATATCATGAAAAGTGGATTACACCACAGCAAAGAGGGCATGATTGTGCTTCTAAAACATA
Organism: Secale cereale; assembly: GCA_902687465.1. Taxonomy (NCBI): domain Eukaryota; kingdom Viridiplantae; phylum Streptophyta; class Magnoliopsida; order Poales; family Poaceae; genus Secale; species Secale cereale. The sequence goes on along the minus strand of LR738715.1, from coordinate 579,059,882 downwards.
TAGACATGTGGCATGAAGACAAACACACCAATAGCAATGAGCAAGTCAAATCAGCATCTCATAACAAGTTTCAGCACTTAACAGCCACATACACTTTTGCAACAGGGATTAACATGGCAATATGGCACCTACATGAATGCTACAGCAACCAACATGTAGAGCACTTCACAATGAACATTTTGACATATCATATGCTCCATTTGGATAAACATGCACAAAGTTATCACCACCACAAGCATGCAACAAAATTATAGTTAACAACAATTTTTAACAAGTAGCACTCTTGCAACGATGATTAGAGCATCAAGATGAAGTCAAACAAGCATGGCACAATGGAACAAAGTGAAGAGCATATCCCCACGATCATTTTGACATATCATTCATTCAATTTGGACATACACACAAATAGTTACAGGCATGCAAAGTATGCAACATTTTAAGTCAGAAAAAGGACTTAGGGGCAAAACTACCTCCTCAGGGTGGACATTGTCCGGCTGGAGCGGACATGTCCGGCGACGGGACCCACACGTCAGGGTCACAGGACGAGGCAGGCGGACACGTCCGTGCCCGGATGGACATGTCCGTCGGCGGCGGCGGCGCGGGGCCCACTTGGAAGTGGCCCAGAGGCGGAGCGGGTCGGGCGTAGAGGGTGGATCCGGGAGACGGCGGCGGAGCTGGCCGGCCTCCGGCGAGGGACGGCCGGAGGAGGCCGACGACGGGGCAGATGGCGGCGGAGGGAGCCACTCCGGCGGGCGGCGAGGCGGCCAGCGGGATCTCGCGGCGGCGGCGGGACCTCGGCGGCGGGGGGAAGACAAGCTTTGGGCGTGCTGCGGGCGGCGGAGTAGCTCGATTGGGAGGCGTGATGAAGGCGCAGAGGCGGGATCCGGCGGCGACACCGAGCTGGTTCGGTGGCGGAGGACGCACGGCGGCGGGGCTGGAGGCGAGGCGGTTGCCGGCGGCGGCCGGAGCTCAGCGGAACGGCGGCGCGGGGTCGAGCCGCGAGGAGCACGGGAGCGAGCGGGCGCTCGGGAGGTGCGGGCCGATCGGGGCCCAGATCCGGGCCGGGGACGGGCCTGGCGCGACTGGCGGCTGGGCGACGTGGCTTTGGCCACATGGCGCGTGGGGGTTGGCCAGGGGCTGCCCAGGTGGTGGCTGGCCCTATGGGGCGGCGGCAAGTGGCAGTTTTGAGGTGGCTGCGCACAGAATTCGAGGGAGGAGGTGGGATTGCTGCGGCTAGAGGTTAGGGATGGGGTTAGGGGGGCTAGGGATGCCCAAAATGGCAAGGGGAGGGGTTTAAATAGGCAGTTTTGGCTAGGGTTTGGGTCTAGGGGTGATTTTGGACCCTCCGATCGAATCGGACGGCTCCGGACAGAGAGAGGGGGTAGGATGGGCCTAGGTGGAGGTAGTGGGCTGTGTATGAGGGGTTGTGGGGAGAGAAGAGAAGAGGCCCGCGGAGTTTCCGAATACCGAAAACGTTCGACGTTTTGACCGGCGACTAGTGCCGCTATATTTAACGGTTGGGCTATCAAACGAACTCCGAATGTGACGAAACTTGACAGGCGGTCTACTTATGCTATAATAAGACCACACACCAAGTTTCAACCCATTCCGAGAATGTTTTTCGTCCACTCACAAAATAAATATTCGGATGTGCCGCGGGCACGTGCAAGTGTGTCTGGGCTCAGAACGGACAACGGAGAGGACGGGCGGACTACGACGGATGCAAGTTTTGAAAACATGATGATGCAACACACATGATGACATGGCAATATGCGACACGCGAGCAGATGACATGGCAACAACAACGAATAACTGGCTGACACCTGGTGCACCAGTCTCAGGGTGTCACACCCTACCATAATCTCTTCGTTTGTTCTCCGCTATTAGTGACTTTGGAGTGACTCTTTGTTGCATGTTGAGGTCTAGTAATATGATCCAATTATGTTATCCTTGTTGAGAGAACTTCCACTAGTGAAAGTATGAACCCTAGGCCTTGCCTACTATCGTTGCAACACCATTTATGCTCACGTTTACCACTTGCTACCTTGCTGTTTTTATATTTTATTATTACAAAAACCTATATCTACCATCCATATTGCACTTGTATCACCATCTCTTCGCCGAACTAGTGCACCTATACAATTTACCATTGTATTGGGTGTGTTGGGGACACAAGAGACTCTTTGTTATTTGGTTGCAGGGTTGCTTGAGAGATACCATCTTCATCCTACGCCTCCCACGGATTGATAAACCTTAGGTCATCCACTTGAGGGAAATTTGCTACTGTCCTACAAACCTCTGCACTTGGAGGCCCAACAACGTCTACAAGAAGAAGGTTGTGTAGTAGACATCAGTACACACCGTACATAATGCAGATAGGACTTCTCCCTTTCATTCATTTGGTCAGTCGTTCGACGCCAACCCTCAATGTTGCAGCAATCACCGCACTTGTTGATCGTTGGAGGCCGGAGACACATAGTTTCCATCTTCGGACCCGCGAGATGTCCGTGACGCTACAGGATATAGCTATGATCACCGGTCTTCCTATCAATGGGAATCCTCTTTGTATGAGCACAGATTCTGATGGATGGCGCGAGCAAATGCAGGCCCTTATCGGTATGGTTCCTCCAGAGCCTCCGGAACTAGTAGGAGACAAGAAGAAGGATAGAGTCGCAGCCGGTGCTCCTTACACATGGATTGCATCGAACTTTGGGTGGTGCCATCAGGATGCAACTGAGGATGAGGTTAAGACATATGCTCGTGTGTACATGTGGTACGTCATATCGAGGACTATGTTTGCTCACGGCACCAGGAAGAATGCTCCATAGATGTGGCTGAAGGCGTTGACCGTCTTCGATAGCAATTGGAGCTGGGGTTCGGCGACACTGGCATACTTATATTGACATGTATGCAGTTGTTTCTTTTCACTTAATTGACACATTATCAATGCTTTTTATAGTTAGTTAAACCATGTTCTATTTTACGTGTAATTGGATGATGCCTGTTGTAGGATCACGAAGGACGGAGGTATTGCTGGTTGTATGCTCATACTATCTGTGTGGAGCTGGGAGCGATTGCCGGTTGGACGACCGAAGATCGTGAAGTACGAGGCTTGGGACAACAAAGACGACCCACTACGGTACCCCACTTGGGCTTACAAGTGGGATGTGTTACCAGAGATGACGGATGATCCCTCGCTCATGTACAAGCAGTACACGAGCGAGTTGGACACAATTACGGCTGAGCAAGTGAGTTGACATTCCATCGGTTATTGTCATTACATTATCTTACCTCTGACATTAATGTTGCCTTGTTGTATGTTATGTTGCAGGTGGAATGGGAGTCGTATGGGAATGGTGATACATTTGGTAATCCTCGAGAATTTGTGTTGAATCCGATGTGCCCTAGGGATAGGGATCTTTGGCGTATGCGGTGCCCACTCATATGCAACTGGGCGGTCGAGCTTCGCATGCCACATTGGGTGTTTCGCCAGTTTGGTTTGTTCCATGCGCACTCGCCGGAGTGGGAGGACACACACAAGTTGCTACATGGGTAAGAGAGAATGAACTGCGTGCACTTAGCAGATTATCGGCGGTTTCGATGGTGCCAATATTCTGTTTTCTAACATGCAGGTTGGATAGGAGAAAGCAGCGCAAGATCAAGGATATGGCCAAGCATCATAGGAAGTATGTCGTGGAGTTCCCGCTTAGTGTGGAGCGTGCCAATGCTTCAAAATGACAAGAGCTTCGTGAGCACTGCCCGACCGCGTTCAACAACTACCTCACATGGTTTCTTGCAAATAATCGTGTGGAGATATGCAAGCTGACTTTCGATGAGGAGATTTTAGATGATCCCACCGTCCTTGATGAGCTAACCCAACACTAGTACAACAAACTTGTTAGGAAAGGCACCAGAGTCCCTTCAGCTCCAGTGATGAACTTTGTGGTAAAGAATTCCCCTATGTGATATGACGTTTTCCCTATTCACATAGTTATTTGCCTAACACGTTAATATCGTCTCTGTAAACAACGTACCCAAATCAAAAAAGCAGCTGATGAGAGCCAGAATATTTTGGAGACAACCCCGGTTGGAAAAGGCGACGGGGAAGGTGCACTTCGTGCATTCATTAAGGTACGCATCTCTTTCAACTATCCATGATTTCTGTGTCTTGCCACGTTCGATATCTCATTCATTTGTACATGTTGCAGCGTCAGGGCCAATGGTTAAGGCGGTTATCGAACCTTGTCGGTTGTCGTGACCCCTAATATGTATCACCTGAGCGGTCTAGGTCAGCTACACCATCAGATCCCACTTCTGACAATGGGGCTTCTATGGAGGACGAGGATGTGGGTGTGGTCACCCAAGAGGTATGCCAAAAGCATGTATTCTATTCGTTTGTTGATGCATTGCTAACTTCATCCTGACGCACAGTCTTTTCCGTGTCGTTTGTTTTCATTGTAGGTTGATGATGACATGATACTGAAAAACTTTCAAGTTCGGTCAGCATACATGTTAAAGCCTAGGAGGGGAATCAACAAACACACACCCGAAGATTTCACCGAAAAAGGAAAGAGGGTGGTCGGTACTTCACGGATGGCGGCCTTCGATGACTACTTGGACGACGAGGTGGATGTGGAGGAGCGTGAACCTGAGCCTGAGCCATATTGCTAGTCATTTGACCGTATCTCTGGCCATCTTCATCAAAAGCACGTGCCCACTTGTTCCGGTATCGAATGTGCCTATTGAGAAAGTCTTGACCCCCGGGATCAAGTTTTTTGTGTGTGAGCAATTTGTTGTACAAGAAGGAGTACCGCTTGTCGGAGAAAGCGAGAGAACAATCTTGAAGATCATCGGCCAACTCCTTAAGGCCACATGCCCTATAGAAGTTCGAACAAAAGTGCCGCATGCACCATCGATGATGCAACAGAGCATGCCCAGGAATGTCAATCTCCACCGCGTTAAGAATTCCTTGATGCCGATCCGATATGACACAAATTTCCCTCTCAGCGGGTAACACCTTCGTCCTCAAAAGACGCAAAAACCACTCCTAGTTGTCATTGTTCTCCACCTCAACCTAAGCAAATGCCAATGGCAACACCCGGTTATTGGCATCACTTGCTATCGCAACCAACAAGGTGCCCTTGTATTGTCCGGTCAAGAACGTGCCATCAACGGTGATGACCGGCCTGCAGTGCTCGAAAGCCCTCACGCATTGCTCAAACGCCCAAAATGCACGGCCAAATACTCGGACTTTCCTTCCGTCATGAACCGTTGTTTTTCCCCATGAGGCTCGACCACATGAACCATGCCCGGGGTTTGTGGAGGCCATGGCTAACAACAACCTAGGGATTCGGTTGTATGCTTCCTCCCAATTACCATACAACATCTTAAATGCAACTTGCTTCACCTTCCATGCCTTGACGTATTTCACCTTGTAATGAAAGATGGCTTTCACAAGGTCCATGGCATGTTGGATGCTCATTGTTGGAAGTGTGGATATTGAGTTGGAGAGTCTGTAAGCAATGAACTCAGACGTGAGTTGTCTATGGTCTTGGGACACAACCTTGCCATCCACCCTTTTGCCTCGGCACATGTGAGTTGGTACACAACTCACTACATGCCAAGTTGGACCTCCTTTCCATGGTCTTGCACGCACAATCCACGGACATTTATCATCTTCACATGCAACCGTGTAGCGCACATTAACGTCCGAGTTCACCACCTTGTGTGGACGGTAATGCGTAATGGAGTAGTTGTCGGGCCACATCTTCAATTCCAAGAAGGTTTCGAACTTAGACCCACGAGCAATCCCGTTCTTTCCGTCTTCCAAATCACGATGAGATCTTGGCCTAACCCCAAGATATATACCTTGGCCACCATATACCACGGCTTCATCCGCGAGACTAACATCCTTGAACAATGTAGTCCGATGATCCCGCCCGAATACCTTCTCGAAAGCTTCGGCCTCCTTCACCGTGAACCCCTCCTCATCAACTTTTTTGTCAGGGACCTTCGTCATCTAAATCCGATGCATAGCCACGGGAATAAGGGATGGAATGATCCATTGTCTCTTGCAAATGATATTTGTCGAGATCACCCACATTGTTGTCATGGAGATCAACTTCATTGTCATCATCCGCATACTCATCATACTCCTCTTGCAAAGCTTCATTTTGGTTGTTTGGAAACGGGGTCAACGTTGGCCTCACTTGTTGGATCAAAAGAGGTTCAACAATTTTATCTCGGTTCAAGTGTGGGGGGATACTAGCAACCAAAGGTGAGGGGTTCCGGTTCAAGTCCAAATGCAACCTTGAATCAACCTTCTTTGTTGCAAATATCTCAAGAGCCTTGTCTAGTGATTCGGCCACCGTCTCCTTGTATGCAACCCAACGTTGCTCCAAGTTCACGCGCATGGTCTTCCAACGGACGTGCACTCCAAAACCAACATTATGCCTTCCCTCCAACTCAACGATATCACTACGGTCCATCCAATTCAAATCTTTTCTCACTTGTTCCAAGACCTCCGCATAGCTAGGGCTATTATCGAACACCATGTCAAACTCATCCGGGTCCGGTTCAACATTGCCTTTCAAGAAGGCATATTTGTCCCCATGATGAACAAACACACATGTTCTTCCCATCCCTATAATTAAGCATTCAAACAACAAAACTTAACATTTCTTCCATGAGTACTAATCCAAGCATTAACACGGAATACAAACCCTAACATATATATGAAACAATCGCCCTTACCCTAACCCAAACCCTTTCCCCAACATAACAACACCCATAACCCTAAACCTAACATACTAACAAGCCTAACCCTAGAACCAACATAAGAACACCAATAAGAACAATCCTAACATAGTAACAACCCTAATCATAAGAAATTGGCAAACAAACATCTCATATCTCCATACAAATCTCTAGATCCATAAAAAACTTGATTTTCCCCAAACTAGCAACAAATGGTCAATTTCTTCACATTTCTTGGATGAAAAGAAAGGGATCGGAGGAGATTACCTTAAGGCCTCGTTTGGTAAGAGAGGATCGAGGGGGTTTTAAAGGGAGTTTCCTCGCGTGGCCCACAAACCCCGCAAAACCTCGAGGGCCCATTTGGCGTGCGGGGTTTTGACGGCCCAACCCCCTCTGACCCCCTCCTATACCCTCCTTTCCACGCGGTTCAGAGACCTTGAGGGGGGGGGCTCGTGGAAAGGACGCCACGCCGCCGCCTGCTCACCGCACCGTTGCTCGACTCTTCCTCAATACGCCGACTTATGCCTCGACGCCGGCGAACCTCCTCCGCCATATTGGCCTTCTCCCCGGCGGTAAGCCGTCGCCTCACCTCGCCTTCCTTCCTTTCCCCTCCTCGTCTAGGTTTCTTCCATTCGTCGTCCATGGCTGCCGCCTGGTCCTCCCCGACAAGCTCGTCTAGCACGCCGTTTCCAAGGGCACAAAGGCCATCACCAAGTTCTCCTCCTCTTAGATTCCATTGCCCTGTGTCTAATAGCTGCTCGCCCTGGTTATCGCCTAGTAGAAGTAGTGCTAGTGGTGGATGGGAGTTGCTGAATGGTTGTCAATGCTTTGTTGGCTGTAAGAACATAATTAGGAATGGTGCCGCTTTTGCAAGCTAAGATTTAGTACCATCGCTTATGATCTAGCTATTGTTTGCTTGTCTGCTCTTCTGAACCGAACCATGCCACGGGACTGAACATTTGTATTGTTAATGTTAGGTTTCAGTTCTCTGAAACTTATTGGATTGGTTGCAACACTTCAGATTATGTGTTTATGAGTGCCGCTGTGGTCATGTCAACATAATTATGAGCAATATCAACACCATGATTTTTCCTTGCTCGAGCTTTGGTTTGTGATTATATAAGATAGCATTGCTTTGCAATCAGTATAATCTAGCTAGCTAGTTTGGAGCACAATATTGTCACTGTATATGTCAAGTTTGACAGTTGCTGCCTATTTCTAGCTAGAAGTTGGTTCCTGTAAGCAAGAGTGGTGTTCTGGAGTACTTTTACCTTGATGTTTATTGAAAATAAGTTCACCTCCTCCTAATTAGGCTGGGCTATTCCCTGTCTTCTTGGTCGATTGATGGTTCTCTGTAATACTCGTTAGCTGTTCGGACCATGTCGCTTTTTAACTTGTGCTGGTTGTGTGGCAGCACTGCTTCATTATCTCATGAAATAGTACCGGTGCTTATTTAAATTGACTATCAGATGTCAAGTTCTCAGTGTGATCTCCTTTTTCTTGAGTAGTTATTGCTATGATCCTGTTTGTTAGTTCATCTCGGTTTGGTATGTTATGCAACCTTTGCTCTGAATTGTGAATGCTGTCATATGCAAATCACTGCAGCCAACGACACTGAAGTTGTTTGGCAATAAAGAAACAGCGATGATGTTTCTAACAAATTTCCTTGTTTATCTATAATAGTACTAGAAATCGTCGACGTTTCTAACAAGTTTCCTTGTTTATCTATAATAGTACTAGAAATCGTCTGTTCATGAGTATCAGTTGGATATACTACCCATCAGGAGATGTAATCCAGATTGTTAGCTTCCCTGACATCTTCATACATTGTATGTGACGCCCGAAGATCGACGTCCCAGAAGATTCCAGATGTTCCGGGTTCTTCCGTGTGTTTCATTTGTGCTTGTGTTGTTTATTTTGCTTTGCATCATGTCATCATGCCATCATGTCTTTAATCTTTGCATCTCAACTAAATAAATCGTGTGGACCTTCGGTCCATTTAAATCGAGGGAAGGATGACTTCTCTTTATAACATATCCTCCTAATAATTATGGAGCTATTATAAATAATATTCCATTTGTTTGGAATTAACCCAACACACTTGCATAATTTCCCCATGCTTATTTCACTTCAAGTTTTCACCGTCAAACCTTGCCAACAATTCTTATCCATTTTTTATCGAGGTTCGTCCAAAAATCCGAACATTTTTGGACACTTCAAAATCAAGTCTTAGTTCAAACCCATTTGAATTAAATTCAAATATGTTTGAATTATATTTTTTTTCGTTCATGCCATTTCTATTTTCTCGGACCGTGCTCATTTCATGAGCCCGAGAAAAATAACCTCTTGCCTAAATTCTTCCCCTAACCTTTTTCTTTCCTCTTCTTTTATTTTGTTTCTGCTTCGTTTTTAATTAAAGAATCGGAGCACGCAGCTCAGCCTCCAGGCCTCCTTTTGGCCCAGGCCTCCTGGCCCATCAGGCCATCCCTCCCTAGCCCGACCACTCCCCTAACCCGAGGCCCAGCCTCCCTCTCCCGATCTCTAACCCTAGCCCGAGCCATCTCCTCCCGTCCCCTCGTCCATCTCCCTCCCTGCGCCGCTAGCCTCGCTCCCTTCTCTCCCGCAACGCCCCGCTCCCTCCTCCTCGTAGCTCGCGCAGCGCCCCCTCCTCCCTCCTCCGCGCCTCTCCTCCGCGCCAGGAGTCCCAGCGCCGCAGCGCCCGCACCCCGTCGCGCAGCCCGGTCGCCCTTCTCCCTCGCGCGCCGCCTGCCATGGCGCCCAGCCAGCCGTCCGACCTCCTTCCCCCGCTACCCCGTTGGACCTCCGCGCCTCCCCTGCAGCTGCCAGCCCTCCTCCGCCTCGCCTCCTACAGAGCTACACCCAGCGGCCTCCTCCTCGTCGCCAGTTTCCGCCGGACCTCTCGCAGAACCAGGCCGCTGCCTTGCCGCCGCCGGCGACGACCGCCGCATCACGCCCCAGCTTCCCTCACGCGGTCGTTCCCTTCCTCCTCGTCATCTCGCTCTGCCTCGCCGGAGGAGTGGAGCCCCCGCGCCTACCTCCTCCTCGCCGCTACGGCCGGAGGGTCCAGCTGTCGAGTTCCTCCACAGGTCAGCCACGACCAGCTCCGCAGCTTGCCGCCGCTCCGTCCCCGGTTTCCGTCCTCGTCGGGCCCTTTTTCTCGTCCTCCCGAGGCCCTCACCATCGCTCTGTTGCTGTTGCCTCTGTACGCCAAGACTATTGCTGTTGCCTCTGTACGCCAAGACTGTTGATGTTGCCTCTGTACGCCAAGACTAAACGCTGTGGTCTCGCCGTGGGTTTTTCGTCAAGTTCGACTACAACGCAAAGACATGTGCAACTACGCGGATTCGCCGAGTACGACTACACATGGGACCCGTCAAGTTCGTCTACGTTGCCGAGACCGAGACCGTCAAGTACCCCGTCAGTTCGCCAAGACCCTCATGTACGACTACACGATGTGATGCGTCAAGTACCACTACGTCCGGCGATGCGGCAAGTACCCCTTCTGACGGCCCCGAACATCTACGAACCGTGTTCAATTACCCCCGGATGAACGGCTACGAAACGAGTACGACTACCGTCGCCGAAGACCCGTGTACAACTACACATCCGGGACGCGACAAGTACCACGACGACCCTTGCTTGCCAAGTTCGACTACCCTCGCCATGTACAACTACCGCCGACGTGAACAACTACTTCCACTACCGTCGCCGAAGACTCGTGTACAAGTATCGTCGTCGTGTACCACTACTTCCACGACGCCCGTGAACGACTACTTCCACTACGTCCCTCGACGATCTCGAGCTGCCCCGAAACGAATGTTTCGAAGGTATAACCCCGAGACAATGACCCATGGAATGCTTGTGTTGTATGAGATGCTCCACTTGTGTGCTCCATGCCCGTATCGTCTTTTTGTCGTGCTCCTCGGTTACCTCGTCGCCGACCCGTGGGAACCCGGTGACGGGATCTCCCCACTTATCTTCTTGCATGACACGCTCTTCGTCATCTTTTGCATCGGTCTCTCAACGGGTTACCGGAACCGAGATGTTGCCGTGCATCATTTTCGGTTTGTTGCCGTGGCACCCTTTCTTCCACCATGGTGACAATACTTCATATCTTCTTCATGTCAACTTTTAATAAACTTGCATAAACTTGATCATGTCATCCGCATCATGTTGACAACATTAAAATGTGTGAATTGTGGTTTGCTTAAAAATTGCTAAACATGCTCATGGGGATTTTTCCGGAATTGTTGTTGTTATTTCCGGCCTCATTTAAAATGCCTAAATAGGTAGTTTGTTTTTGCTTCACCTCTTGCCATGTTAACAAACTTTTAACCTTGTCTTGTAAATAAACGAGAGTCAACTAAATATCTAAAATGTGGTGTTTCGTCAATATGCAACTCGTTGCATATTGAGCTCCACTTAACTTGTAGTGTTGTTTGTACACTCTGCCATGCCATGCATATTTAAACCGGACATGCATCATACTTGGGTGTGCATCGTATGACATGCTTATGATTGTGTGTTTACCGTGTTGTTTGCTTCTTTCCGGTATGCTTCTCTCGTTAGCTTCGGTTCCGCTCCGGAGTTGTGAGGTTCTGTTCGACTACTTCATGGATCCATTCTTCTTCCTTGCGGAAGCTCAGGCAAGATGACCATACCCTTGGATACCTTTACTATCATTGCCTTTGCTTAGTTGTCTCGATGCTATCGTTACATGTCGCGCTACCCATCTTTTATGTCAGCCTCTCCGTGTTGCCATGAAACCTCTAACCTTTGACACATTCCTAGCAAAACCACTGTTTGGCTATGTTACCCGCTTGCTCAGCCCCTCTTATAGCGTTGTTAGTTGCAGGTGAAGATGAAGATCGTTCCAGGAGGGAACTTGTTGTTGGAATATCACAATATCTATTATTATTATTAACACACCTATATACTGGGCATGGGTGGAAGGCTTGGCCTTTTGCTCGGTGTTTTGTTCCACCCATGCCACCTTAGGCGCCGATAAACCGGCATTATGTTCCTTGATTTTGCGTTCCTTACACGATGGGTGGATGGGGACCCCTTGACAGTTCGACTTTGAATAAAACTCCTCCAGCAAGGCCCAACATTGGTTTTAATTTGCTCATAATAACAACTTAATTAATTAATTAAATTGCATAGGGAGTTAGTGCTACCCGAGGATTCTTTCTACATAGCAGGGGGGCCAGTGCTGATGGTGTTGGTCCCAAACGGGGAGCCTGCGGGGCCACCACGGGGAAACTCGAGGTTTGGTTTTACTCGTAGCTTCACCCATCCGGTCATGGCCTGAGACGAGATACGCGCGGCTACTATCAGGGTGTCGATACACCGGGAGGTCTTGCTAGACTTGTTTTACCATTATCGAAATGTCTTGTGCACCAGGAAGCCGAGCCTGATCGGATTTTCCCTAACATAAGGGGTGATGATATTATAATTATCACTTCAGCTAATCGTGAGAGCTTGTGATGGGCTAAGTTGGGACACCCCTGCAGGGTTATAATCTTTCGAAAGCCGTGCCCGCGGTTATGTGGCAGATTGGAATTTGTTAATGTCCGGTTGTAGAAAACTTGACAGAGGATCCGAAGTAAAACACACAACGGTGTGAGTAACCGTGACTGTCTCTTTTCATTTTGAGAAGAGAACACGGTGGGGTTATGTTTGACTCGTATGTAGTTCAGGATCTTTAGGGATCACTACTAGTTGCGACCGTTTGCATAGATGCTCATCTTATTCTTGTACTCGTAAGTTAGCCACCATATTATGCTTAGCCGCTGCTTGAACCTCACCACTTTACCTCTTCCTACCCATAAAGCTTTGCTAGTCTTGATACCCATGGTTGTGGGATTGCTGAGTCCTCGTGGCTCACAGATACTACAACACCAGATGCAGGTTCAGTCGAGAATGATGCAGGAGCTGGTTCAAGTACTTCCCTGGGAGCTCGATGAAGAGAGTGGCCGTATGCTTGTGACGTTTTCGACAATCAGTAGTGGTTTCTACTAGGGGCGATTCGGACCTGTGGCTTTATGTTGTTTTTGGTATCTTTCTTTTGGATCTTCGCGCGTAGTCGGGTTGTGATGTTTTGGATGATGTCTTGCTTATGTAATGTATTGTGTGAAGTGGCGAGTGTAAGCCAACTATCTCCTTTTGCAATTTCATCCCTATTTTTACATGAGTCGTGCAAAGATACCAAACTTGAGATCATTCCAGAATGGGCTTATACCTTTAAGTCGTGCCTCAACACGTAGGAGGTATAGTCCCATCCTGGGCATTACAAGTTGGTATCAGAGCCTTCTTCGACCTAGAAGCCCCCACTGATTGATCGAATCGTTGACGGTTGAGTCTAGGCACACACTGAAAATGTTTTGAGTCCTATATATATATATCGGAGAGTAGGAATTCTTTTGCTCCTCATCTCTTTTCACTCTGGTGAGGACTCCTGAAGATTACTTTTATCTCTTCTACTCTCAAAAATTCACCAATTTTTTTTTAGGATCTCGCGAGTATTGTTTGGATTGTTCCGATCTCTTTGTGACGAGAACATTGTTCTCGATGCCTCCTGTCATTAGGGGTTGTGGCAGTGTCTCGGGGAGTTGAGCTCCGAGGTGTTGTCGTCACAAATATATCGCAGCAGTTCTGGAATACTTAAGACGGCCGACATCGAAAACTCTCCTATGCGGTTAGTGGCAAGATAACCCCGACATCACCCAGTACTGGGGAGGTAGTTCGGGAGTATTGCCATAGCTTGTATAGTAGATGCGTTTCGAAGGTCCGAGGTAAACGGTTTCCGGAGATAACTGGTTATGTGTTGAAGGATGGATACAACTGGATGTAGGATTAGAGTTGAGTGCGCGGTGCTTCCCCTGTATCCCCAGCACCTGATTGCATAACTGGAAACTTTCGGAAATTAATAGGTGGGTTCATCTAGTAGCTCGTAGGCATTCTTCCAACGAATGCACGATATGGAGTTTGGGGTTCTACATTGAGTGAAGTAGTTTTATGGTCTTGTTCCGATCGGGAGTTGCATCTTAAAGGGTCCTTGGCTATGCTGATCCGGGGATTGCAAAACCCTTTTGTAACACGTTCCATGAGCTTTCAGCACGAATATGTGGGACGAAGCTTCTATCTTGTATTTGTTCTATCTGCTCCTTGTTGCTTTTATTTACCTTTTGTTCTCCCAAGTGGCTTCTCGACAAGCTGATGTACTGGCGGAATTCATTCGTTCATTCTTTGCTCGGATGATATTGTGAAGATTATGCTGCAACATATCTATCCGTTGTTTTTGTTTTGATTCTGGTATTCGTGTTGCTTCGATGTCAAATGTTGATTCCATACCTTTCCTAATCGGTGTTCTCATATTTCTATGGGAGTGCTAATTCTTCTTGACCATCGAGATTTTCATGTTAATTCTTTTCAACCGGTGTGCCTTCTCTTCAAGTTATTCCATACGGACGCCATTGAGAAATCTGACGATTTGTCTGTTTCATTCATCCCAAGTTGTCTTTGTTTTCCCCGCCCTCCCACCCTTCTTCTTCTTGGAGCTAGAAATTCTCAAATGAAGTATCCATTTTATTCATGTGATGTTTCTTCATTCTTTTCCTTCAATGTTCTTATCCGGTGCTTTATCGTCAAGATGCTCAGGAGCTTCAAGTTCATCATTCTTTTCTTCTCAAATTCTGTCGGTGGATGTAAGTCAAGATTTCAGTGTTGATCTTATCCTTTCCTCATTTCGCAATGCTTTTTATCCGAAGGCTCTCTTATTCATTCAACTCTCCTATCCATATCCGGTGTGTACAAGGTATCTCAGAAGATTCGTGTTTCCATTCTTAATCCGTTCAATCTATTTTGAGGATTATCATCTTATTCAAGCCATTTAATTCAACCGGTGCAATATCTCTTAAGCAATCTTTTTCCAATGGTGATTTCTTTAGTGGGCCCTAACCCACAGGTCTTTTCCCAGGATCTTACCTGACTCTTCTAATTATTTTCCGGAGTTATTTTGAAATTCTTTTCAAAGTGTGACGTAAGAATGATTTCCATCAGTCACATGCCTTCTCCAAGCTTGTTTTCAATTATTTCCATCTTTAGCTCCACCTTCCTCTTGTCATTCGTCCGGAGTATCTCAAAATTCTTCATGGCATTTCTCGTCTTCATTCTCAACATTTGAAGACCGGAGAAGTGTTTCTCTTAAATTTTGACCCGTTCTCTTGATGAGTTGTTGTTCTAGCTTCATGCCATCCTCGTTATTGTTCCGATTGAGAGGAATTCTTTTTATACCCATCCGAAGCATTTCATGAATTCTTCCCCTTTGTGATCCTCCGAAGGCCGTCATTTCAGAATATTTTTTCGTTCTCAGTTTTCAACTTCGTCCTCCAAATATTCTTCATTGATGTCTCTTCGTTCGTCTCCCTATTCTTACGGTGGCTTGTTCTCTGGCATCACTCCATTTCAATTTGTACGGTGGTTCGTTAAACATTCCTTACTGTGTTATCATGTCTTTTCAATCGTTCTTTTCATAATCCTACCGGTGGTTCGTCGAAGATTTATCCAAGTTTGTGCGAGATCTCTTTAATCCTTTTCAAGAAGAATAAGTAGTATGCCAAATCCGTTGCTTGTCATCAATTTAATTTGATGAAGGATAAGCATACAGTAAATCTTATTCTTATTTCGTCGAAGTGATTAGTCTCCTTTTTCCGGAGATTGTTCATCATATCATATCCTTGGTTCTAAGTTGTTCATCTTGTTTCCCGGAGTTCCAAGTTATTTCCATTATATCATTTCAATCCTCCATCTAAATCATCGAAGGCCTTGAATCTTATTCTTTTCATCTTTCACTTCTCATGCTTTCATTACCGGAGTTTTCATGGTGGTTCATCAAGATTTAATTCATCCTCGAAGTCTTCATCAAGATTCTTGTTGGAACTCAAGCATTCTTCATCAAGCTTTCCAAGTGCAATTCTTGCTCCCTTATCTATTGAGATGGTGTTATGTCATTCTTGATAATTTTCCTCCATGTATTATGATTCACGAGTTATCAAGAATGAGATATTTAAAACCATCATTTTCCTTGTTCAGGAGATCTTTTCAACCCTTCAATTTATTCGTTGGAGTAATCTTGGGTTATAATTCACCTAAAAGCTTTCCCTAAGGATTGTTGCTAATTATGGTGCTTATAAATGACCCAAGTTCTTCATTTATCCTTCTGGTGAAATAAGTTTATCGTCTCCTTGTTGATCTCAATCCAATCTTTTGTTTTCGTCAGTGGCTGGTTGTCAACTCCTAATTTTGAGATGTTTTCCATAAGCCCACAACGAGCTTATTCTTTTCGTTGTTGTATTCCAACAACTCTGTTCAACCCTTCTTCGTAAGGATGCTCTTTCAAATTCAATTTTGAGAGAAGTTGTCATATCTTTCTCCGTTCATTTCTTTCATTGATCTATACTCTATTCTTCATTCCGGAGGCATTGTGATATTGCTCTCTTTGACCATCATCTCGTTTTTATCAAGATCATTTTCTTCCCTTGCTTGTCTATTTAACTGGAGTGTTGTGTTCTCCATTCAATTCAATCATCTTACCAAGTTTTGCCTCTCTTTTCAATCGGAGTGCTATCTGAAATCTTTCTTAACCTTGTGCCATTCTTTTAATTGTTTTGGAGGCAATATGTTGTTGTTTTCATCAAGTATCACTCCATCTCCTCAAGTTCATGTTAATTCCTTCAATTTTCAGACGGAGTGCTGTCCAAATTATGTCATTCTTATTCCTTGGCTGTACCGTTGCAGGTTCATATTCTTTTGGTTCGTAAGCTCTTGTTTCATGTCTTTTAACCTACAAGGTTCTCATAATGCTCCTTGTTACTCTTTTCTAACGGAGTTTTCATATTCGTTCATCTCCGTTGTATTCTTCTTTCATTTTGGTCAACCTCTCAAGGCTTGTGGTTTCACTCGTCTGTCAAAGAAGCAACTTTGTTTTACCTCTTCCTCTTCCGTTTTTTTTACCGGTGCCATCTCTAGGATCTCGGGTCGAGATCCTCTGTTAGTGTGGGAGAGTTGTGACGCCCGAAGACCGACGTCCCAGAAGATTCCAGATGTTCCGGGTTCTTCCGTGTGTTTCATTTGTGCTTGTGTTATTTATTTTGCTTTGCATCATGTCATCATGCCATCATGTCTTTAATCTTTGCATCTCAACTAAATAAATCGTGTGGACCTTCGGTCCATTTAAATCGAGGGAAGGATGACTTCTCTTTATAACATATCCTCCTAATAATTATGGAGCTATTATAAATAAATATTCCATTTGTTTGGAATTAACCCAACACACTTGCATAATTTCCCCATGCTTATTTCACTTCAAGTTTTCACCGTCAAACCTTGCCAACAATTCTTATCCATTTTTTATCGAGGTTCCTCCAAAAATCCGAACATTTTTGGACACTTCAAAATCAAGTCTTAGCTCAAACCCATTTGAATTAAATTCAAATATGTTTGAATTATATTTTTTTCGTTCATGCCATTTCTATTTTCTCGGACCGCGCTCATTTTATGAGCCCGAGAAAAATAACCTCTTGCCTAAATTCTTCCCCTAACCTTTTTCTTTCCTCTTCTTTTATTTTGTTTCTGCTTCGTTTTTAATTAAAGAATCGGAGCACGCAGCTCAGCCTCCAGGCCTCCTTTTGGCCCAGGCCTCCTGGCCCATCAGGCCATCCCTCCCTAGCCCGACCGCTCCCCTAACCCGAGGCCCAGCCTCCCTCTCCCGATCTCTAACCCTAGCCCGAGCCATCTCCTCCCGTCCCCTCGTCCATCTCCCTCCCTGCGCCGCTAGCCTCGCTCCCTTCTCTCCCGCAGCGCCCCGCTCCCTCCTCCTCGTAGCTCGCGCAGCGCCCCCTCCTCCCTCCTCCGCGCCTCTCCTCCGCGCCAGGAGTCCCAGCGCCGCAGCGCCCGCGCCCCGTCGCGCAGCCCGAGCGCCCTTCTCCCTCGCGCGCCGCCTGCCATGGCGCCCAGCCAGCCGGCCGACCTCCTTCCCCCGCGACCCCGCTGGACCTCCGCGCCTCCCCTGCAGCTGCCAGCCCTCCTCCGCCTCGACTCCTACAGAGCTCCACCATGCGGCCTCCTCCTCGTCGCCAGTTTCCGCCGGACCTCTCGCAGAACCAGGCAGCTGCCTTGCCGCCGCCGGCGACGACCGCCGCATCGCGCCCCAGCTTCCCTCACGCGGCCATTCCCTTCCACCTCGTCATCTCGCTCTGCCTCGCCGGAGGAGTGGAGCCCCCGCGCCTACCTCCTCCTCGCCGCTCCGGCCGGAGGGTCCAGCTGTCGAGTTCCTCCGCAGGCCAGCCACGACCAGCTCCGCAGCTTGCCGCCGCTCCGTCCCCGGTCTCCGTCCTCGTCGGGCCCTTTTTCTCGTCCTCCCGAGGCCCTCACCATCGCTCTGTTGCTGTTGCCTCTGTACGCCAAGACTGTTGTTGTTGCCTCTGTACGCCAAGACTAAACGTTGTGGTCTCGCCGTGGGTTTTTCGTCAAGTTCGACTACAACGCAAAGACATGTGCAACTACGCGGATTCGCCGAGTACGACTACACATGGGACCCGTCAAGTTCGTCTACGTTGCCGAGACCGAGGCCGTCAAGTACCCCGTCGGTTCGCCAAGACCCTCATGTACGACTACACGATGTGATGCGTCAAGTACCACTACGCCCGGCGATGCGGTAAGTACCCCTTCTGACAGCCCCGAACATCTACGAACCGTGTTCAACTACCGCCGCGTGAACGGCTACGAAACGAGTACGACTACCGTCGCCGAAGACCCGTGTACGACTACACATCTGGGACGCGACAAGTACCACGACGACCCTTGCTTGCCAAGTTCGACTACCCTCGCCATGTACAACTACCGCCGACGTGAACAACTACTTCCACTACCGTCGCCGAAGACTCGTGTACAAGTACCGTCGTCGTGTACCACTACTCCCACGACGCCCGTGAACGACTACTTCCACTACGTCCCTCGACGATCTCGAGCCGCCCCGAAACGAATGTTTCGAAGGTATAACCCCGAGACGATGACCCGTGGAATGCTTGTGTTGTATGAGATGCTCCACTTGTGTGCTCCGTGCCCGTATCGTCTTTTTGTCGTGCTCCTCGGTTGCCTCGTCGCCGACCCGTGGGAACCCGGTGACGGGATCTCCCCACTTTTCTTCTTGCATGACACGCTCTCCGTCATCTTTTGCACCGGTCTCTCAACGGGTTACCGGAACCGAGATGTTGTCGTGCATCATTTTCGGTTTGTTGCCGTGGCACCCTTTCTTCCACCACGGTGACAATACTTCATATCTTCTTCATGTCAACTTTTAATAAACTTGCATAAACTTGATCATGTCATCCGCATCATGTTGACAACATTAAAATGTGTGAATTGTGGTTTGCTTAAAAATTGCTAAACATGCTCATGGGGATTTTTCCGGAATTGTTGTTGTTATTTCCGGCCTCATTTAAAATGCCTAAATAGGTAGTTTGTTTTTGCTTCACCTCTTGCCATGTTAACAAACTTTTAACCTTGTCTTGTAAATAAACGAGAGTCAACTAAATATCTAAAATGTGGTGTTTCGTCAATATGCAACTCGTTGCATATTGAGCTCCACTTAACTTGTAGTGTTGTTTGTACACTCTGCCATGCCATGCATATTTAAACCGGACATGCATCATACTTGGGTGTGCATCGTATGACATGCTTATGATTGTGTGTTTACCGTGTTGTTTGCTTCTTTCCGGTATGCTTCTCTCGTTAGCTTCGGTTCCGTTCCGGAGTTGTGAGGTTCTGTTCGACTACTTCATGGATCCGTTCTTCTTCCTTGCGGAATCTCAGGCAAGGTGACCATACCCTTGGATACCTTTACTATCATTGCCTTTGCTTAGTTGTCTCGATGCTATCGTTACATGTCGCGCTACCCATCTTTTATGTCAGCCTCTCCTTGTTGCCATGAAACCTCTAACCTTTGACACATTCCTAGCAAAACCACTGTTTGGCTATGTTACCCGCTTGCTCAGCCCCTCTTATAGCGTTGTTAGTTGCAGGTGAAGATGAAGATCGTTCCAGGAGGGAACTTGTTGTTGGAATATCACAATATCTATTATTATTATTAACACACCTATATACTGGGCATGGGTGGAAGGCTTGGCCTTTTGCTCGGTGTTTTGTTCCACTCATGCCACCTTAGGCGCCGATAAACCGGCATTATGTTCCTTGATTTTGCGTTCCTTACACGATGGGTGGATGGGGACCCCTTGACAGTTCGACTTTGAATAAAACTCCTCCAGCAAGGCCCAACATTGGTTTTTAATTTGCTCATAATAACAACTTAATTAATTAATTAAATTGCATAGGGAGTTAGCGCTACCCGAGGATTCTTTCTACATAGCAGGGGGGCCAGTGCTGAGGGTGTTGGTCCCAAACGGGGAGCCTGCGGGGCCACCACGGGGAAACTCGAGGTTTGGTTTTACTCGTAGCTTCACCCATCCGGTCGTGGCCTGAGACGAGATACGCGCGGCTATTATCAGGGTGTCGACACACCGGGAGGTCTTGCTGGACTTGTTTTACCATTGTCGAAATGTCTTGTGCACCGGGAAGCCGAGCCTGATAGGATTTTCCCTAATATAAGGGGTGATGATATTACAATTATCACTTCAGCTAATCGTGAGAGCTTGTGATGGGCTAAGTTGGGACACCCCTGCAGGGTTATAATCTTTCGAAAGCCGTGCCCGCGGTTATGTGGCAGATTGGAATTTGTTAATGTCCGGTTGTAAAAAACTTGACAGAGGATCCGAAGTAAAACACACAACGGTGTGACTAAACGTGAGTGTCTCTTTTCATTTTGAGAAGAGAACACGGTGGGGTTATGTTTGACTCGTATGTAGTTCAGGATCTTTAGCGATCACTACTAGTTGCGACCGTTTGCGTAGATGCTCATCTTATTCTTGTACTCGTAAGTTAGCCACCATATTATTCTTAGCCGCTGCTGCAACCTCACCACTTTACCTCTTCCTACCCATAAAGCTTTGCTAGTCTTGCTACCCATGGTTGTGGGATTGCTGAGTCCTCGTGGCTCACAGATACTACAACACCAGATGCAGGTTCAGCCGAGAATGATGCAGGAGCTGGTTCAAGTACTTCCCTGGGAGCTCGATGAAGAGAGTGGCCGTATGCTTGTGACGTTTTCGACGATCAGTAGTGGTTTATACTAGGGGCGATTCGGACCTGTGGCTTTATGTTGTTTTTGGTATCTTTCTTTTGGATCTTCGCCCGTAGTCGGGTTGTGATGTTTTGGATGATGTCTTGCTTATGTAATGTATTGTGTGAAGTGGCGAGTGTAAGCCAACTATCTCCTTTTGCAATTTCATCCCTATTTTTACATGAGTCGTGCAAAGATACCAAACTTGAGATCATTCCAGAATGGGCTTATACCTTTAAGTCGTGCCTCGACACGTAGGAGGTATAGTCCCATCCTGGGCATTACATTGTAGCACCACATAACATCTTCATACAATCAGAATCCTTGGTCAGATTATAAATACAGAGATCTTGTGGCATCTCACCAGCCACCAAGTGACCTGACTGTCCATCCATCTTCGGCCCATCAAGTTGCATCTTGCGTGTCACATCAGATTCTTCTTGCTTTTGTGTTTATTACTATCAAACACATTAACCTACGCGCAAAGCGCGGCCGCTTGTGTGTGCCACGTCCGCAGGTTTCACTGTCATAGTTTTTTTTACAATATACTCATCTCGCTCTCGCGACTGGCCCACGTAGCACCAATTCGCACCCACGACGTTAGCGCTAGAATATGAACACTGCAAAAATATCAAGGATCATGTAACTTATGCCATTTCTTAGGCATGGTGATTGGTACTAAAATTTGCATGAAATATAAGCTCCCTCCTTTAAAAAAATACCCATCAGAATATGTATGAACAAAACAGATAGATTTGATTATGTTTCACCCATGGGATCAATTGCTCCAAAAAGAGTTGTTCATTTTTAGGCTAAGAAGGGTTGTTTTGGTCAATGTGCATAGTTTATATGACATTCTCATCAGAATATTGACACTTCTTTTAAGCCAAGGAGGGTTGTATTAGTGAGTGTGTTGGTGACTGTGTTAGATGATCACACATTCACACCTTGGTGTTATTTCCTACTAAGTCTATGAATGGAAAGCTAATGAATTCAAGTTAGTACAAACACTTGTCAGTTAGTGGTCATAATCAACCTAAAGAATCATGACTAGCTAGCAGAATTAACATCTCACTAGGAGCTAGGCTGAAGTTGGATTGTCTCTTCTTGGAAACTAATCAGCTATACGATGATCAAGATTTGGAGATTAAATAAGGAGCTAGGCCGAGGTTTCACATGGATCTCTGTTAGCTTTGTGCTCTACTTTCTAAAACTACCTTCTTTTACTTTCGAACAACTCACTATATATATGATCTATCATCAATGTTACAAACATGTTGCCTCTGTGTTAATATGGAGGTATTCAGTGTCATTTCCATGTTTGCTGCTCCCATCTCAGTTTCTAAGCAGTTGTTTTATATGCATGTGTAGTGCTCGGTATAGACTGCACTTTGATTGCTCGGTATAGACGACATCCTACTTAGTGACGCACAGGAAAGCCTAAGGCGGCGTGCCCCAACCGCTAGTTTGATTTAATTTGAAAGTAGTTCAGTACCTCTTGATGTAGCTCTAACAAGGCCATGAAATAACTCATACTATTTCTTCATTGTAATTTTCCCTTTGCAAACAGTCTACAGCCTCTGAAGTTGAACGGAGCTTTCCTTTGTTCTCTTTTTAATTTTGTACTTTGTTCTCTTAATATTCCTTGAAATATACTTGATCCTTGTTGTTTATGCAAGGGAAAAGTCTCTTTGTTTGCTGAGACGAATTTTGTTTTCCTCCAGGTCCCACTGAACCAGGTTGAGAAGTGGAACAAGCAGAGGGAGAATGAGACGTTTGCAGGGTCCCTCGAAATCTTCTGTTTGAGAGCCTCCTCGGTTGCTTTTGTGTCTGCGCTATTGTTGACTTGTGGTTGGAATTTATGCTCCTGTCATGTACTCTCTTCCAACAATTGTTGTAGAACATCAAGTGAAGTTTTTCTCTATGTTGCATAAATAGTTCAGCATGCTTATGTATTCTCAGCATGCTTAAATGTACGCATGTCTTGCCTGGGACCTGTGAATGCCGAGAACCTATGAGATATTTTTGGTTCTAAGTCATGCTGTTGTGAGAGAATATGTTGTTGTTATGTGACAACACATTTATGTGATGATATATTGATTCCCAGTCAAGAGAATTATGTTGTTCATGTGAAGAACTGCTGCAAGATTAGATTTTTAACTGTTTTACATCATTTTAATTCAATATAGCAATCCCTTCCTGTCAAACATTGTTTTGTACCGAGGGAGATTTGAAGGATGTGTGGCTGGAAGAGGATTTGAGGTTTCAAGGGGAATGGGTGGAAGAGGGGGATTCATCAAATCCCCTAGAATCCTCTCCTCCCAAAACCTCCACGATCCCTTGCTGTCAAACAAGGCCTAAGGAAGGGATTGGGTTTGAAATCTACGGACAAAATCTTCAAATTTGGAAGATTTAGAGAAAGATTTGAGAAGGGGAGAGAGGTGGGGAGGGGGCAGATATCGGGTGGGGGGTGGGGGTGTGTCGGTGAGAGTGGGGGAGGGGGAGCCAGGCGCTGCACATTACATGTGTGGCGCCTAGCTCGGAGGCGCTGCACTGCTCGGTGCGGG
Source organism: Secale cereale (assembly GCA_902687465.1). Lineage (NCBI taxonomy): Eukaryota > Viridiplantae > Streptophyta > Magnoliopsida > Poales > Poaceae > Secale > Secale cereale. The sequence continues at coordinate 579,036,302 of LR738715.1, read as the reverse complement.
CCCCCGCGGTACCACACTGGACGGACGTGCAACGCCTCCAAGCTAGACGCTGCACCGTAGGATGTGACGCCTTCGTGTCGGACGCCACGCAAAACGGTCAGCCACGTGAAATAATTTTACGAGCAATTCATTCTATGATTTGATTTCGTCCATACGTCAAAATTGCCTGAAGCCCACGTGAGGCAAAAGAAAAAAACCCATTGGACGAAACCAGAAGAGGAGAAGTGCAACAAGATTGTTGCAGGGCCACCCAGTGACAGAACATCTAGCTAGCGGCACACAGATTAATCTCTAGAGAGAGACACTGCCGCTGGTTCTGGATCCAGGGCGAGTCGTCCTCGACGGTGCCGATGCCGACAGCCATGGTAAACAACAGCGGTGTAGTTAAAAAATCCCCACGGATAGAGATGGATGGGCGGAAAACATTTATACACACTGAAAAATCGGATCGAGCGGCACCGAGCCTGGAGATCCCGCGACCTCAATTCCCAACCTCGAATTCTCCTCTGTCCCTCCGCCTTGCCACCTATGCGTAATCCCACGGCCGATTCCCCCCTTCCCGCCCCTCCCATGGCAGCCGACGTCTCCATCCCCGCGCCGCCTCTCTGCCTTCTGGTCTCCCCGCAACCGCGCGCCCAGTAACACCGCCGGTTCTCCCCCCTTCGTCTTCTCTGTTTCCAGGTGAAAAATCCATCGGCCTTTTTAAAGATTAGATTCGAAAGTCAGGCTAAATTTGGCCAGGTTTTTATAGCCGAGTCGCCGGATGCCGCCGCTATTAGTTTCTTTTCAGCTGAATTCCAGCTAAAACTGCAATCTTTGGCCGAATTGCTTTTCTCTCTAAGTTATTGGGTGGTGATTTCGCAGCCACGGATTGGTAGGATTCTTCCGTTCTCCGCATAATTTTGGAGTCTACCGAGGCTTTGGCCTTTGGGCCGAGGTTGCGTCCTCCCATGAAAATATGTTCTTTTGTCTCAATTTTAGAGGTTTCTCTCCTTTGTGTGCTACATTTGAATGCTACTCCCTCCGTCCCAAAATAAGTGTCTCAACTTTGTACTAACTCTAGTACAAAGTTGTACTAAGATTTGTACTAAGATTGAGACACTTATTTTGGGACGGAGGGATTATAAAAGATAGATATTGTTCCTGCTACTGCACTGTTACACTGTTCCTAGTTTTTGGTTTGATGGCTCAATTCTGGGAATGCAATTGCAGGGCTAGTAGAGGATCGGTGCTTTGGAGCGAGAGGGTGTTTTCTCTCAGGTTTACAGTTCTCATTTGGCGCGTCGGTGTTTGCTCTTCTCTTAGTTGCACCAAAGGAAAGGAAGTCTGACGAGATGAACCGTGCAAGAAGAGGAGGGAGATTATTTCCCCTCTGGTTATGCGCAGTGGTTTGTCTCATGGCTCGGCCGGGAGCTTGCAGTGTGGTGCTGATGGCAAATAACACGACCCTGTCGTTCAGCGACGTCGAGGCAACATTTAGTGAGTGCTATAATAAATTAACCAATTCCCCTCTGTTTCAGTACCGATCAATTATCAACTCACTACTATTTTGTTTCGTTGTTACTGTACATTTGTTTTAATTATCCTGAATCCATAATTTGAATCATCACCGATGAATGGACTGATTGCTTGTCCTGCATCCTGGTAGTTAGACTAGTGTTTGTCAGTGCTGCTTTTATTACCTCTTGTATGGCAATTTGCACATGCTTTATAATGTTAGTACCTCTTGTATGGCAATTTCCACATGCTTTATAATGTGCAAAGCTAAGTTGATGTTGCTTGACCCAATCTATATGTGTTAAAGAAGAACTTATTGGTATTTCAACATTTTGCAGCTCCAGAAGTGAAAGGTTCAGGTTTAAACGGTGTAATTTACACTGTTGAACCGCTTGATGCTTGCAGTCCTCTGACAAAGAAAGCAGTCGAAGGGCCTGCATCACCATTTGCATTGATTTTAAGAGGCGGCTGCCAATTTGATGATAAAGTTAGAAATGCTCAGGATGCCGGATTCAAGGCTGTGATTGTATATGATAACAAAGACCACGGTGTCCTTGTTTCAAGTAAATGTTCCTTGACTTCTCCTTTTGGTCCTGACATCATTTGTTTTCTTTGTCTGTATATCTTTAATAACGTGTCGCTCATGATCACCCCATATAAGATGGGCGATTCATGATGCTTTGGTAGCTAACATTAGAGAGGTCAGAGGAATAACAAGTAGGTATATAAATATCTAATCTGTATCATGAAATTTAAATGGTTAGACGCACCTGCGACCTTTTTCAGACCTCACTAAGAAAAAAAGAAGCAGAAATCAATTGTAAACTTGATCTGGCAGAAAAATGTTATGACAATTGACATGTTAATTTTTTCAATAGCCTTTTGTTTTCTCCAATATTATCTATTCTGTGCACATATTTTCAACAGTATTTAACTAGGAAGTGTTAACAGTGGCTGGAAGCTCATCCGGTATCGACATATATGCGGTCTTCATCTCTAAGACGTCAGGAGAGGTGTTGAAACAATATTCAGGTCAAAGTGATGCTCAGGTGTGGATAATATCAACACGTGATAACTCAGCTTTGTCAATCATGGCAATATCTTTCACAGCACTGCTTGCTATGTCGGCTGTTCTGGCCACTTGTTTCTTTGTGAGAAGACACCAGATGAGAAGGGACAGGGCTCGAATACCTGCAGCACGAGAATTTCATGGAATGAGCAGTCAATTAGTCAAGGCAATGCCGAGTCTTATTTTTACAAAAGTTCAGGAAGACAATTGTACTTCGTCAACATGTGCCATTTGCTTGGAAGACTACAGTGTTGGTGAAAAGATAAGGGTGCTGCCTTGTCGTCACAGTATGTTCTTCTCACATTTAAATATCACAACTATTTTCTAGTTATTATTGCATAATAGGAACTGATGGCTTGGGATCTCGATGCTCGTGCAATTTATGTACAACCAGATTAATCTGTCTACTAGTCATGCTGATTTAAAGTTGGGAATTAGAATGTACTTGCTGCATTACGACCAGAATAGTAGCAAGAGAATGGTGTCATTGATCAAAACTTACATCATAATCACAATAACTCCACATAATATCCCTTTGTATGATTGAGATACAAACTCAATTGAATATGGTCTTACTAGATTTCATTTGTTTCCTGGTTGCTTAATGTAGATAAATCTACAATACGAATTCTACGCTATAGATCTGAAAATTAAGTATTGCAGTGCTACTGAACCCTCTGTTATCTCAAGCTTTCTTTACTTTTCAACCAGTGCACTGATACTTGGCTGTTTCATCTTACAGAGTTCCATGCTGCTTGCGTGGACCTATGGCTCACATCATGGAGGACATTCTGCCCTGTATGCAAGCGAGATGCAAATGCTGGAATGTCAAATCTCCCCCCATCAGAGTCTACCCCTTTGCTTTCTTCTGCTATTCCTTTACCAGCTGAATCGACAGCTTTGTCTTCTTTTCGTTCAATGGTAGCAGCATCTCCTCCAAGGACAATAAGCCGGCATCCTTCATGGCAGTCCATGTCCCGCACTAACTCCAATTCCAGTATCCTCCACACCCGTAACCCATGCAGATGTTTTTCCAACTCACCTGCTATCAGTACAAGTAGGAGCAGTGTAGACCTTGCAAACATGTCATCGCCATGGTCTAACACTCCGCACCTTGCAACCGGGCACTCCCTGGGTGGAGGGCATTTTTCTCCGCCGATCAGCATCAGATACACATCACCACATGTCTCCCCTTTCGGCTACGGATTCTCTGGACAGTTTGTAGGTTCACCCCACATCCCCCATTCCGACAATGGGTCTCCAAGTTATTATCCTGGTTCTTCTGGGCAGCAGTACCCTTACCTGAGGCATCACACGGAGTCAGGGCCGAGCTTATTTACCATGGTGCCCCAGTCACCGCAGCAGATCCAGCTGCAGGATGGCGGCGACTCGGTGACGAGTCTATCAGCTTCAGCATCGACCCAGTCGTTCCGTCAGGCCTACCTGCAGCATCACCCTGATTCTGATGCGAGCTTATCTGCTGCGACGTCGGCTCAGTCGCTGCCGGGGTGCTGATTGCCCTTACAGGTTCACCATTGAAGTCCAGTTAGACCTGTTACCATAGAATAAGCCCTCCATGAGGCGTTCAGCGGCGGCCACCATAGTGAAGCGGATTTGAATGAATGAGCAAAAGGGAGCTGCCTGGGTAGAGCCGGTGACCTTTAATCTGACCAACTAGCCGGGAACCTTGAAGACTGGAAATGACTCTGCTGACCACACCGGGTGTGCAAGGATTGTCTTGAGGCGTGTGTGCTACTGATGATGCCAAGAGTGTATATTATTACAGTTCAGTAGGGATCTACTGTTAGTTGCAGTCAGAAATGCCTTGTGCTAGTAAGATGACGTATATATTCTGTTCAGAGAAATATATTAATCTTGATCTTTCTGGCTTTGCTTTTAAGGGTTTAGTGGTGTCTATGGTGGACCTTTAATCATGTTTAGTGGAGTGAGTAGTTAGTAGTATTTGTTTTGGGTCTGGTTTTTGGTTGCCTTCGCCTTTTTTGTATTGGATTTCCTTTTTTATTAAGCATTACAGAATACAGCAATTCTAGCGTGCACCAACCAGACATAAAGAAGGCAATGTAGTATAAAATACTCCCTCCGTTTCTAAATATTTGTCTTTCTAGAGATTTCAACAAGTGACTATATACGGAGGAAAATGAGTGAATCCACACTTTAAAATATGTCTACATACATCCGTATTTGTAGTCCATTTGAAATGTCTAGAAAGACAAATATTTAGAAACGGAAGGAGTACAAGACAAATATTTAGAAACGGAGGGAGTACAACTAGAGAAGTACACCAGAAGAGGTACACCTAAGATTGTAAAAAGATTTAAAAAAAAGATTGGGGAAGCCGAAGCCGCCCATGAGATCACTTCCAAGAGGAAGAGCCAGTGGTTCAATTGGTAGAGAATTGTACAAATCCTAGTTGTAATCCTTCTTGAAATTCATGTTTTAGTTGAAATCCGATGTTGAAAGAAAAACTTTCATTTTTGTGGGGAATGAAAGATGTCTTCTAGCCACTGATTAAATGGGTCCCACATGAATTTTTTCAGAGGTGATCACTATGGCGATTCTGGCTTTGCACTTTGCCTTGATGGCCTGCACAATGCATATGGAATGCGCTCTATATGCATATAAAGTGTGTCATTATGACGACTCTGACTCTGCTAGATTTGCTCTAAACATATCAGTCTCCCTAAAAAACGGGTAGGAAATGGAATTTCAGGATAACTTGAACTTAGATGGTGGGCTACCCATCTACTCCTTCAGCGGGTGAGCTAGACTTGGTTTGTCTTCTCAGTTTAGGATAGTCTATTGTCTGATAGTTGTCATATATATTTTGTAATAGATTATTAGGCTGGTTGTAATATGGATAAACTGAGTAGGGCGTTTTGGAGCTCGGCCTCCATGGAGGCCGGATATTTTGAAAAATTCAAAATTCACACTTTTCAATTTCAAAAAAATCTGAAAAAAATCGTACAAGTAAACAAGGATGTTTTGTGTATGTATGTAAAATTTGAGGATGAAATACCCTAAAATGCGCTCTGTGCAAAAAAGACAAATTTATGGACTTTGAGGATGAATAGTGCATCTACTAAAAAGCCTCAGATTTGTTCTTTTTGTGTAGCACTCATTTTAAGGTGTTTCGTCCTAAAAATTTACACACATATGCTTTATGTCTCTAAGTATGTGTGTATTTTTTTTTCACAATTTTTTGAAACGTGGAAATTTGAATTTTGATAAAGTCAAACCCGGCCTCCATGGAGCCCGAGCTCTAAAGAGCATTTTCGGGATAAACTTCAAGACAAAGAGCCAGTATATGATACTTGTATATATGATACTACGTCCGTAATGCATAGTATCATATGAGGGTATGATAGAAGACTATATTTATTGACATGCATGACACAAAGTAGCACATCATTTAATATGATACGGTACTCCCTCCGGTCCTTTTTACTCTGCACATTGGATTTGCCGAAAGTCAAACTTTGCTAAGTTTGACCAAGTTTATGTTAGAAATTATTAGCATCTATAATATCTAATAAATATAATATGAAAATATATTTCGAGATGAATCTAATGATATTGGTGTTGTTATGTGAATGTCAATAATTTTTTATATAAACTTGGTCAAAGTTGAATGAGATTGACTTCAGACAAACCTAATATGCAGAGTAAAAAGGACCGGGGGGAGTATCATGATATAATACTCAAGCCTCTCTTTCTTCATTTAATTCTATGCCACCTCATCAAATTGGCTTAGTTGACATGCATGATATTACCTATGATACTCCCATTACGGGCAGCCTTATACTAAGGGCCCGTTCGGATCTTCTTCAGCTTCTCGGAAAAGCCAGCTTCCCGTGAAGCCAGCCGCAGCCAGCTTCCGACGGAAGCAGCAATTCGTTCGGCAAGCCAACTTCTTGGTCGTGCCAGCTCCCAGCGTATATCCAATATATTAGGCTAATTGGGCAGGAGGTTTGGAGCGGGCTGAGTGTTGGGGAACGTAGTATTTTAAAATTTTCCTACGATCACGCAAGATCTATCTACCAGATGCATAGCAACGAGAGGGGAGAGTGTGTCTACGTACCCTCGTAGACCGGGAGCGGAAGCGTCAAGTGACGCGGTTGATGTTGTCGAACTTCTTCGCGATCCAACCGATCAAATACCGAACGTACGGCACCTCCGCGTTCAGCACACGTTCAGCTTGATGACGTCCCACGAGCTCTTGATCCAGTTGAGCTTCACGGGAGAGTTTCGTCAGCACGACGGCGTGGTGACGGATATGATGTGTTCACCGGCGCAGGGCTTCTCCTAAGCTCCGCGGCGGTACGACCGAGGTGTGATTCTGTGGAGGGGGGCACCGCACACGGCAAAACAATTCAACTTGTGTGTCTTTGGGTGCCCCCCTGGCCCCGTATATAAAGGAGCAAGGGAGGAGGGGCCGGCCAACTCCTATGGTGCGGCTAGGGAGGGGACTCCTACTAGGAATAGGATTGCAATCCTATTCCTAGTAGGATTCACCGGAAGGAAGAAGGGGGAAAGGATTAGGAGAGGTGGCGCCCCCCCAATCCTAGTCCAACTAGGATTCCTAGGTGGGGGCGCCGGCCAGCCCTATGGGCTGCCTCTCTCTCACCCTTTAGGCCCACTATGGACCATCCCCTCTCGTAGGGGGTTCCGATAACCCCCTCCGGCATTCCCGATAAATCCGAAACTTTTCCGGTATACTTCCGGTGTCCGAATATAGCCGTCCAATATATCAATCTTTATGTCTCGGACATTCCGAGACTCCTCGTCATGTCCGTGATCTCATCCGGGACTCCGAACTACCTTCGGTACATCAATACTCAAAAACTCATAATACCGATCGTCATCAAACGTTAAGCGTGCGGACCCTACGGGTTCGAGAACTATGTAGACATGACCGAGACTCATCTCTGGTCAATAACCAATAGCGGAACCTGGATGTTCATATTGGCTCCTACATATTCTACGAAGATCTTTTATCGGTCAGAACCGCATAACAACATACGTTGTGACGTTTGATAGCACACAAGGTGTTCCTACGGTATTCGGGAGTTGCATAATCTCATAGTCATAGGAACATGTATAAGTCATGAAGAAAGCAATAGCAGTTAAACTAAACGATCATAGTGCTATGCTAACGGATGGGTCTTGTCCATCACATCATTCTCCTAATGATGTGATCCCGTTGATCAAATGACAACTCATGTCTATGGCTAGGAAACATAACCATCTTTGATCAATGAGCTAGTCTAGTAGAGGCATACTAGGGACATACTGTTTTGTCTATGTATCCACACATGTACTAAGATTCCGGTTAATACAATTCTAGCATGAATAAAAGACATTTATCATGATATAAGGAAATACAAATAACATCTTTATTATTGCCTCTAGGGCATATTTCCTTCAGTCTCCCACTTGAACTAGAGTCAATAATCTAGATTACAAAGTGATGATCCTCACACCCATGGAGTCTTGGTGCTGATCATGTTTTGCCCGTGGAAGAGGCTTAGTCAACGGGTCTGCAACATTCAGATCCGTATGGATTTTGCAAATCTCTATGTCTCCCTCCTTGACTAGATCGCGGATGGAATTGAAGCGTCTTTTGATGTGCTTTGTTCTCTTGTGAAACCTGGATTCCTTCGCCAAGGCTATGGCTCCAGTGTTGTCACAAAAGATTTTCATTGGACCCGATGCACTAGGTACTACACCTAGATCGGATATGAACTCCTTCATCCAGACTCCTTCATTTGCTGCTTCCGAAGCAGCTATGTATTCCGCTTCACACGTAGATCCCGCCACGACGCTCTGCTTGGAACTGCACCAGCTGACAGCTCCACCGTTCAAAAAATACATATCCGGTTTGTGACTTAGAGTCATCCGGATCAGTGTCAAAGCTAGAATCGACGTAACCGTTTACGACGAGCTCTTTTGTCACCTCCATATACGAGAAACATATCCTTTGTTCTTTTCAGATACTTTAGGATGTTTTTGACCGCTGTCCAGTGATCCACTCCTGGATTACTTTGGTACCTCCCTGCTAGACTTATAACAAGGCACACATCAGGTCTGGTACACAGCATTGCATACATGATAGATCCTATGGCTGAGGCATAGGGAATGACTTTCATTTTCTCTCTATCTTCTGCAGTGGTCGGGCATTGAGTCTTACTCAACTTCATACCTTGTAAAACAGGCAAGAATCCTTTCTTTGACTGATCCATTTTGAACCTTTTCAAAATCTTATCAAGGTATGTGCTTTGTGAAAGTCCAATTAAGCGTCTTGATCTATCTCTATAGATCTTGATGCCTAATATGTAAGCAGCTTTTCCGAGGTCTTTCATTGAAAAACTTTTATTCAAGTATCCTTTTATGCTATTCAGAAATTCTATATCATTTCCAATTAACAATATGTCATCTACATATAATATTAGAAATGCTACAGAGCTCCCACTCACTTTCTTGTAAATACAGGCTTCTCCAAAAGTCTGTATAAAACCATATGCTTTGATCACCTCATCAAAGCGTATATTCCAACTCCGAGATGCTTGTACCAGTCCATAGATGGATCGCTGGAGTTTGCATACTTTGTTAGCACCTTTTGGATCGACAAAACCTTCTGGTTGCATCATATACAACTCTTCTTTGAGATATCCATTTAGGAATGCAGTTTTGACATCCATTTGCCAGATTTCATAATCATAAAATGCGGCAATTGCTAACATGATTCGGATAGACTTAAGCATCGCTACAGGTGAGAAAGTCTCATCGTAGTCAACTCCTTGAACTTGTCGAAAACCTTTCGCAACAAGTCGAGCTTTGTAAACAGTAATATTACCGTCTGCGTCGGTCTTCCTCTTGAAGATCCATTTATTTTCGATGGCCTGCCGATCATCGGGCAAGTCAACCAAAGTCCATACTTTGTTCTCATACATGGATCCCATCTCAGATTTCATGGCTTCAAGCCATTTTGCGGAATCTGGGCTCATCATCGCTTCCTCATAGTTCGTAGGTTCATCATGGTCTAGTAACATGATTTCCAGAACTGGGTGGCCGTACCACTCTGGTGCGGAACGTACTCTGGTTGATCTACGACGTTCAGTAGAAACTTGATCCGAAGTTTCATGATCATTATCATTAACTTCCTCACTAATTTGTGTAGGAATCACTGGAACAATTTCCTGTGATGTACTATTTTCCAATATGGGAGAAGGTACAATTACCTCATCAAGTTCTACTTTCCTCCCACTCACTTCTTTCGAGAGAAACTCTTTTTCTAGAAAGGATCCGTTCTTAGCAACGAATATTTTGCCTTCGGATCTGTGATAGAAGGTGTACCCAACAGTTTCTTTTGGGTATCCTATGAAGACACATTTTTCCGACTTGGGATCGAGCTTATCAGGTTGAAGTGTTTTCACATAAGCATCGCAGCCCCAAATTTTAAGAAACGACAACTTTGGTTTCTTGCCAAACCATAGTTCATAAGGCGTCGTATCAACGGATTTAGATGGTGCCCTATTTAACGTGAATGCAGCTGTCTCTAAAGCATAACCCCAAAACGATAGTGGTAAATCGGTAAGAGACATCATAGATTGCACCATATCCAATAAAGTACGGTTACGACGTTCGGACACACCATTACGTTGTGGTGTTCCAGGTGGCGTGAGTTGTGAAACTATTCCACATTGTTTCAAATGAAGACCAAACTCGTAACTCAAATATTCTCCTCCACGATCAGATCGTAGGAACTTTATTTTCTTGTTACGATGATTCTCTACTTCACTCTGAAATTCTTTGAACTTTTCAAATGTTTCAGACTTGTGTTTCATTAAGTAGATATACCCATATCTGCTCAAATCATCAGTGAAGGTCAGAAAATAACGATACCCGCCGCGAGCATCAACGCTCATTGGTCCACATACATCAGTATGTATGATTTCCAACAATTCTGTTGCTCACTCCATAGTTCCGGAGAACGGAGTTTTAGTCATCTTGCCCATGAGGCATGGTTCGCAAGCACCAAGTGATTCATAATCAAGTGATTCCAAAAGTCCATCTTTATGGAGTTTCTTCATGCGTTTTACACCAATATGACCTAAACGGCAGTGCCACAAATAAGTTGCACTATCATTATTAACCTTGCATCTTTTGGTTTCAATATTATGAATATGTGTATCACTACAATCAAGATCCAGTAAGAATAGACCACTCTTTAAGGGTGCATGACCATAAAAGATATTATTCATCAAAATGGAACAACCATTATTCTCTGATTTAAATGAATAACCGTCTCGCAATAAACAAGATCCAGATATAATGTTCATGCTCAACGCTGGCACCAAATAACAATTATTTAGGTCTAAAACTAATCCCGAAGGTAGATGTAGAGGTAGCGTGCCGACGGCGATCACATCGACTTTGGAACCGTTTCCCACGCGCATCGTCACCTCGTCCTTAGCTAATCTTCGTTTAATCCGTAGTCCCTTTTTCGAGTTACAAATATTAGCAACCGAACCGATATCAAATACCCAGGTACTACTACGAGCATTAGTAAGGTACACATCAATAACATGTATATCACATATACCTTTGTTCATCTTGCCATCCTTCTTATCCGCCAAATACTTGGGGCAGTTCCGCTTCCAGTGTCCAGTCCCCTTGCAGTAGAAGCACTCAGTTTCAGGCTTGGCTCCAGATTTGGGTTTCTTCGTTGAAGTAGCAACTGACTTGCTATTCTTTTTGAAGTTCCCTTTCTTTCCCTTGCCCTTTTTCTCGAAACTAGTGGTCTTGTTAACCATCAACACTTGATGCTCCTTTTTGATTTCTACCTCCGCAGCTTTGAGCATAGCGAAGAGCTCGGGAATTGTCTTTTGCATCCCTTGCATGTTATAGTTCATCACGAAGCCTTTATAGCTTGGTGGCAGTGATTGAAGAACTCTATCAATAACACTATCCTCGTCAACATTGCAACCAAGTTGAGTCATATGATTGTAGTACCCAGACATTCTGAGCAAGTGTTCACTGATAGAACTATTCTCCTCCATTTTGCAGCTGTAGAACTTATTGGAAATCTCATATTTCTCAATTCGGGCATTTGCTTGAAATATTAACTTCAACTCCTGGAACATTTCATATGCTCCATGACGTTCAAAACGTCGTTGAAGTCCCGGTTCTAAGCCGTAAAGCATGGCACACTGAACTATCGTGTAGTCATCAGACCGCGACTGCCAGACGTTCAAAGCGTCTGCATTAGCGGTAGGGGGCTTGTCACCTAGCGGTGCTTCAAGGACATAATTCTTCTGTGCAGCAATGAGGATAATCCTCAGGTTACGGACCCAGTCCGTGTAATTGCTACCATCATCTTTCAACTTAGCTTTCTCTAGGAATGCATTAAAATTCAAAGGAACGGTAGCACGGGCCATTGATCTACAACGACATAGATATGCAAAACTATCAGGACTAAGTTCATGATAAATTGAAGTTCAATTTAATCATATTAATTTAAAGAACTCCCACTTAGATAGACATCCCTCTGGTCATCTAAATGATCACGTGATCCAAATCAACTAAACCATGTCCGATCATCACGTGAGATGGAGTAGTTTTCAATGGTGAACATCTTATGTTGATCATATCTACTATATGATTCACGCTCGACCTTTCGGTCTCCAGTGTTCCGAGGCCATATCTGTATATGCTAGGCTCGTCAAGTTTAACCCGAGTATTCTGCGTGTGCAAAACTGGCTTACACCCGTTGTATTTGAACGTAGAGCTTATCACACCCGATCATCACGTGGTGTCTCGGCACGACGAACTTTCGCAACGGTGCATACTCAGGGAGAACACTTATACCTTGAAATTTAGTAAGGGATCATCTTATAATGCTACCGTCGTTCTAAGCAAAATAAGAAGCATAATAAGATAAACATCACATGCAATCAAAATATGTGACATGATATGGCCATCATCATCTTGTGCTTTTGATCTCCATCTTCAAAGCGCCGTCATGATCACCTTCGTCACCGGCTTGACACCTTGATCTTCATCGTAGTATCGTTGTCGTCTCGCCAACTATTGCTTCCACGACTATCGCTACCGCTTAGTGATAAAGTAAAGCAATTACATGGCGATTGCATTTCATACAATAAAGCGACAACCATATGGCTCCTGCCAGTTGCCGATAACTTTACAAAACATGATCATCTCATACAAAACCGTATAACTCATCATGTCTTGACCATATCACATCACAACATGCCCTGCAAAAACAAGTTAGACGTCCTCTACTTTGTTTGTTGCAAGTTTTACGTGGCTGCTACGGGCTTAGCAAGAACCGTTCTTACCTACGCATACAAAACCACAACGATGTTTCGTCAAGTATGTGCTATTTTAACCTTCACAAGGACCGGGCGTAGCCACACTTGATTCAGCTAAAGTGAGAGAGACAGACACCCGCCAGTCACCTTTAAGCAACGAGTGCTCGTAACGGTGAAACCAGTCTCGCGTAAGCATACGCGTAATGTCGGTCCGGGCCGCTTCATCTCACAATACCGCCGAAGCAAAGTATGACATGCTGGTAAGCAGTATGACTAGTATCGTCCACAATCTCATTGTGTTCTACTCGTGCATATCATCTACGCATAGACCTGGCTCTGATACCACTGTTGGGGAACGTAGTATTTTAAAATTTTCCTACGATCACGCAAGATCTATCTACCAGATGCATAGCAACGAGAGGGGAGAGTGTGTCTACGTACCCTCGTAGACCGGGAGCGGAAGCGTCAAGTGACGCGGTTGATGTTGTCGAACTTCTTCGCGATCCAACCGATCAAGTACCGAACGTACGGCACCTCCGCGTTCAGCACACGTTCAGCTTGATGATGTCCCACGAGCTCTTGATCCAGTTGAGCTTCACGGGAGAGTTTCGTCAGCACGACGGCGTGGTGACGGATATGATGTGTTCACCGGCGCAGGGCTTCTCCTAAGCTCCGCGACGGTACGACCGAGGTGTGATTCTGTGGAGGGGGGCACCGCACACGGCAAAACAATTCAACTTGTGTGTCTTTGGGTGCCCCCCTGCCCCCGTATATAAAGGAGCAAGGGAGGAGGGGCCGGCCAACTCCTATGGTGCGGCTAGGGAGGGGACTCCTACTAGGAATAGGATTGCAATCCTATTCCTAGTAGGATTCACCGGAAGGAAGAAGGGGGAAAGGATTAGGAGAGGTGGCGCCCCCCCAATCCTAGTCCAACTAGGATTCCTAGGTGGGGGCGCCGGCCAGCCCTATGGGCTGCCTCTCTCTCACCCTTTAGGCCCACTATGGACCATCCCCTCTCGTAGGGGGTTCCGGTAACCCCCTACGGCATTCCCGATAAATCCGAAACTTTTCCGGTATACTTCCGGTGTCCGAATATAGCCGTCCAATATATCAATCTTTATGTCTCGGACATTCCGAGACTCCTCGTCATGTCCGTGATCTCATCCGGGACTCCGAACTACCTTCGGTACATCAATACTCAAAAACTCATAATACCGATCGTCATCAAACGTTAAGCGTGCGGACCCTACGGGTTCGAGAACTATGTAGACATGACCGAGACAAATATTTAGAAACGAAGGAAGTACAACTAGAGAAGTACACCAGAAGAGGTACACCTAAGATTGTAAAAAGATTTTAAAAAAAGATTGGGGAAGCCGAAGCCGCCCATGAGATCACTTCCAAGAGGAAGAGCCAGTGGTTCAATTGGTAGAGAATTGTACAAATCCTAGTTGTAATCCTTCTTGAAATTCATGTTTTAGTTGAAATCCGATGTTGAAAGAAAAATTTTCATTTTTGTGGGGAATGAAAGATGTCTTCTAGCCACTGATTAAATGGGTCCCACATGAATTTTTTCAGAGGTGATCACTATGGCGATTCTGGCTTTGCACTTTGCCTTGATGGCCTGCACAATGCATATGGAATGCGCTCTATATGCATATAAAGTGTGTCATTATGACGACTCTGACTCTGCTAGATTTGCTCTAAACATATCAGTCTCCCTAAAAAACGGGTAGGAAATGGAATTTCAGGATAACTTGAACTTAGATGGTGGGCTACCCATCTACTCCTTCAGCGGGTGAGCTAGACTTGGTTTGTCTTCTCAGTTTAGGATAGTCTATTGTCTGATAGTTGTCATATATATTTTGTAATAGATTATTAGGCTGGTTGTAATATGGATAAACTGAGTAGGGCGTTTTGGAGCTCGGCCTCCATGGAGGCCGGATATTTTGAAAAATTCAAAATTCACACTTTTCAATTTCAAAAAAATCTGAAAAAAATCGTACAAGTAAACAAGGATGTTTTGTGTATGTATGTAAAATTTGAGGATGAAATACCCTAAAATGCGCTCTGTGCAAAAAAGACAAATTTATGGACTTTGAGGATGAATAGTGCATCTACTAAAAAGCCTCAGATTTGTTCTTTTTGTGTAGCACTCATTTTAAGGTGTTTCGTCCTAAAAATTTACACACATATGCTTTATGTCTCTAAGTATGTGTGTATTTTTTTTTCACAATTTTTTGAAACGTGGAAATTTGAATTTTGATAAAGTCAAACCCGGCCTCCATGGAGCCCGAGCTCTAAAGAGCATTTTCGGGATAAACTTCAAGACAAAGAGCCAGTATATGATACTTGTATATATGATACTACGTCCGTAATGCATAGTATCATATGAGGGTATGATAGAAGACTATATTTATTGACATGCATGACACAAAGTAGCACATCATTTAATATGATACGGTACTCCCTCCGGTCCTTTTTACTCTGCACATTGGATTTGCCGAAAGTCAAACTTTGCTAAGTTTGACCAAGTTTATGTTAGAAATTATTAGCATCTATAATATCTAATAAATATAATATGAAAATATATTTCGAGATGAATCTAATGATATTGGTGTTGTTATGTGAATGTCAATAATTTTTTATATAAACTTGGTCAAAGTTGAATGAGATTGACTTCAGACAAACCTAATATGCAGAGTAAAAAGGACCGGGGGGAGTATCATGATATAATACTCAAGCCTCTCTTTCTTCATTTAATTCTATGCCACCTCATCAAATTGGCTTAGTTGACATGCATGATATTACCTATGATACTCCCATTACGGGCAGCCTTATACTAAGGGCCCGTTCGGATCTTCTTCAGCTTCTCGGAAAAGCCAGCTTCCCGTGAAGCCAGCCGCAGCCAGCTTCCGACGGAAGCAGCAATTCGTTCGGCAAGCCAACTTCTTGGTCGTGCCAGCTCCCAGCGTATATCCAATATATTAGGCTAATTGGGCAGGAGGTTTGGAGCGGGCTGAGTGTTGGGGAACGTAGTATTTTAAAATTTTCCTACGATCACGCAAGATCTATCTACCAGATGCATAGCAACGAGAGGGGAGAGTGTGTCTACGTACCCTCGTAGACCGGGAGCGGAAGCGTCAAGTGACGCGGTTGATGTTGTCGAACTTCTTCGCGATCCAACCGATCAAATACCGAACGTACGGCACCTCCGCGTTCAGCACACGTTCAGCTTGATGACGTCCCACGAGCTCTTGATCCAGTTGAGCTTCACGGGAGAGTTTCGTCAGCACGACGGCGTGGTGACGGATATGATGTGTTCACCGGCGCAGGGCTTCTCCTAAGCTCCGCGGCGGTACGACCGAGGTGTGATTCTGTGGAGGGGGGCACCGCACACGGCAAAACAATTCAACTTGTGTGTCTTTGGGTGCCCCCCTGGCCCCGTATATAAAGGAGCAAGGGAGGAGGGGCCGGCCAACTCCTATGGTGCGGCTAGGGAGGGGACTCCTACTAGGAATAGGATTGCAATCCTATTCCTAGTAGGATTCACCGGAAGGAAGAAGGGGGAAAGGATTAGGAGAGGTGGCGCCCCCCCAATCCTAGTCCAACTAGGATTCCTAGGTGGGGGCGCCGGCCAGCCCTATGGGCTGCCTCTCTCTCACCCTTTAGGCCCACTATGGACCATCCCCTCTCGTAGGGGGTTCCGATAACCCCCTCCGGCATTCCCGATAAATCCGAAACTTTTCCGGTATACTTCCGGTGTCCGAATATAGCCGTCCAATATATCAATCTTTATGTCTCGGACATTCCGAGACTCCTCGTCATGTCCGTGATCTCATCCGGGACTCCGAACTACCTTCGGTACATCAATACTCAAAAACTCATAATACCGATCGTCATCAAACGTTAAGCGTGCGGACCCTACGGGTTCGAGAACTATGTAGACATGACCGAGACTCATCTCTGGTCAATAACCAGTAGCGGAACCTGGATGTTCATATTGGCTCCTACATATTCTACGAAGATCTTTTATCGGTCAGAACCGCATAACAACATACGTTGTTCCTTTTGTCAAATGGTATGTTACTTGCCCGAGATTCGATCGTCGGTATCTTTATACCTAGTTCAATCTCGTTGCCGGCAAGTCTCTTTACTCGTTCCGTAACACATCATCTCGTGACTAACTCATTAGTCTTTTGCTTGCAAGGCTTATTGTGATGTGTGTTACCGAGAGGGCCCAGAGATACCTCTCCGACACTCGGAGTGACAAATCCTAATCTTGATCTATGCCAACACCACTAATACTTTCGGAGACACCTGTAGAGCATCTTTATGATCACCCAGTTACGTTGTGACGTTTGATAGCACACAAGGTGTTCCTACGGTATTCGGGAGTTGCATAATCTCATAGTCATAGGAACATGTATAAGTCATGAAGAAAGCAATAGCAGTTAAACTAAACGATCATAGTGCTATGCTAACGGATGGGTCTTGTCCATCACATCATTCTCCTAATGATGTGATCCCGTTGATCAAATGACAACTCATGTCCATGGCTAGGAAACATAACCATCTTTGATCAATGAGCTAGTCTAGTAGAGGCATACTAGGGACATACTGTTTTGTCTATGTATCCACACATGTACTAAGTTTCCGGTTAATACAATTCTAGCATGAATAAAAGACATTTATCATGATATAAGGAAATACAAATAACATCTTTATTATTGCCTCTAGGGCATATTTCCTTCACTGAGAGCCCAAGTGGCTGTGAAAGACGCATGGGCTATAGGCCCAGTCGTATTGGTGGGTGTGGATGTTGTTTCCAGTCCATGCGGCGGGTTCACTGGTGAATGTTGTGTTCGCTCGTCACAGTTTCCCTCGTACCGGTTCGATCAAGTCACTTGGCGGTGGCATTGCTTTGTAATTTGACTCAACTCCACCTCCTTTATTTTCTAGCATCTGGGAAAGGCTAGCTTATCCATCTCCCCAGTTTTTGCACTACGACGCCGCCAGCTTCTCGTTTTCAACTTCGTGGAGATTGAGCATTCGCCTCAACTTCTCGCGAGAGTTGACGAAGTTAGAAGCTGGACATGTTCCGAACGGGCCCTAAGTTGAGCAAATCATAGTTAATTTGTGCTGATGTAGTGGGGAGTCTATGACGACATTTGGCACTCGACGCAGAACCCTTGTGGTTACGTGTGTAGTGGGCGCGGTCGGTGCTGCCTCGGGGTGGCTCAGTTGAGGTGATGGTCACATGTGTACGAGCTCGACGGCCCGGCCCAATCTATTCGCTCCAGCGATGGAACCGGGCTGCTAGGGCATGCAGCAACGCGCAGCGGAGGCGCAAGGTGGCATGATGGGCCGAGGATGGACGGGGACGGTCCTAGTGGTGGCGCAGGTGCTCAGGCGTTCGCGATGGTGAGGGTGGATGGTGACGGTCCTAGTGGTGGTGCGTGTGCTCAGGCATTCGTGATGGCTACATGATTTGGTTGGGGTGGTGTTGTGCCTACGTGTGGACTCGCCTCCATGGTGTCATCGTGGATCGATCAAAGACTCGGATTTGATGGCCATGGTCTGCTACTTCGCGATGGTGAGGGTGGATGGTGACGGTCCTAGTGGTGGTGCGTGTGCTCAGGCATTCGTGATGGCTGCAGGATTTGGTTGGTGTGGTGTTGTGCCTTCGCGTGGACTCGCCTCCATGATGTCATCGTGGATCGATCAAAGACTCGGATTTGACGGCCATGGTCTGCTACTATCAGTGCGATGCAGGTAATGGCTCGCTCTCAATTGGCAGTGGTTGGGTCCCCGAGGCTCAGGTAGGTCGAGGGCTTAGGGATTTGGGCAAAAACCTTATTTTCGATGAGGATCGATTGGTACCGAAGATGATGGCGGTGGTGCCCTCTTCCTTCGGAGCACTTGAAGGTTTCTCCTCTTCACTAGACCTTGATTGGTCGTTTCTTAGAGCATCTCCAGCCGCGCCCCAACTGGCCCACCAAGGCCGTTTTTTAGCGCCGGCGTCGAAAAATCGGCCCAGTCGCGCCCCCATGAGCCTGTTTTTCGTCGGATTGGGCCGAAACTGGCGCCGGCGGACCCATGTCGAATCCGGCGCGCTGGGGGGCGCCCGGGGGCGCCGACGCGAATGTTTTGGCGCAAAATAATGGCGGGACCGGCGAGTCATCGAGACGACGCCTCGTCGTCCTCATCGTCTCGGTTTTCCTGCAGGGAATCAATGCCAAGGCTGCCGCCGGTCAGCCTGTCATTGATTCACGGGCGGCGTAGTACGGCGACGCCGCCCCGCCTTCCGCCACACGTTCGCACGCGGCCGCCCCGAGCCGCTATAAAAGGCGCCCCTGGCCGCGTCGGCGAGGCACCCATCCATCGGCAGTCCTCCCCCTCCTCGCCGCCGCACTTCCTCCTCTCTCTCCGCCGTTCGAGCCCCTCTCTCTCCCCCCCGACAACCATGAGCGCGAGGTACCCTGGCGACGCGGCGGCGGCCAACCGTTTCGGCCGCCGCTCGCTGCATGAGTGGGAGGCCTACCTCCTCCACGAGGCCAACTACCCCACGCCGCCCGACGTACGCGCTCCATCGCGGTGGAGGCTCAGCGCCGGCGGGGTCCCTGTCCTCCCTCTGCCCGTCCCCGAGACGCCCGGCTATTTCCACGTCGAGATCGAGCATGCGCGGGCGTCCCTGACGGCCGCGGAGCGGGCGCTCCCAGAGTACGTCGCCGATAACCACTCGACGTGGGCGGTGTACTTCGAACGCCGGCAGGAGGAGCAACTCGTCTCCACCAACAACGCGTCGACATCGCGCGGCCGCAACAACAGCGAGGGCCACCGCCTATGATGGGGCGTCCCAGGCCGCACGCTCAGCGGCGTCCTCGCGCACCTCGAGGGCGGCAACGACCCGCCATTCGAGTACCCGACCGCTCGGAGCGGCGACGCGTGGCTACCGAGGAGGATGATGGGTTGGTCATCCTCCTCCTCCCGATCCTCCTCTCACTCCTCCGGCGCGCGACGTTGGTCAGCGTTGATACATCCAAAACGTATCTATAATTTCTGCTTGCTCCATGCTTATTTTGTGTGATATTGCTATGATATTGATGCACTTCCATACACTTTTGATCATATTTGGACTAACCTATTAACTCAGTGCACCACAGTGCCAGTTCCTGTTTTCTGCTGTTTTTCAATTTCAGGTTTCCCCCATATTAAAAGTGCTCCAAAAATTCTAGGAAAAATCAGCGTACAGGAAGCTTCGCGAAGAACCAAAGATGGGCCAGGGGAGGCCCAGGCGGCCACCTGGCGCGGGCCCACCCCTGGCCGCGCCAGGGGGGTGCCTGGGGCCCCTGCTCCGCCTCTGGCTGCCCCCCTTCGCCTATATATCCCTCTCGTCCCGAAACCCTCGAGGACAGAACCCTTTTTCGCGATCTCGCCTCTGTTCCGCCGCCGCAGTGCTTCCAAGATCGGGAGCATCAGGAGAACTCTTCCAGGCACCCTGCCGGAGGGGAGAACCACCACCGGGAGCTTCTCCACCACCATGGACGCTTCCCGGATGAGTCGTGAGTAGTCCACCTTGGACCATGGGTCCATGATCAGTAGCTATGTGATGTTCTCCTCCCCTATTTGCTTTTTATGGTTTAGACCTCGTGAGCTGCCCTACATGATCGAGGCACATATGTAATCTTTCTGCTGTTGCTTTGCTGAGTTTGCTGGGATCTGATGGATTATGAGACTATGTTCAGATTGTGTTTGAGTAATATATTTAATTCACCTCTTTTATATCTTTGTTCTTGAGTAATTCTTGCATGTTCTCTGTTGCTGTTTATTGCTTTGGCCAAGTAGTAGGTAGTAACTCCAAGAGGGAGCGTTATGCTTGATTGTTGGTTCATGCCCCCTGATGACTAGCTTGAGTGACAGAAACATGAGTCTAGGGGATGTGCTGTTGCCACAAGGGAGAAAACAACGGTGCTTGTACTTGCGGGTGCAAGGATTGTTTACTTTACGCAAAGTTTTTTTAATGCAGTTGTCTGTTGCTTTGAGTTTACACTTTGGGTGGGATTCGCAACTTAATACCAGCGAGATGTTCTGGATAGATATCTCAAGGTGGATGATTAGTAGTAGATGCAGATGGATTTCGGTCTACTTGCCTTGACGTACCGCCCATGCTTTTGAGCCTCTACCTTTCTTTGCAGCATAGTTAGCATTAGTTTGCGCACATAATCCTGTCAATTGCCCAGCTGTAATTTGTTTACCTCGCTTTGCTGTTTTATCGTCTTTTGGGAGAGAGACATCACTAGTGAACATCATGGGACCCCGGTCCATATTACCACCGCTGATCACACCTTCTATTTACTTCCTGTTTTTATTTCCTAGTTGCAGTCATAGCTATCATTACAATCTCTTGTGTTTGATCCTTTGTAAACAACAAGGCCGGAGGGATTGACAACCTCTCTGTACTCGTTGGGAGCAAAGTTATCTGTATCTGTGTGCAGGTCCCGTCAACCGCTAAGTTTCTGGCGCCGTTGACACCTACTTGTCGACCCTCGGAGTGTCACGGGATTCGATCCTTGGTATCTTTGCCAAGGGAAATTTGCCGCTACGCTACATCTCAACCTTCCACTTGGGGTAACCAACGAGGGGCGAGAAGCCATCAAGCAAGTTTCTGGCGCCGTTGCCGGGGACTCCACTCTTCAAGATAGGGGAGTTGCACGCTATCTTTTATCTTTGTTTTTTAGTCTTGTTAGTTTACCTTTCAGTTTTTGCTTTAGTGTCCCTTACCAAAAATCACAAAAATAGTTATCTTGCTTGCTGCTGCTATGGGTTCCACCGAGAACACCAAGTTGTGTGACTTCACTAGTCATAACAACAGTGAATTTATCTGCACGCCTATTGCTACACCTGCCACTTCAGCACCTTCTTATGAGATTAAACCTGCTTTGCTGAACCTAGTTATGAAAGATCAATTCTCCGGTGCTGGAGATGATGCTGCTTTGCACTTAAATAATTTTGTTGAGCTCTGTGATATGCAAAGTACAAAGAAGTAGATGGTGATATTGTTAAGCTTAAGCTTTTTCGTTTCTCCTTGAGAGGAGGAGCTAAAATCTGGTTTCAATCCTTGCCTAGGAATAGTATAGATTCTTGGGACAAGTGCAAGGATGCCTTTATTGGGAAGTACTATCCCCCTGCTAAAATTATCCAATTAAGGAGTAACATAATGAATTTTAAACAATTGGATAATGAACACGTTGCCCAAGCTTGGGAACACATGAAATCTCTTGTCAAGAACTGCCCTACTCATGGTTTGACTACTTGGATGGTTATCCAAACTTTTTATGCTGGCTTGAACTTTACCTCGCGGAACTTGTTAGATTCGGCCGCGGGAGGAACCTTTATGTCAACTACACTTGGTGCTACCACGAAACTTCTCGACGAGATGATGACCAATTATTCCCAATGGCACACCGAACGCGCTCCAACAGGTAGGAAGGTAAACTCTGTCGAGGAGATTTCCTCCCTAAATGAAAAAGTTGACTTGATCATGTCTCTACTTTCCAAGCAATCTTCTATTGATCCTCATGATGTTCCTTTAAATTCTTTGATTGCTCAAGATCAAGTAGATGTGAACTTTATCTCTAGAAACAATTTCAATAACAATGCTTATAGGAGTAATTTTTGTAGCAACCCTAGACCGTTCCCCTCTAATTCCTATGGGAACAACAATACTTATCCTAGCACCAAGAACTCCACTTCTGAACTAGAGATTATACTTAAAGACTTCATCACTACCCAAAAGGCCTTCAATAAGAGTGTAGAAGAAAAACTAGACAAACAAGATAATCTCTCTTCGAAGGTAGACAATTTAGCCCATGAGGTAGAGTTGCTTAAAATTAGAACTTCTCCTCTTGAGGAGAGGAAGACCACTCCTATGAATGCTATTCAAGTGCAAATTAATGAAAACATTAGGATGATGGCTAAACTTAAAGAGAGATGGGCTAGAGAAAAGGAGGAAGAAGATAGAATTAAGAGCCTTCCTACCCACCACACTGTTGCTACTATCCAAGTTGTTGAGGATATCCAAACTCTTAGCACCCAATGCACTCCTAATCCCATTGGACCTATTAATGGTGATGTTATGACCTCAACCGTAGAAGAAGAAACTCCTATGACCATAGAAGCTACCAAACAAGTGAGCCTAAAGGACACCACTACCACTTTACTTGATAGTAGTGACCTTGATTTTGATAATTGCACCCTTTCTGAAGTTATTGGTTTTCTTCACAAGATGTTTAGAGATCCCCACACTAGCACACTTAACCTTGCCTTCACGGAGCATATCACTAATGCTCTCATCAAAGCTAGGGAGGAGAAGCTTAGGATAGAAGCCTCCATACCTAGAAAGCTAGAAGATAGTGGGATCCTATGATTAAAATTAAGTTGAATAACTTCTCTTACTATGCTTTATGTGATGTTGGAGCTAGTACCTCCGTTATTCCCAAAAGAATGTATGATATGTTTGAATTGAAACCTTTTGATCCTTGTTCTTTTGGTGTTCGTCTTGTTGATTCTTCCGTAAAGAAACCTTTGGGGAAGATCGACGATGTTCTTATCATTGTCAATGACAATTATGTTCCCGTTGATTTTACTATTATGGATATTGAATGTGAACCTTCATGTCCAATTATTTTGGAACGTCCTTTTCTTCGCACCGTTGGTGCTATCATTGACATGAAAGAGGGGAATATAAAATTCCAATTCCCTCTCAAGAAAGGGATGGAACACTTCCCTAGAAAGAAGATTAAGTTGCCTTTTGAGTCCGTTACACGGGCTAGCTATTCTCTTACTCTTGATAAGACTTGATCTTCTCTTTTTGCATCATGCCTAGCTTAAAGGCATAAAAGAAAGCGCTTTTGGGAGGCAGCCCACAATGAATTAGGTTTTATTTTGCTTTTGTTGTGTCTTGATGTTTGTTACTACAGTAGCATCATCATTGTATATTTTCTTTTCAGCTTTGTGCCAAGTTTAGCCTCTGATTGCAAGAAAGTTCAAAAGTTGTGACGTGCTGTCCAGAAAACAGATTCTGTCCTTGGACAGAAAAATTCGAATAAAATCACCAGATCATCTTTTTGATCTGAATTTTTTGACAGCGTGCTCTATACAATTGGCTTTCGAGCGTCTGTTTTGAGTTTTTTGATTTGAGTTGCAGAAGTGCCCCGAAAAAATTATTTACTACTTGCTGGTCTGTTTTTCACAGATTCTGTCCTGTTTTGCCTTTTCTTCGTTTTGCAAACCTTGAGCTTGCTTTTTCTTTGCAAAAACCTTTTGGCAATCTTGAGAAACAGTAGCTCTTCAAGATTATCTTTATTTCCATTAGGGAAAAATTATTTTATCGTGGGTACTAACCTCGCTAATCAGATTATGATGAGTTATGTATGAAGGGAGTTTTCAAGTGTGCGAGGGAAGATGATAAAAGAAGATTCAGGAGGGTCAAACGCTCAAGCTTGGGGATGCCCCCGTGCACCCCCAAGAAATATTCAAGAAGACTCAAGCGTCTAAGCTTGGGGATGCCCCCATGCATCCCCTTCTCCATCAACAATTATCAGTTCGTCTTTTGTTCCACTATAATTTTACCACTTCATGCGTTATGTGCTATGCTTGGAGCGTCTTGCTCTTAGTTTCTTTTTTTAGTTTTCTTTAGCTTTGCTTGCTGTTCATAACAAGTTAGAACCCAGCTTTCTTTGTGTGGGAGAGAAACACGCTCCACTTCAACCTAGAACACAACATAGGATTTTCATGCTTATCTTTGCTGTGTGTGTTCTTTGTCTTTCCATAGTTGCTGTCATGTTTAGCTCTTAGTTTTCATGCTTTTCTTTTTAAAGAGCTTTTGTTTAGTTGGTTGCTGAACTCTCTTGAGTTTTCATGTTTATCTTGTTAAGAGAGTTTGCCTGTTGCACTGAGTTGTGTGTCTTAACTTAAAGTAGGTAACTGAGGTTGCTATTTAATTTTAGTAGTAACTTGCAATAGTTTTGAGGTATTGCCATGAGTAATGTCTGAACTTTTGGTGTCAAGAGCTTTAGCCTATTAGTGATAGATGTCGTATTTTGGGCAATCCGTGTTTATTTTCGAAAACCTACAAAATAGTTGAGAACTTTAGCTACTAGATGGATCACTAATCTTTGAAGGGATCGAATATTAGAGTACACTCACGTACCATGAGTCGAGGATGCGCAAGGATAACCAAACCCCCATACACTCCTGATGACCCTCAACCGTAAGGGATCTGTTGCAGCGTTTTCGATAAGTAAGAGTGTCGAACCCAACGAGGAGCAGAAGGTATTGATAAGCGATTCTGAGCAAGAAATTACTGCAAGCACTGAAAGATAACTTTTAGGGGTTTTCTCGATATAAGCAACAGGAATGTAATGGCAAGTAATGTAAAAGGTACTGAAAGTAACAAGTGGCCCAATCCTTTCTTAGCAAAGGAGAGGCCTAGCAACTGAACTTATA
Organism: Secale cereale; assembly: GCA_902687465.1. Taxonomy (NCBI): domain Eukaryota; kingdom Viridiplantae; phylum Streptophyta; class Magnoliopsida; order Poales; family Poaceae; genus Secale; species Secale cereale. Next base: position 579,010,874 of record LR738715.1, on the reverse strand, counting down.
AAGACTAAAGCGTTCTTGAGGACACACGGGAGAGGTAGTCATGTGCTTTCGCCATATTCCGTATCGATACTATGTTATGTGTTGATAAGTGTTGGTGGGTGGATCTATGCTAGTGCACTCTCTAGACTAAGATGAATGCACTCTTATGATTAAACACCTTGCAAGTATCCGCAAATACAAGATAGAATTTAAGGCAAAAGCCTAACCATAGCAATACGATCGAGAATCCATTATTCCCTTATGCAAAAGCGTGCGAGCTGGGGTTCAGGTTTCTGTCACTCCGGCAACCCACCATAAGCATTCTTTATACACAATGCATTCCCCTAGGTCCTTAATAAGGCGAAGTGTTGGGTGTTCGACTCACACAACACCACTAGTAGAATGACAACACAACTTAAGTATCAAACAACACATATTACTTCAACAGCATATGACTACTAACAACAAGACTTTCCCCATGTCCTCAAGAACTAAAGTAACTACTCACAAGACATAAAAGAGATCATAATCAGAGGGGATAAATATGTGATAAACAATCTGGACATAATAATATTTCTCCAACAAAACTCAATAGCATTCACCACAAAGTAGTAATCAACACCGATGGAGTAGAGAGGATAGGTAGTACAAGTTACAACACGAGTTGCGATGGAAGGATGAGATTTGGATGAAGATGGAGATGGTGCTGGTGTTGGGGATGATGTTGATGATGATCTCGATGATGCCCGTGATGATGGTGATGACGAAGGCGACGATCTCCCCTTCCGGGAGGTGATCTCCCCGGCGGAATCTGCCCACCGGAGATGCCCTTTTCTTCTCTGTATGTTTCCGCCTCGAAGCGGCGGCGGAACTCCGTAAAAAGTCCCGTGCCTAGGGTTTTCGGAGGACGGGAAACATATATGCAAAAGGGGGCGACCAGAGGTGGGCCAGGGGCTCCAGGCGCCCCCCAGCGCGGCCAGGGGGGGCGCCCCTAGGCCGTCTGGGCACCCTGTGGCCCCCCTCTGACTCCCCTTTTGCGTGTCTTCGTTATTCTTCTGAAAAACACGTCCCGTCAATTTTTAGGTAATTTGGAGGTGTTCTTCTTCAGCAACTCAGCATCCACTTTTTCCTGCTGAATCCTGCGTCTGCTGTTCCAGCATCGGAAAGTTGCAAACTGTGTAAAATAGACCAAAACAACATAAGAACATCATCATAACATGAAATATATCAATGAATAAGGATAAATTATAATACAAAATAGTGATGCATTTTGGACGTATCAACACCCCCAAGCTTAGACCTCGCTTGTCCCCAAGCGAATATGAACTCGGTAAACCTGTCCACAAGTTTAGAGAGTGAAGTGTCGATAAATAGAATACGGACAAGAAGCATCATAGTCTCTTCACCAACTCAAATATCCTCAGCAACAATCTTCAACTCATAAGGCTCTTATGAAAGAGTGTCAACACTTATATTCGAAAGTAGGACCAATAGAAACTCATTATATCATGGCAAACATGTCCTTTGGTCAAGGAACAACAAATAATTTTAACTTTTGCTTTTGATGGGATTAATTGAAGCTTTTTGAAATAACAAGTTAATAAGCAAGAAGTGAAAGTGTTAACACAAAGGAAGATATTTGCCTTAGCTGGGCATGACAAACAACTTACTTATCAAATGATAATGTCAACAAGGATATGATATGACAAATCTTAATGCAGCTTTATATGCATGAATCCTTATCAACATCAAACGTCTGCTCTCTTTGAGAAATAGAAGGAAGTAGGAATAACTGACTCAACTTAAAATTAAAAGATAGGCCCTGCTCTAGGGTAGTAGGGAAAACTCATGTGCTATCCTCAAATCAAACAGAATGAAAACAAGTTTTTAAGAGGTGCATGATTCGTCAACGAATGCTAATAGATAACTCAATTACTTCTTGAACTGGACAAGTTTCGAGGAACGGCTCCCGTATGAGGACGATAACATCCTCTTATTCTCCTTTGTTTATCACTGCCAAAGTTTTCTGGTTTCTCATGAACAAAGCATGAAGGAGGGTTTGTTTGTTATATTATTTTTAAGCCGGGCGCACTCAATGCCAGTTCCTTTTCGTATTATGGGTTCGCACATTATACATGCAATCCCGGGGTGAAGCTTGTCCAACTCAAAAAGGTCATGAATTAGCTACTACTTCCTCATGAGCTAAAGCAGAGGCACAAAATAAAAGATTTTGAACATTTAAGGATAACACATAAATTATATACTTTAGGAGGTGGTAGTGGGGTACCACGAGTAGGTAGGTATGGTGGACTCATATGGAAGGTATTGGCTTAAGGGTATGGACGCACAAGCAGAATTCCGCTTAGTACAGAGTTAGGCTAGCAAAGGTTTTAAAAGAGCAGACAACTGATGATGACTAAGATGCAAAGCAATATAAAGCATGAACATTGAAATAAGCATAACACATCAAGTTGTCTTCCTTGTCAACATAACACTTCAAGTATAATAACATAAAGGTTTTGGCTATGTTGATACTTTAAGAGAATCATGCTTGTTGTTATGACCAAAGCTATGTTTGCCAAGATTAAATAAAGTTTCATAGCCATACCTGACATAAGGTCAATACTCCCCATAAGAATCATCATATAAGGTCGATTGCGTGAAGAGAATACCGAGTGCAGCAAAAAGGAACCGATAAACTTCTCATTAATATTCCATCATAGACGACTCCACACACACGGATACAATTCTTCACCAAGGGGGCGATAGACCTCAATGCACACACCTATCTCATATAATAACCTCCCTAGACATGATACGACTCTACTTGACTTCTGAAAGACAAAAGGTAAAAGATGAAGATACCGGGCACTCCCCCAAGCTTGGAACAAGCCAAGGGAATGCCATTACCACGGAGATTTCACTCATCATCCTTGTTGGCGTTGATCAAGTAATTCTTGGCGAAACTCTTCCATGGAAGGGGTTCTCCAGTCTCATATGAGAAGCTCGTCTCCTGGATCCTGCATTCAGCACCCAAACCCATGCGTAGAAACCTTAGTTCATACTCACAGTTCTGGTTATGTAGATCATTAATTTGCCCTTGGAGTTCTATGATTCTGTCTTCAGACGCGGCGATTCTTTCCCACATCTCCTTCATCTCCTTCAGGAAGTAGTTCTTCAGCTCGTTGGTGATGTCAAAGTTAGCTTCGACACCACGCTCGGTCATCTTCTTGTACTTGAAGACTTCTTGCTCCACTTCTTCCAGCCTGGCCTGGACGCTCCCCTCCTTGATAGGTCCCTTCAGATCTTCTTGATGAAGGACGCCCTCCTTCATCTGAACCACCTGAGGGTGCTTCTTCACCTCAGCGAGGTAAGGGTTGATGACGTTGACGACGAACGTGTCCTTGGGGGAACTTGGAGAAGCCATGGCACCTAAATTTAGCTGAAAGATTTCCTGGCAGAAACAGATCGAAGAGAAAACACGCGAAATCGCAAGATACGTTGCCGGAACAATCCGGGCAAATATATAGGAAAAATTTATGCACAGAAAGGAAGGTAACGGACCAAAGCGGGGTCGGAGACGGGCTCCAGGGTGTCCAGGCGGCCTGCCGGCGCAGCCCAGGGGGGGGGCGCCTGGACTCCCTGGTGGTCGTCTCCGGCTCCACTTCGACTCGGAATTTTACTAATTTTTCAAAAACTCGTAATACGGAACTTTTATGATGTTTTGCGGTGTTTTCTTACCGTACTACATACCTTTTCTTTATTCTGCTTCTGCTGGCGTCTGAAACAGGGCTGCAACATGTTCTTCGTGGGTTGTTGTGTATATTACATTCGCATCAACATCGACAGGATCTCCTGCTATGTAATGTTTAAGTCTTTGCCCATTCACAACTTGAGGTTTGGTGCCTTCAAAATTATTAATCTTAATTGCACCAGACCGATAAACTTCTTCAATATGAAATGGTCCTTCCCACCTGGAAAGTAGTTTACCTGGAGAAAACCTGAAACGGGATCTAATAAACAAAACTTTATCACCAACATTAAATTCACGTTTCAGAATCTTCCTATCATGCCACCTTTTTACCTTTTCTTTGAACATTTTAGCGCTCTCGTAAGCTTCACTCCTCCATTCATCTAGAGAAGTCAAGTTCATGAGACGCTTCTCACCAGCTAGTTTTGGGTCAGCGTTAAGCTCTCTAACAGCCCAGAAAGCTTTGTGCTCTAGCTCTAATGGCAAATGGCAAGCCTTGCCATACACCATCTTATAGGGAGACATGCCCATGGGGTTTTTGTAAGCAGTTCTATATGCCCACAAAGCATCTCCCAATTTATTCGACCAATCCTTCCTATTTCTATTTACTGTTTTCTGCAAGATCAACTTAATCTCTCTATTGGTGAGCTCAACTTGCCCACTAGTTTGAGGATGATAAGGTGAAGCAATTCTATGATTAACATCGTATTTAGCCAAAGCTTTTCTAAAAGCTCCGTGCGTGAAGTGTGATCCTCCATCGGTCATGAGGTACCTTGGTACACCAAACCTAGGAAAAATTACATCTTTAAGCATTTTCAAAGATGTTTTGTGATCAGCACTTTCAGTGGGGATTGCTTCAACCCACTTGGTCACATAATCAACAGCTACTAAAATATGAGTGTACTTGTGCGAAGAAGAAAAAGGACCCATAAAATCAAAACCCCAACAGTCGAAAGGTTCAATCACTAGTGAGTAATTCATAGGCATCTCATTCCTTCTACTAATGTTACCAACTCTCTGACATTTATCACAAGCTAAAACATAATTTCTAGCATCTTTAAAGAGAGTAGGCCAATAAAAACCTGATTGAAGAACCTTATGTGCAGTCCTCTCACCGGCATGATGTCCTCCATAGGGACTATCATGACACCGTCGGAGAACGTCCTTCTGCTCATGTTCCGGAATGCATCTTCTCACGATCCCATCGGGGCCTTCTTTGAAAAGATGTGGGTCATCCCAAAAGTAGTGCCTCAAATCATGAAATAACTTCTTCCTTTGCTGAAATGTTAGACCTGGAGGCAAATACTTTGCAACAATAAAATTAGCATAATCTGCATACCAAGGATCGGAGAGAGGTTGTACTTTCACAACGGCAAGTTGCTCGTCTGGAAAACTATCGTTAACTGGGATGGGGTCATGCGGTATATCTTCCATTCTTGAAAGATTGTCCGCTACCGGATTGTCTTCCCCTTTCCTATCAACAATCTGCAAATCAAATTCTTGAAGAAGGAGTACCCATCTGATAAGCCTTGGCTTAGCATCCTTATTTGTCATAAGATATTTAATGGCAGCATGATCAGTATGAATAATAACTTTGGAATCAACAATATACTGCCTAAACTTATCACATGCAAAAACTACAGCTAAGAATTCCTTCTCAGTAGTAGCATAATTTCTTTGAGCACTATCAAGGGTTTTACTAGCATAATGTATAACATTCAATTTCTTATCAACCCTTTGTCCTAAAACAGCTCCAACGGCAAAATCACTTGCATCACACATAATTTCAAAAGGTAAGTTCCAGTCAGGTGGTTGTACTATAGGAGCAGTTATTAAAGCTTTCTTAAGGATTTCAAAAGCTTCCTTACAATTTTCATCAAACGCAAAAGGAACATCCTTCTGGAGAAGATTAGTGAGGGGTCTCGAGATTTTAGAAAAGTCTTTAATAAATCTTCTATAAAAACCTGCATGACCGAGAAAACTGCGAATACCTTTGATGTCCCTTGGATAGGGCATCCTTTCAATAGCTTCGATCTTGGCTTTGTCCACTTCAATTCCCCTTTCGGAAATCTTGTGACCAAGAACAATTCCTTCATTAACCATAAAGTGGCACTTCTCCCAGTTGAGTACCAAATTTGTCTCCTCGCATCTCTGCAAAACTTTATTAAGGTTGTGAAGACAATGGTCAAATGAAGTTCCATAGACGGAGAAATCGTCCATGAAGACTTCCATAATATCCCCGCAGAAACCATGAAAGATAGCAGACATACACCTTTGAAAAGTAGCAGGGGCATTACATAAACCAAAATGCATACGTCTGTAAGCATAAGTACCAAAAGGACAAGTAAAAGTGGTCTTCTCTTGATCGGCAGTGTTAACATGAATTTGAGAGAAGCCAGAATAACCATCGAGATAACAAAAGTGGGTATTTTTGGATAACCTTTCAAGCATTTGGTCGATGAACGGCAACGGGTAGTGATCCTTCCTGGTGGCCTTGTTCAACTTCGTGTAATCAATACACATTCTATATCCAATAATAATTCTCTGAGGTATTAGTTCATTTTTATCATTAGGAACCACAGTTGTACCTCCTTTCTTAGGAACACAATGTACAGGACTTACCCACTTACTATCAGCTATAGGGTAGATAATACCTGCGGCTAGAAGCTTGAGAATCTCAGTTCTCACGACATCCATCATCTTCGGGTTCAACCGTCGTTGATGATCAACAACTGGTTTAGCATCAGGCTCAAGGTTGATAGTATGTTGACAGATAGATGGACTAATCCCCTTAAGGTCATCAAGGGTATAGCCAATTGCGCCTCGATGTTTACGAAGTACTTCCAATAATCGCTCTTCTTCATATCCTGAAAGGTTAGAATTGATAATAACAGGATATACTTTCCTTTCATCTAAATAAGCATACTTGAGCGTATCGGGAAGAGGTTTAAGATCGAACACCGGGTCTTCTTTTGGTTTTGATAAAATTCCCAAAGGTTCATCCGGAAGGTTGTGCTTCAGGATAGCAGGCTGCCTCAAGAATATTTCATCTAGTTCATTTCTTTCCTGCATATGTAAATCATTCTCGTGGTCCTCCATATATTGCTGCAAAGGATCATCAGGGGGAATAGCAATAGAGGCAATACTTTCAATAATTTTATCATCACTAGGTAAATCAGTACCACGAGGCTGCTTAGAGAACTTAGAAAAATTAAATTCATATGGCTCACCATCGAATTCAACAGAAACTTTACCTTTCTTGCAATCTATTGTAGCTCCACAAGTTCTAAGAAAAGGTCTACCAAAAATGATGGGACAAAAATCGTCCCTGGCTGAACCAAGTACCAAAAAGTCGGTAGGGTATTTTACCTTTCCACATAGGACTTCAACGTCCCTCACAATTCCGATAGGAGAGATAGTTGATCTATTTGCAAGATGAATAGTAACATCAACTTCTTCAAGTTCACAAGGGGAAATCTCACCGATGATTTCTTCATAAAGTGAATAAGGAATAGCACTTGCACTCGATCCCAAATCGCATAGCCCATAATAATTGTGATCTCCTATTTTAACAGATATCACCGGAGTACCTGAAATTGGGCTTTTGTTCTTGGCTGTGACAAGGTTAGTGGAAACAGCACAAAAAGTTATATTGGAATCCAAAACATCATCAATAACAAGGTCTTTAATCAGTGCAACTCGAGGATCGACCCTGATCTGGTCCTCAGGTTCATCAACTCTTCTCTCACTTTTATTTATTATGCCTGTTACAAGAGAGTGTTCCTTTATCCTCGTGGGAAAAGGAGGCTTTTCATATATGACTGCAGGCAAAATAGGCTCAGCAACATAAATATCAATAGGTAGTTCTTTAAAAGGTGCATGGTGCTGGTCTCTATTCTTTTTAAAAGAATCAACATGAGAGGCAAAGTTCTTACATAAATCAATCACTAGATGGGAATCAAGACCAATCTTAGAGCAAAAAATATTGAAGTAATCAGTTTCTACATAGCTCTCAATATAATCATGTTCATAATTTATAGCGGGTTCAATACCTTTATCAATTTCCCAATCTTCGGTATTCCTCTGGATTCTTTCAAGGAGATCCCACCTTTCTTTAACACTCTTCTTCTGAAATACCCCACTAGAGGAGGCATCCAGCATCTCCTTATCCTGACGAGAAAGCCTGGCATAAAAATTTGTAAGTATAATTTCCTTGGGAAGCTTATGAATTGGGCATTTGAGCATTAGAGACTTCAGTCTCCCCCAAGCTTGAGCAATGCTTTCTCCGTCACGAGACCTAAAGTTATAGATATAATTCATGTCTCGATGAATTTCATGAAGAGGATAAAATTTAGTATAAAAGAGAGACATAAGCTCCTGCCAGTCCAGCAAGTGTGGGTTATCGAGAAGCCCATACCAATCTGAAGCTTTATCTATAAGGGATACGACAAACAATTTCCTCATGACAAACTCCCTCGATACACCTGCAAGCTTAAATAATGAACATAGTCGTGACAAATATAGCAAGTGTTCACCAGGATGTCTGTCTCCTGCATACCGATTAGCCAAAACATAATTGGTAATGCCAGCTGGTATTTTATAAGGCACAATTTCAGTAGGGGGAGGATCAACCACCACAGGTGTGGGGTGTCTTTCCGCAAACAGCGCTCCAATAATAGGGTTATCCATAAGGACAGAGGACAGCAATAACAAAAATAAAAAACAGAATTATAAAAAGACTTTCTTACCAGTTTCACTTTACCAATAGCGCTACGCTCCCCGGCAACGGCGCCAGAAAACGTTACTTGATGACCCTCAACCGTAAGGGATCTGTTGCAGCGTTTTCGATAAGTAAGAGTGTCGAACCCAACGAGGAGCAGAAGGTATTGATAAGCGATTCTGAGCAAGAAATTACTGCAAGCACTGAAAGATAACTTTTAGGGGTTTTCTCGATATAAGCAACAGGAATGTAATGGCAAGTAATGTAAAAGGTACTGAAATAACAAGTGGCCCAATCCTTTCTTAGCAAAGGAGAGGCCTAGCAACTGAACTTATAAAGACTAAAGCGTTCTTGAGGACACACGGGAGAGGTAGTCATGTGCTTTCGCCATATTCCGTATCGATACTATGTTATGTGTTGATAAGTGTTGGTGGGTGGATCTATGCTAGTGCACTCTCTAGACTAAGATGAATGCACTCTTATGATTAAACACCTTGCAAGCATCCGCAAATACAAGATAGAATTTAAGGCAAAAGCCTAACCATAGCAATACGATCGAGGATCCATTATTCCCTTATGCAAAAGCGTGCGAACTGGGGTTCAGGTTTCTGTCACTCCGGCAACCCACCATAAGCATTCTTTATACACAATGCATTCCCCTAGGTCCTTAATAAGGCGAAGTGTTGGGTGTTCGACTCACACAACACCACTAGTAGAATGACAACACAACTTAAGTATCAAACAACACATATTACTTCAACAGCATATGACTACTAACAACAAGACTTTCCCCATGTCCTCAAGAACTAAAGTAACTACTCACAAGACATAAAAGAGATCATAATCAGAGGGGATACATATGTGATAAACAATCTGGACATAATAATATTTCTCCAACAAAACTCAATAGCATTCACCACAAAGTAGTAATCAACACCGATGGAGTAGAGAGGATAGGTAGTACAAGTTACAACACGAGTTGCGATGGAAGGATGAGATTTGGATGAAGATGGAGATGGTGCTGGTGTTGGGGATGATGTTGATGATGATCTCGATGATGCCTGTGATGATGGTGATGACGAAGGCGACGATCTCCCCTTCCGGGAGGTGATCTCCCCGGCGGAATCTGCCCACCAGAGATGCCCTTTTCTTCTCTGTAGGTTTCCGCCTCAAAGCGGCGGCGGAACTCCGTAAAAAGTCCCGTGCCTAGGGTTTTCGAAGGACGAAGAACATATATGCAAAAGGGGGCGACCAGAGGTGGGCCAGGGGCTCCAGGCGCCCCCCCGGCGCGGCCAGCGGGGGGGGGGGGGGGG
>LR738715.1:578973895-579001087 GCA_902687465.1 Secale cereale | reverse complement strand
GGCCGCCTGGGCACCCTGTGGCCCCCCTCTGACTCCCCTTTTGCGTGTCTTCGTTATTCTTCTGAAAAACACGTCCCGTCAATTTTCAGGTAATTTGGAGGTGTTCTTCTTCAGCAACTCAGCATCCACTTTTTCCTGCTGAATCCTGCGTCTGCTGTTCCGGCATCGGAAAGTTGCAAACTGTGTAAAATAGACCAAAACAACATAAGAACATCATCATAACATGAAATATATCAATGAATAAGGATAAATTATAATACAAAATAGTGATGCATTTTGGACGTATCAACTCCTCCTCGGGGTACTTGTCTCTTTGTGAACCTCCTAATTAGATTGAGAGTTACCGATAATAAGTGCATCAGTTCTTCGGACTAATGTGAGTATTCGAAAGTTGACACTTCCACCTAGCCATATTTTTCTAGCCTCTTCGGTACCGTGCATTGCCCTTTCTCACCTCGAGAGTTGGTGCATACTTCGCCGGTGCATCCAAATCCTTGGCACGATACGCTCTGTCATCATAAGCCTCATTATATCCTTCCTCAAAATAGCCACCATACCTACCTATCAAGGCATTTCCATAGCCTTTCCGAGATACATTGCCATGCAACATCCATCTTCTCATGACTTGATCTTCATGTCATACATGCTTTTGCTTGATCGATGAGCCGCATGCTAGTTGGGCCTTGCCCTAATCATTGCTACATGACGCGCTAGTATCATTGCATATCCTGCTACACCGGCAGAGGCATACATTTGCATACATCATGATAGTTTCATCTTCTTTATGTTGAGTACTCTTGTAAAGTGTGAAAGATCTTCTATACTTCTTGTAATATATAGAGTGTTGCCCCTAAAGTGAGGAAAAGATCCCAAAGAGGACAAAATCAAAAGATCCCAAAGAGGACAAATGAGAGTTAAATAGAAAGAGCCATTGAGGCCACAAAAAAAATAAAAAAAATAGAAAAAAGAGAAAAAGAAATAAAAAGAGAGAAGGGGACACACTACTATTCCTTTTGAGAGATCCACACTCGTACTTCATCTTATACCTTGTACTCCATAGAGATTATCATTCATGCATATAGCTATGTGGGGACCTTCACACTATAGAACTTGGCTTGCATATTCCAATGATGAGCCTCCTCAAAAGAGCTCTAGGTCTTCTTGAGCGAGCAAGTTGGATGCACCCCCACTAGTTCCATTGGAGAGCTTACCTTAGCTCATATGTGCATCCGTTGCATGGCAATCCCTACTCCTCACATCATATCTATCATTTGGCTTTCTCTCGCCTATGATTGTCCTCATTGATGTGAGCCTTTCACACCTTTTTTGTCTTCCCCCTTCATCATTTTTCTCTCTTTGCCATCCTAAGTGTCAACTTTCTTGCTTGCGCTCATCCATTGCATGAGTGCTCAAAATATCGAAAGGGAGTGGATCATTTTGACTTGTACCTGGCTAGTGGTCTGGGGATGAGTCAAGATAAGATTCCAAAGAAGACCAAGTGTGAAACTTTAGTATATTAAGTTCTCAACAATACAAAAACTATGTTTTACTCTCTCGTATATCCCTATCCCCTTTCTTGCACGCAAACACCATTTGGAGACATTCGAGTCACGGACAGCGAGAGCTCTTGCACCTTTATGTTCTTATGTTGCTTGTTACAATGCTAATATAGACTCTTGCTTGTTATGACTTGAATTGAATTACATGCCTTGATTGCTTTACTTAAAAAGTTCTTATGTGGTTGGTAGCATGTCACCACAGAAATTATGCTTGTTATCATTTACCTACTCGAGGACGAGCAGGAATTAAGCTTGGGGATGTTGATACGTCCAAAACATATCTATAATTTCTGCTTGCTCCATGCTTCCTTTGTGTGATATTGCTATGATATTGATGCACTTCCATACACTTTTGATCATATTTGGACTAACCTATTAACTCAGTGCACCACAGTGCCAGTTCCTGTTTTCTGCTGTTTTTCTATTTCAGGTTTCCCCCATATTAAAAGTGCTCTAAAAATTCCAGGAAAAATACAGGAAAAATCAGCGTACAGGAAGCTTCGCGAAGAACCAAAGATGGGCCAGAGGGGAGCCAGGGGAGGCCCAGGCGGCCACCTGGCGCGGGCCCACCCCTAGCCGCGCCAGGGGGGGCGCCTGGGGCCCCTGCTCGGCCTGTGGCTGCCCCCCTTCGCCTATATATCCCTCTCGTCCCGAAACCCTCGAGGACAGAACCCTTTTTCGCGATCTCGCCTCTGTTCCGCCGCCGCAGCGCTTCCAAGATCGGGAGCATCAGGAGAACTCTTCCCAGCACCCTGCCGGAGGGGAGAACCACCACCGGGAGCTTCTCCACCACCATGGACGCTTCCCGGATGAGTCGTGAGTAGTCCACCTTGGACCGTGGGTCCATGATCAGTAGCTATGTGATGTTCTCCTCCCCTCTTTGCTCTTTATGGTTTAGACCTCGTGAGCTGCCCTACATGATCGAGGCACATATGTAATCTTTCTGCTGTTGCTTTGCTGAGTTTGCTGGGATCCGATGAATTATGAGACTATGTTCAGATTGTGTTTGAGTAATATATTTGATTCACCTCTTTTATATCTTTGTTCTTGAGTAATTCTTGCATGTTCTCCGTTGCTGTTTATTGCTTTGGCCAAGTAGTAGGTAGTAACTCCAAGAGGGAGCGTTATGCTTGATTGTGGGTTCATGCCCCCTGATGACTAGCTTGAGTGACATAAACATGAGTCTAGGGGATGTGCTGTTGCCACAAGGGAGAAAACAACGGTGCTTGTACTTGCGGGTGCAAGGATTGTTTACTTTACGCAAAGTTCTTTTAATGCAGTTGTCTGTTGCTTTGAGTTTACACTTTGGGTGGGATTCGCAACTTAATACCAGCGAGATGTTCTGGATAGATATCCCAAGGCGGATGATTAGTAGTAGATGCAGATGGATTTCGGTCTACTTGCCTTGGCGTACCGCCCATGCTTTTGAGCCTCTACCTTTCTTTGCAGCATAGTTAGCATTAGTTTGCGCACATAATCCTGTCAATTGCCCAGCTGTAATTTGCTTACCTCGCTTTGTTGTTTTATCGTCTTTTGGGAGAGAGACATCACTAGTGAACATCATGGGACCTCGGTCCATATTACCACCGCTGATCACACCTTCTATTTACTTCCTGTTTTTATTTCCTAGTTGCAGTCATAGCTATCATTACTATCTCTTGTGTTTGATCCTTTGTAAACAACAAGGCCGGAGGGATTGATAACCTCTCTGTACTCGTTGGGAGAAAAGTTATCTGTATCTGTGTGCAGGTCCCGTCAACCGCTAAGTTTCTGGCGCCGTTGACACCTACTTGTCGACCCTCGGAGTGTCACGGGATTCGATCCTTGGTATCTTTGCCAAGGGAAATTTGCCGCTACGCTACATCTCAACCTTCCACTTGGGGTAACCAACGAGGGGCGAGAAGCCATCAAGCGTCAAGCCAGAGCCGGCCGAGACGCCACTCGGTAGGCGCACCCGCGGCGCCGGCCTCGTCATCAAAGACGGCGGCCGTGGCTCCTCCTCCTCGGCCTCCCCTCGCCTCGTCAAGCCGAAGAGGGATCCATGACTGGCGACGGTGAAGCCGGAGCCGGGGCTCACCGCCGTGAAGCCGGAGCCTGGCCTCGCCGAGGAGGTCGACGAAGAAGAGGCCGCCCTGAAGTGAGCACGCGAGGACTACGCACGCATGGAGCTGGAGCGTCAGCGCCGCGCCCTGGAGGAGATCGTCGAACGCCGCCGCCGTGAAGCAGCGCGCCGGGGCGAGGGGTCGAGCAGCGGTGCCGGCCGTGTCAAGGAGGAGAAGCAGGAGGACGACGCCGACGACGACTACGCCCTGCTCAGCCCCTACTTCGGCCCGTAGTTTAGGGTTTTTTTTCGTCCCTTTTATTCGTGTAAAAAACACCTAAATTTCGCCGAAATATGCCATGTTTGTTGAAATTTGGTCGTGTTTGCTGAAATTTGGCAGAACTATGGGGACGTCTGGGGGCGACCTAGGGGCGGCGGCTGGGGACGTGCTCGCTCCCACGCCGAAAAAACGCCGGCTCACCCCCCTAAGCGGCGCTTTTTCGTGCCCTTAAGGGACCAAACGGCTGGAGATACTCTTGGGTTTGTCATTTGTGGCTGTTGTTGTGGTTGGCTTTCCCCGTGATTTGGTGTGGTTGTCATGGGCAGCTATGAGTGAATGCTTAAAGTCTTTTATGGGGTTTCATGCCAGTGATGATAACGTCTACAAGCGTCGTTTTTTCTTTTCTTTTTGAAGGTGTCTCCGAAGAGCTCGCTCATTTTTCTTTGGGTTATGGCATGTTGGCTAAGATGCCAATTTTATTGATGGGTTGAATATCCAGGGTTAACTACCTGCATAGCAAGGGTATGTGTAGGCTTTTTTATCGATGGGCAAACTCATGACTAATCATGAGTCAGATCATGGATGCCTCATTAATATTTAAATAAGTAAATAAATATCTTTTTATTACATATGATATGCGGACCACAGAAGATGTATAACACACATAATTGTATACTCTAACTCCCTAATTGTAATACCTTGTAGCTGTGGTAAAAAAAATCGTTAAGCTTATCTTCTATTTCATGGCTTACCCATGGTTTAGAAAATTCAGGAACATAATTTAAATTCTTGAGCACTTTTTAAATTCCAAAATCTTTCTTCAAAATTATGAACATTTTAAAAAATTCTGTAAAGATATTTTCATACTTGTGAACAATTTTCAAATTAAACCTACTTATTTAAATCCATGAACATTTCTTGAAATTTTGTGATAATTTTAAAAATCGTGTACAATTATTAAACTTGTGAACATTTTTTAGAATTTATGAATTATTTTTCATATCTTTTAAGAATCTCTAAATTTTTAAACATTATTTAGATGTGTGAATGTTTTTGAAAATTTCTGTACATTTTGTGAAAATTGACAAAAAATAAAATTATTGTATCTTCTTTAATTGTTGGAAATAGTTATAATACAATCTCAATACGTAGTTCCTATATTTAAATGCGGGATCCATAATTAGCTAGACCACCCTTACAAGCACGATTCATTTTAAGCTTAAAGTTCCCCTGGAACAAGTTGCGCGCTTCTATGAAGCTTAGTATTCAAATGATAAACCTTAAAATTCATCTTTAGGGAGCTTCGAGCTTTCCCTTCTAAGTTAAACCTTAAAGTTCTCCTTCTAAGAATAACTCTTCTAGAAAGCCTAGTACTTGTAAGGATAGCCGACGAAAATGCCAAATAGAGATCGAGCTCTATGAAGATCTTATTTTGAAAACTTCAAAATTCAATTGAATTGTTTTACTCACATACCTAAATACATAATGTATATGTGAGCAAATTTTTAAGTCAAAATAAGAGCTGCACAAAAAAGATAAATCTGAGGCTTTTTAGTATATATATTGTTCAGTCTCAAAGTCCATGATTTTGTTTTTTGTGCAGCTTGCAATTCAAGATATTTTATCCTGATATCTTCCATAGATACACATTACCTCGTTGCACGCAAGTGTATTTTTTTCAGAAACTTTTAAAACTGAAATTTTTGAATTTTGATTTTTTAAAATAAAGGCATCGATGAAGCTTGTCTCCAAAATACCTTACTCGATAGGTGAGAGCTTCTAACGTTCTCCTCTAAGAGAGCTTAGTAATTACAAGCGGCCTAGTAATTGTAAGGATAGCGGGGCCATTACGAGAAAAAAAAATGCACATGAGCTCCTGGGTGCGTCGCCCCTCTGTACGAGTATTAAGAGCCTGTTTGGGACTGCTCTGCTTCTTAAAATTCAGCTCCGCTCCAGAAAACTCAAGCCAAACGGGGTAGCTCCACGATATGCCGCTCCACAGAAAAACTTGGATCTGGGGTACAACTCCCAGTTTTTTATGAAGCTCGTGAGGGGGTGCTTCAAAAAATCCTAGAAGCTAGAGTCGGGGGGAAATTACCCACCACTGCCACCAGTAAGTGGATACCCCTTCGTTTCTCCCCTCTCATCCAATCAAAAAGATCCTTTCCACCAATTTTTCCATTCTTGAAGCTGAAGCTACATGAAAGCCAAACATTATCTTTGGTAGTGCTACAACTTCTATATGAAACTGCTCCAAAGTGAATTTGGTGGAGTGAAGCTGATTTTGGTGAAGCGGAGCGGTCCCAAACAAGCCCTAAGAGCTTGTTCGGACTCCCTCCAGCTCCGCAACTTCATCCCGGAGCTGGGCAGCAGCCAGTTGTAATTTGTGGAGCGGCTAAAGCGATGCTGACCGAGGCCTGGAGGGTTGCCGAACGCAGCCTAAATGTAAAAAAAAAATGAAATTTGAGGATAAACTATCAAGAAATGTATCCATAGTGAAGAAAATACTATCCAAACAAAAATTCAACCAAACAGTTTCTTTTTACATAGTTTTTGTCTTTTTGCAACAAAGATATTTTTTATGAAATTTCACGCGGAAGTAGGTCAAACACCCAAGTTTGATATCTCCAAATCCCAATTTCTTTTCAAGCTTTTTGGTATTGTTTTGAATTTAATAATAGTGGGTGAAACCTCCAGGTTAAAATAAATAAATAAGCACTAGCACTTAGGACGTATCTTTATAGAAGAAACCTACCCGAGGTGAACCTCCAGGTACTACCAATCCGCTTCCGCATTCAGTGCCTCTATTTCTAGAGATCTAAGACCATTCCTTTTCGGACTTATGGCCGGCAGTGAAAAAAAGCTGCCCATTTCCAGTTTATGCCCAACCTAAATTTTATTTTAATAATTCCGAGGGCGATTCTCCGGTCCAAGGCCCCTTCTCTCTCTAAGAAAAGAAAGAAGATAAGTCCGGCGCTAATCGATGCAGCAAATACTGTGGCTCATTTATTTTCTACAGCACCGCGCATGCAGGATGAAAATCCTGACAAAAGCAGCTAGCTGGTGTGGTGCCTCACACGATTGACATCGGGTGGTACATAAAACATACAACAGCGGTCGGCCGGCGGCCTCGGCAAACTTTATTTCTAGGTAGCTCTACATCGCCATGGTACTACGGCTAGGTAGGCAGCTACTGGCGCCCCAGCTGACGTCCACCGGCGCCCATACCCTGCCGCGCCTGCGCCCGCGGCTCCTCCGACCCGGTCTTCTTCCCTTCCTCCTCCTCCAGACCACGCCGCTGCTGCTGCTGTGGCGAGGCGTCGGCGACGTGTCGCGCCTGGGCGAAGAGGTCGACGGGGTCGGAGTCGGCGATCTTGCCGCCCTCCAGCGGCGAGCCGTTGAAGTAGCCCGTCCTGAGCTCGTCGTCCACGGTCAACCTCGCCTGGGCCGTGGCGTGCTTGATGTCCTCCTTGCTCGTCGCCATGGCTCTTTTGCTGACGCGCCTCGCTACGGATGAGCTGAGCGACTGGTGCGGGTGTGTCTCTGTCTCTTATCGATCCGTGTACCGTGTACGCCTCGTCGTCTCTGGGGTGGACTGCACTATATATACGTGAGATGAAGCTTCGCGTGAAGAGGACACGCCGCGCCGTGACGTGGCTGCATGCTGCATGCATGCGTGCCAAGCTAGCTCGCTCTCGAACCCTCTAAACTCTAAAGCATGGCCCTTCCATTTCATGGGGCCTAGTACTAAAGAATGGCCCTGATTTTTCTATTCTTTTTTTTTTAAGAAACCAGAATGACCCAGATGGCTGTGAACAACACTGTAGCCGCGAATCCAAGCGATCGTAGGCCATCGCATGAAGCCCATTGAACGACTGATAAATGATAATGCATTCCGAAGCTAAACTTTAAAAAGTGGCACACTACAGATAAATAATACTCCCACCCCTAAAAAAGATAAATAATGCTTCCTCTATTCTAAAATATAAGGTGTATTTTTTTAAATATCAAACTTCTCTAACTTTGTCCAAACTCATCGTGAATTTTTTTGTCTAGCATAGTAAATTATTATCATTACATCCGTCATAAAATATATTTTAAGATTTTATTTACTTAGTATTATAGATCTTGACATATTTTACTATAAACTTGGTCAAACAATGTTTGAATATTGGAAGAATTAATACATCTTATATTTAGGTATCGAGTGAGTAGTACAGGTATCTTTTAATGGAACTGGTAATTCCGCGCTTGGAATCGGTGTATTTAAATACACATGTATTTTATCTACATGTGTAATTTACAGGGCTAGTAGCCATTTATTTTTTTTCGAAACGGCGGCTAGTAGCCATTTATGCCCGCAAATGAAACAACAGTTGGATGCATGTATTGTTTACAGGTGTAACTGTTGTGCGAAACGACAATCCAAACATCGCCTAATCCTATTTTACTCAATATGATGTGAACTTTTGAATCCATAAATCTAGTGTCATATATCTCCCTCAAATATGGAACTTCTAGGTTCAGAAACTTACTTTTGCAAAAGAACATTTATGAAACAGGAAAATTAAGATCATCACGATGGAAATAGTTTTAAACTTGTGAATATTGTATGTATATTATTCACCTCACGTATACATCTTGCATTCATAATTATTCCATGAGGTTATGATTGCCACCCAGATACAAACAACTATATACAGATTTTTTTCCCTCTCTAGCACCACATAGATCAAAGATCCATTATTCAAACATATCCTGAACTTTTATTTGTTTATCTTCCTCCCATCCTTTCCAATGATTGTTTACATAAACTGTCGATGATTAGGAGTTGGCGAACCTATAGTTGATCTTAAGATGAGTGGGCTGGGGTCCATCTTCGATTTGAATTTATCAAAGAAGACGGTATTGTTCGTTCTTGGTTCACCACCAACACTTACGACTGCGGGGCAGGGTTGTACAACACCTGGTCGGAGTGGATGAGGCTGCACCGGGCAGGGCAGCAAGGTTCTCATAGTGCTTGTTTAGAGCATCTCCAGCCGTTCGTCTCTCAGGGACGCCCAAATAACGTCGCCTGAGGGTAAGCCGATGAAAACCGCGGCGTGGGGGCGTGATGCTCCCGTCGACGCCCATGCGGCGTATTTTCGTTTTTTTAACAAAGTTTGGTCACAGATTCGGACAAACAAGGCGCAAATTAAACCAAACTTCGACGAGTTCATCAAATATTTTTTTAAAAAAACTTCACTACTAGACCCGCCGTCGCCCTCGCCGCCCTGAAGCTCTACATGCCGAGGAGCTTGTAGAACTTCGTGTAGTCGTCGCCGCCATCGTCGTCGTCTTCATCGTCGTCACCTCCGCCGCGGCCGCCGTCCCTGCTGCTCCCCTGCCCAGGGTCGCCGAGGCGCGTGGGGGTTGGACGGTCCAGGGGCGTCCTCGTCGTCGCTTCTCGCGCCCACGCCGGCGGGCGGCTATCTCCTCGAGGGTTCGGCGCTTCCGGACCATCTCGTCGCGGAGGTAGTCGTCCCGCGCCCACTTTAGGCCGGCCTCCTCGACTCCTCGTCCAAGCCGGACCGGGCAATGGCCTCGTACTCCGCGGGGAGGCCCGGTTTCACCTTCGGCCTGACGAGCCGGGCAGGGTGGGGGAGGACTCGGCGATGCGGATGCCGCCGCTGCGGGTGCGTCGACTGATCGGCGTGTCCTGGGGCTCCGGCTTGACGGGGAGGAGGGAGGGCAAGCCGGATGAGCGGTCGGACGAGGAGGAGGACGTCGGGTCCACGCGTCTCGGCGTCCATGAGCTACCACGCCGACGGGAGAAGGTGGGGGCGCGGGGTACTCCAGCCTCGGCGTGTTGTCGCCCTCGATGTACTCGAGGACGGCCTCCAGCGTGTGACCGGGCACGCCCCACCATCGACAGCGCCCTTCGGAGTTGTGGTTCCCGCGGGGCACGACGTCGTTGGTGGCCTCGAGCTGCTGGGCGTGACGACGCCGGAAGTACGGCTCCCACAGCGTGCTGTCGGAGGTGTACCTCGGCTCGTCCCTCGCCGCCTGCGGCAGCGAGGAGCGGATGCGGGCGATCTCCGCACGCCTTTCCGCCCCCGTGGGCGTCGGTGGCACGGGGACCCCGTCGACGCTTAGTTTCCACGTTCCGGGTACCAGCATGTCCGGCGTGGCCGGGTACTCGGCCTCATAGAGACGCCGGGCCTCATCGTCGTGCAGGTGGCGGCGGCCGAAGCCATTCGCCGCCGCACCATCGCCTGGGTAGCGCTCCGCCATGGGGTGAAACGAAAACGGCAAGAAGAGAGGAGAAACGGGATGGGGGGCGTCGGTGGTGGAGAGGGGATGTGTGTGTGTAGCTCACTGGCGCGGGAGGGACGGTTTATATAGCCATGGTCGGGAAGCGCCCGCGTGGCGGGCGAGGGCGGGACGCGTCGCCGCGTCTTCGCTGCGCCGCCCGTGAGGCATCAATTGAGGCTGACCGGCGCGACAGTGCAGTAGCTTTGGCATTGATTCCTCCGCGGGAACCGAGGCGATGAGGACGAAGAAGCGACTAGAACCGCCGAGTCGCTATCAAGGAGGGCCCGCCGATTTTCGCACCAAAAATGATTCGGCCGGCGTCCCCAAGCGCCCCCAATGCGCCGGGTTCGGCCTGGGTCTGCCGACGCCAAATTCGACTCGAGCCGGCGAAAAATGGGTCTTTGAGGCACGACTATACTGATTTTTCGACGCCGACGACAAAAAACGGCTTGAGGGATCTTGTTGGGACGCGGCCGGAGATGCTCTTACAAAGGAGTTTTCGTGTGCATGTCAAACCACACGAGGAAGATGTCGTCGGCCGGGCCGACGCAAGGCAGTTTGCCTTGAGATTCTCGGTAAAGACAAGTAAGTTGTTTTATAATGATTTGAAAATAGTCAGGTTTTTGTTAAATAATAATTTCCTCAATTACACAATATGAGGTGCATTTTTGTCCTAAAAAAGGGTGTATTTCATTTTGTAACCATACAAAATTCCTTCCTTTCCTAAAAAAAAAGAATCATTCTTCACCCTTTCACGATCATGTTTACGGTGGTCTCGTCCTATAATCTAGGAGTGGTCGATCCAATCTCCCAAGGGGGTAACTTCCATGCATTATCTATCTTGATTGGTTGCAAATATCTCTCCAGAACGGTTTATTATGGGAAAAACACTTTTTTTATTTTTCCTTCCAAAGATATGCGGCGAAGAAACATGAAACAAAATTGTAGGAGGCATGGTGAAATACGTGCACATGTTGTCTTTTTTTTTTTTGAAACGAAGGC
Source organism: Secale cereale (assembly GCA_902687465.1). NCBI lineage: Eukaryota > Viridiplantae > Streptophyta > Magnoliopsida > Poales > Poaceae > Secale > Secale cereale. Next base: position 578,989,911 of record LR738715.1, on the reverse strand, counting down.
AAAAACTTTGCCTCATCTCATTAATAAAGAAGGAGATATAAGAGTCTTAAGTGAGGGTCATCACCCCTCCACAGATGAAAAAAAGAAGCCTACTCTCGCGGCATAATTTAACTCAAATGTTTTGCCCCAGCCAAGATCCAATCCCTGGCCTCGCATTTGATGCGGTCGATGATGAGCGACGACAAGGTGGACTTTTTTTTTTGACATTGAAAACACTCTTTATTGCATGGTAATTAACATAGCATCGTTTACAAGTAGGTTAACAATACTATCTGGTGTTTCTTCCATCCACGCACTACATGACCTGTGTCTAGCCAGACTAGCTAACTCATGAGCCACCTGATTAGCTTCTCTAGGTGTATGCTCAAAAATGACATGAGGGAATTCACATGCAATATGATAACAATCATCAAATATTGCAGTTGCCACTCCATATGATCGCCCACCATTAATCATCGTCTCAATCACCTCAACATAATCAGAGTTAACTTCCAAGCGGTTACACCCCAACGTTGCAGCCAGATTAAGACCAACTCGTAGGGCTGTTGCTTCTGCCATGAGCGCATCTCCACACCATTCAAGTTTCCCGTTTCCAGTGCCAATAAATTTACCAGTAGAGTCCCTCAAAACAGCTCCGTATGCCCCTTGAAGCAAATCGGGATCAAAAGATCCGTCAACATTTAACTTTACATAACCTCTTTTTGTTTCACCCATCCATGGCATTTAATCTTTGCACCAGGACTATTAGCAGTAGAGAAATTTGCAACCATAGCCCTTATAGCTATAGCAATATGTTTCGGTCGTCGTGTCTCTTCCCGGTGCACCATATTTCTCCTTTCCCACCATAGGTACCAAGAACCAATAGCTATAACTTCAGTGAAATTTCCCATACCAAGCACCATAACTTCTTCGGCCGGCTGCATAAGTAGAAACTCAAGAATTGCCTCACCCGCCAGATCAACTTTCACTGCATTGTTAATGGCTTCCTCGACACCCAATAGTCTCCACACTTCTCTTGCTTTCTGACAAATAAACAACAAGTGTTTGGTGTCCTCGGCACCAACATCGCATGCTGGACATTGTCCTGTGACCTTTATGTGCCTGTTTGCCAGATTGACTCGGCAAGGTAGAGAACCCAAAAGAGTTCGCCACAGGAATATCTTAACCTTAGAAGGGCAACGCAAACTCCATACCTTCTCCCATACCGGCGCATTTCTAGATGTACCAATACATTCGTCGCTTGTTATCTTATGCCTGTATTGGGAACACCATTCTGCATAATATGCGGATCTCACAGAGAAGATTCCGTTCTTACTTAGGTTCCAAGCTATAAAATCTGTCATCTCATGTGTCGGCAGCGGGATAGCCAATATGCGTACCACGTCAACAGGCCAAAACGTTTGTACAATCAGTTCTTCATCCCATTGATTTGTGGTAGGGTCAATAAAATCAGTTGCTCTTGATAACAGATTCCCTCCACGAGGTGTGATGACCTTCCTTGTAGGTGAATTGGGGATCCACTCATCGTCCCAAACATTAATTAAGTTTCCATCTCCAACTCTCCAAATATGGCCCTTCTTCAACGTTTTCACCCCTGCCATGATGCTCTGCCAGGTAAAGGACGATCTCTTTTTTAATGTTGAGTTAAGAAGGTCACCATCAGGGTAGTATTTAGCTTTCAGAACACGAGCACATAGAGAGTCGGGGTTATCTACTAATCTCCAAGCTTGTTTCGCAAGCAAAGCAAGGTTAAAACAATGAATATCTCTGAACCCCATCCCCCTTCTTTCTTCGGTATACATAATTTCCACCAAGCAATCCAGTGCATTTTCCTCTGGGTGTCACTATCTCCCCACCAGTATTGCGACATCGCGTCTGTAATTCCTTTGCAAGTTTGTTTTGGAATTTTGAAGACCGACATAGCATAAGATGGTACAGCCTGGACAATAGATTTAATCAGCACTTCTTTGCCACCTGCTGAAAGTTGCTTCTCCTTCCAGCCCATAATCCTCTTTAGTACACGATCAACCAGAAATTGGAAACAATCTGTCTTATCTAGTCCAACAGTGGCAGGTAGACCAAGATAGGTATCTGATAAGCCTTCGGTTGCTATGCTCAAAATCGCGCAAATTTGCTCTTTTATCTCCACTCTAGTGTTCGGACTAAAGAAGACACTAGATTTATCAACACTAACCTTTTGTCCAGAAGCTGAGCAGTAATAGTCCAGTACTTCTTTCAGTGCTTCTGCATTGGTTGTGTTTGCTTTCATCAAAATTAAGGAGTCATCTGCAAATAAAAGATTAGTGATAGCAGGTGCATCTCTACATACTTTAACTCCTTCCAATTTTCCTTCCTCTTCTGCTTTATTCAGTAGTGCTGTTAATCCTTCAGTACACAGAAGGAATAGATAAGGAGACAGGGGGTCACCCTGCCTCAAACCCCTCGAGGGTTTAAAAGCTTCAGTCTCTTCTGAATTGAATCGCACCCGGTATTCTACAGATGTAACACACAACATAACTAACTTGACCCAGTCCTCATTGAAGCCAAGTTTAATTAAGATGCCTTTTAGGAACGGCCACTCGACTCGGTCGTATGCTTTATGCATGTCCAATTTAACCGCACACAAACCGTTCTGCCCATCCCTTCTATTTTTAATTGCATGAAAACTCTCATATGCCACGAGAACGTTGTCTGTGATCAAGCGTCCCGGCACGAAGGCGCTCTGAGTTGGGGAGATAATGTAAGGAAGAAAATCCCTGAGCCGAGCAGCCAACATTTTTGATATGACCTTGTAAACAACATTGCAGAGGCTAATTGGCCTGAATTGAGTTATCTTCTCCGGGGAGTTTATTTTTGGGATCATCACTATTGCCGTGTCATTCCATCCTTGGGGAATAGAGCAAGAGTTCACAGCTTTTAGCACCTCATCGACCAGATCCTCTCCAAGCATAGGCCAGAACCTTTTGTAAAAAATGGCATGTAACCCTGTAATGCCCAGGATGGGACTATACCTCCTACGTGTCGAGGCACGACTTAAAGGTATAAGCCCATCCTAGAATGATCTCAAGTTTGGTATCTTTGCACGACTCATGTAAAAGAGGGATTAAATTGCAAAAGAAGATAGTTGGCTTACACTCGCCACTTCACACAATACATTACATAAGCAAAACATCATTCAAAACATCACAACCCGACTACGGGCGAAGATCAAAAGAAAGATACCAAAACAACATAAAACCACAGGTCAGGATCGAATCCTAGTAGAAACCACTACTGATCGTCGAAAACGTCACAAACATACGGCCACTCTCTTCAACAAGCTCCCAGTGAAGTACTGATCCAACTCCTGCTTCAAACTCGGCTGAACCTGCATCTGGTGTTGTAGTAACTGTGAGCCACGAGGACTCAGCAATCCCATAACCATGGGTAACAAGACTAGCAAAGCTTTGTGGGTAGGAGGAGGTAAAAGTGGTGAGGTTGCAGCAGCGGCTAAGCAAATATATGGTGGCTAACTTACGAGTACCAGAATAAGATGAGCATCTACGCAAACGGTCGCAAAAGTAGTGATCGCTAAAGATCCTAAACTACATCCGGTCAAACATAACCCCACCGTGTTCTCTTCTCAAAGTGAAAAGAGACAGTCACGGTTACTCACACAGTTGTGTGTTTTACTTCGGATCCTCTATCAACTTTTCTACGACCGGACATTAACAAATTCCAATCTGCCACATAACCGCGGGCACGGCTTTCAAAAGATCATAACCCTGCAGGGGTGTCCCAACTTACCCCATCACAAGCTCTCACGATTAGCTGAAGTGATAAATATAATATCATCACTCCTTATCTTAGGGAAATCCGATCAGGCTCGGAATCCCGGTAGCACAAGACATTTCGACAATGGTAAAACAAGTCCAGCAAGACCTCCCGGTGTGTCGACACCCTGATAGTAGCCGCGCGTATCTCGTCTCAGGACACTACCGGATGGGCGATGCTACAGGTTATACCAGATACCTCGGGTTTCCCCAAGGCGGCCCCGCAGACTCCCCGTTTGGGACCAACACCATCAGCACTGGCCCCCCTGCTATGTAGAATTAAGAATCCTCGGGGACGCGACCCCCTATGCAAATTTAATTAATTAATTAAGTTGTTATTATGAGGCAAAATAAAACCAATGTTGGGCCTTGTTGGAGGAGTTTTATTCAAAGTCGAACTGTCAAGGGGTCCCCATCCACCCATCGTGTAAGGAACGCAAAATCAAGGAACATAATGCCGGTTTATCGGCGCCTAAGGTGGCATGAGTGGAACAAAACACCGAGCAAAAGGCCAAGCCTTCCACCCATGCCCAGTATATAGGTGTGTTAATAATAATTATAGATATTGTGATATAACAACAACAAGTTCCCTCCCGGAACAGACTTCATCTTCACCTGCAACTAACAACGCTATAAGAGGGGCTGAGCAAGCGGGTAACATAGCCAAACAGTGGTTTTGCTAGGAAGGTTTCAAGGTTAGAGGTTTCATGGCAACAAGGAGAGGGCTGGCATAAAAGATGGGTAGCGCGACATGTAACGATAGCATCGAGACAACTAAACATGGCAATGGTAGTAAAGGTATCCAAGGGTATGATCATCTTGCCTGGGATTCCGCAAGGGAGAAGAACGGTTCCATGAAGAAGACGGAGCAACAGTCGAGGGAAATCTCACAACTCCGGAACGAAACCGAAGCTAACAAGAGAAGCAACCGGAAAGAAGCAAACAACACGGTAAACACACAAGCATAAACATGGCATACGATGCACAAGCAAGCATGATGCATGTCCGGTTTAAATATGCATGGTATGGCAAAGTGCACAAACAAGTACTACAAGTTAAGTGGAGCTCAATATGCAACGAGTTGCATATTGACGAAACACCACAAGTTATTTATTTAGTTGACTCTCGTTATTTACAAGACAAGGTTAAATGTTTTCAACATAGCAAGAGGTGAAGCATAATAAAACTACACTATTTAGGCATTTTAAATGAGGCCGGAAATAACAACAACAAATTCCAGAAAATCCCCATGAGCATGTTTAGTAATTTGAAGCAAACAACAATTAAACATTCTCATGTTGATATCATGATGCGGATGACATGATCAAGTTTATGCAATTTTTATTAAAAGTTAACATGAGAGATAAGGAGTATTATCGCCGTGGTGGAAGGAAAAGGGTGCCACGGCAACGATCCGAAGATGATGCAACGGCAACATCTCGGTTCCGGTAACTCGTTGAGAGTCCGGAGCAAAAGATGAAGGTGGCGAGCGGAACAAGATGAAAGTGGGTTGATCCCGTCACCGGGTTCCCACGAGTCGGCGACGAGGCAACCGAGGAGCATGACAAAAGACTAAATGGGCACGGAGCAAACAAAACGATACATCTCATACAACCACAAGCATTCCACGGGGTCGTCTCGGTATACCTTCGGAACAATTGTTTCGGAGCGGTTCGAGTCGTCTAGGGAAGTAGACGTTCCGTAGAGGGAAGTAGTTGTTCTCGTCCGTAGTCGTACACGGGGCGACGGAAGTGGTACTCGCGGTCGTCGAGCGTAGTGGTACTCGTTTCCGTAGAGGAAGTAGGCGTCCCGATATTGTGTCGTGGTACTCGACGTAGGGGGTACTTGCGGTCTCCTCGTAGGTGTACATGTCATTTTGTCGCCGTGTAGTCGAACTTGACGGTTCGTCGGCGACTCGAAGGGGTACTCGTTTCTTCCGAAGGTAGTCGTGCACGTTCCTGGACAACCCAATAGCACAAGGCAACAAAAAATAAACAAAAACGGCAGCACGACGGGGCGACGAGGCCATGGCAGCGGCAGCAGCAGCAGGGTTCGGAGCTCGGCTCCACGGAGAGCTGGGGCGCCGGGCTGGAGACGCTGGAGATGGGGTGGCCGGCGGAGCTGACGTGCTGGCCGGCGACGGAGGGAGGCCACGGGGCTGCACGGGAGCCGGTGGCCGGCGCTGCAGAGGCGAGGCGAAGAGGAGGCGGCCTGGCCGGCCTTGGCGACGAGGAGGAAGGAAGCGGCTTCTGGCCGCTGGCGATGGAAGTGGCGCGGCATTGCTCCGGGCCAGGCGGGCTGCCTGAGGTCGGGGCTGCTGGAGGCGACAAGAGGGGCGCCTCGGTCTGGTGCGAAGGGAGGACGAGGCAGAGGCCTCAGCCTTGCTGGAGGGCGCGTCCAAGGCGGACGTCGGGCGCTGCAGGAGGACGGCGCGGGCGCCATGGCGCAGCGGCGGGCCAGGCGAGGCCGGCGCCGTCGGGCTAGAGGAGGGAGACCGCAGCGCTGCGGCAGCTCCGTCTCCTAGCGCGGAAGGCAGGGCGGCTTCGGGCGAGGGAGGCCACCGAGGGGATGGAGGCGGGCGACCTGGGCGCGCGGGAATCGAGCGATCGAGGGATGGAGTAGTTTGGGGAGCGAGGGGACCGGGCAAGGCCAGAACGCGAGGAGAGGGAGATAGCGAGAGGGACGAGGGGCTCGGATGAGTGGGAGGAGCGATGCGCGAGCGAAGGGTGGCGGCGGCGGCTTGCGGGAGAGCGAGGGGAGAGGCTCGGTGCGCTAGGGTTCGACCTGGAGGGCCAAGAGAGGGATGAGCCGGCCTAGGAGCAGATGGGCCGCGGGGAGGAAGGCTGAGGCCCAGATGGCCAGGGAAGGAGGCGGTTGGGCCTAGGCTGCTGGTTTTGGCCATCTCCAAAACAGCAAATAAAAACAGCCAGGAAAAGAAAAAAAAAGAAAGGAAGGGATGCAAAAGAATTTGGACAAGAGGCTATTATTCCTGGACTCACAAAATTGCGTTGGTTCCCAGAAAAATAGAAAAGGGGCATGAATGGAAAATAAATTCAAATTCCTTTGAATTTATTTCAAATGATGTGAACAAGGACTATGATTTAGAAGAGCCCAAAAATGTCCGGAATTTTGGAGGAGCCTCGATAAAAGGAAAAGGAATTATAGGGAGGTTTTGACGGTGAAACTTGAAGAAGGAAAGGCATGGGGAAATAAATGCAAGTGTGTTGGGTTAATTCCAACGAATGGAATATTTATTATAGCTCCCTAATAATATTGAGAGGCTTTTATATGTTTTAAAGAGAAGACATTCTTCCCTCGATTTAAATGGACCGACGGTCCACACAATTTATTTAAGTTGAGAAGCAAAAGAAAAAAAAAATGACATGATGGCATCATGACATGATGCAATGCAAAATAAATAACACAAGCACAAAAGAAACACATGGGAGAACCCGGAACATCTGGAATCTTCTGGAATCTTCTGGAATCTTCTGGGACGTCGGTCTTTGGGCGTCACAACTCTCCCACACTAACAGAGGATCTCGACCCGAGATCCTAGAGATGGCACCGGATAAAACGGAAGAGGAAGAGGTAAAACAAAGTTGCTTCTTTGACGAACAAGTGAAACCAAAGAACCTTGAGAGGTTGAACAATCTTGAAAGAAAGAATACAACGGAGATGGACGTAGATGAAACACTCCGTTAGAAAAGAGGAACAAGGAGCATTATGAGAACCTGGTAGGTTGAAAGATATGAAACAAGAGCTCACGAACCAAAAGAATAAGAAACCGCAATGGTATAGCCAAGGAATAAGAATGACATAATTTGGACATCACTCCGTCTGAAAATGGAAGGAATTGAACAAGAGTTTGAGGAGATGGAGTGATACTTGATGAAATCAACAGCATATTGCCTCCGAAACAATTGAAAGAATGTCACAAGGGGTAAGAAAGATTCAGATAGCACTCCGGTTAAAAGACAGGCAAAACTTGATAAGATGAGGGAACTGAAATGAAGAATACAACACTCCGGTTAAATGATAAGCAAGGGAAAGAACATGATCTCGATAAAACGAGATGATGGTTTGGAGAGAGCAACATCACAAAGCCTCCGGAATGAAAGAATAGCATATAAATCAATGAAAGAATTGAACGGAGAGAAAAATACAACTTCTCCCACAAAATTGAATTGAAAGAGCATCCTTACGAAGAAGGGTTGAATGGAGTTGTTGGAAAAATCAATGACGAAAATGAATAAGCTTGTTGTGGGCTTATGGAAAACATCTCGAAATTAAGAGGTGACAACCAGCCACTGACGGAAACATTTAATTGGATTGAGATCAACAAGGAGATGAAAAACTTATTTCACCAGAATGATATGAAGAACTTGGGTCATTTATAAGCACCACAATAGCAACAATCCTTAGGGAAAGCTTTTAGGTGAAATACAACCCAAGATAACTCCAACGAATAATTGAAGGGTTGGAAAGATCTCCTGAACAAAGACAATGATGGGTTAAATATCTCCTTCCCGATAACTCGTGAATCATGAAACATGAAGGAATTGTCAAAAATGACATAACACCATCTGAAAAGATAAGGTAGAACGGATTGCAATTGGAAGTATGATGAAGAATGCTTGAGCTCCAACAAGAATCTTGATGAAGACTTCGAGGATGAATTAATTGATGATGAACCACCATGAAGAACTCCGGTAACAAAAGGATGAGAAGTGAAAGATGAAAAGAATAAGATTCAAAGGCCTGCGATGAATTAGATGAAGTTGAAATGATATCATTGAAATACTTGGAGCTCCGGAAAACAAGATGAACAACTTAGAACCGAGAATATGATATGATGAACAAGCTCCGGAAAAAGAGATTAATCACTTGGAAGAAATTAGAATAAGATTTATGTTATGCATATCCTTCATCAATTTAAGTTGATGACAACCAAGGATTGGCATATTGCTTATTCTCATTGGAAAGGATTAAGAGAGCTCTCGCACAAACTTGGGTAAATCTTCAACGAAGCACCGGTAGGATTGTGAAAAGAACAAATGAATTAAAACGATAACAACGGAAGAGTAAACTTGAAAGAACCACCGTAAGAATATGGAGACGAACGAAGAGGCATCAATGAAGAATATTTGGAGAACAAAGTTGAAAACTGAGAACGAAGAATCTTCTGAAATGATGGCCTTCGGAGGATCACAAAGAAAAGAATTCATGAAATGCTTCGGATGGCATAAAAGAAATCCTCACAATCTGAACAATAATGAGGATGGCAAGAAGCTAGAACCACGAATCTTCAAGAAGACGGGCCAAGATTTAAGAGAAACACTTCTCCGGTCTCCAAATGTTGAGAATGAAGACGAGAAATGCCATAAAAATTGTTGAGCACTCCGGAATGAAGAATTAAAAAGGTTGAAACAATGGTGAAAAGAATTTGAAAGCGATCTTGGAGAAGGCATGTGACTGATGTAATCCATTCTTACGTCACATTTTGAAAGAGAATTTGAGTATAACTCCGGAAAATAATTAGAAGAGTCAGGTAAGATCCTGGGAAAAGACCTGTGGGTTAGGGCCCACTCAAAGAAATCACCGTTGGAAAAGATTGCTTAAGAGATATTGCATCGGTTGAGCTAAATGGCTTGAATAAGATGACAATCCTCAAAAATAATTTGAACGGATTAAGAATGGAATTATGAATCTTCTGAGATATCTTCAACACTCCGGATATGAATAGCAAGAGGAGAATGATTAATTGGTGCACCGGAATAAGAAAGCATTGTGAAATGAGGAAAAGGATAAGATCAACACCGAAATCTTGAATTACATCCACCGGCAGAATTATTGGAATTAAGAATAATGAACTTGAAGTTCTTGAGCATCTTCACGATAATTCACCGGATAAGAACATTGAAGGAAAAGAAAATGGAGAAATATCACATGAATAAAATGGATACTTCATTTGAGAATTTCTGGCTCCAAGAAGAAGAAGGGTGGGAGGGTTGGGAAAACAAAGACAACTTGAGATGAAAGAAACAGACAAATCGTCAGATTTCTCAATGGCGTCCTTACGGAATAACTTGAAGAGAAGGCACACCGGTTGAAAAGGATTAACATGAAGATCTTGATGGTCGAGAAGAATTAACACTCCCATAGAAATATGAGAATACCGATTAAGAAAGGTATGGAATCAACACTTGACATCGAAGCAACTCGAATACCAGAATCAAAACAAAACAAAGGATAGATATGTTTATGAAGAAGATTATGTTGCAACATATCTATCCGAACAGAGAATTGAACGAATGAATTCCGCAGGTACATCAACTAGTCGAGAAGCCACTTGGAGAACAAAAGGTAAATAAAAAGGAACAAGGATCAGATAGAACAAATACAAGATAGAAGCTTCGTTCGACATATTCGTGCTGAAAGCTCATGGAACGTGTTACAAAAGGGTTTTGCAATCCCCGGATCAGCATAGCCAAGGACCCTTTAAGATGCAACTCCCGATCGGAACAAGTCCATAAAACCACTTCACTCAATGTAGAACCCCGAACATCATATCGTGCATTCGTTGGAAGAATGCCTAGAACTACTAGATGAACCCACCTATTAATTTCCGAAAGTTTCCAGTTATGCAATCAGGTGTTGGGGATACAGGGGAAGCACCGCGCAATCAACTCTAATCCTACATCCAGCTGTATCCATCCTATAACACATAACCAGTCTTTCTCGGAAACCGTTTACCTCGGACCTTTGAAACGCATCCACTATACAAGCTATGGCAATACTCTCGAACTACCTCCCCAGTACTGGGTGATGTCGGGGTTATCTTGCCACTAACCGCATAGGAGAGTTTTCGATGTCGGCCGTCTTAAGTATTCTAGTACTGCCGCGATGGATTTGTGACGACAACACCTCGGAGCTCAACTCCCCGGGACACTGCCACAACCCTTAATGACAGGAGGCATCGAGAACAATGTTCTCGTCACAAAGACATCGAAACAATCCAAACAATACTCGCGAGATCCTAAAAAAAATTTGGTGCATTTTTTGAAAGTAGAAGAGGCAAGAGTAATCGTCAGGAGTCCTCACCAGAGTGGAAGGGGACGAGAAGCAAAGAAATCCTACTATCCGATATAAATATAGGACTCAAAACATTTTCAGTGTGTGCCTAGACTCAACCGTCAACGATTCGATCAATCGGTGGGGGCTTCTAGGTCGGAGAAGGCTCTGATACCAACTTGTAATGCCCAGGATGGGACTATACCTCCTACGTGTCGAGGCACGACTTAAAGGTATAAGCCCATCCTAGAATGATCTCAAGTTTGGTATCTTTGCACGACTCATGTAAAAGAGGGATTAAATTGCAAAAGAAGATAGTTGGCTTACACTCGCCACTTCACACAATACATTACATAAGAAAAACATCATTCGAAACATCACAACCCGACTACGGGCGAAGATCAAAAGAAAGATACCAAAACAACATAAAGCCACAGGTCAGGATCGAATCCTAGTAGAAACCACTACTGATCGTCGAAAACGTCACAAACATACGGCCACTCTCTTCAACGAGCTCCCAGTGAAGTACTGATCCAACTCCTGCTTCAAACTCGGCTGAACCTGCATCTGGTGTTGTAGTAATTGTGAGCCACGAGGACTCAGCAATCCCATAACCATGGGTAACAAGACTAGCAAAGCTTTGTGGGTAGGAGGAGGTAAAAGTGGTGAGGTTGCAGCAGCGGCTAAGCAAATATATGGTGGCTAACTTACGAGTACTAGAATAAGATGAGCATCTACGCAAACGGTCGCAAAAGTAGTGATCGCTAAAGATCCTAAACTACATACGGTCAAACATAACCCAACCGTGTTCTCTTCTCAAAGTGAAAAGAGACAGTCACGGTTACTCACACAGTTGTGTGTTTTACTTCGGATCCTCTGTCAAGTTTTCTACAACCGGACATTAACAAATTCCAATCTGCCACATAACCACGGGCACGACTTTCGAAAGATCATAACCCTGCAGGGGTGTCCCAACTTAGCCCATCACAAGCTCTCACGATTAGCTGAAGTGATAAATATAATATCATCACTCCTTATCTTAGGGAAATCCGATCAGGCTCAGAATCCCGGTAGCACAAGACATTTCGACAATGGTAAAACAAGTCCAGCAAGACCTCCTGGTGTGTCGACACCCTGATAGTAGCCACGCGTATCTCGTCTCAGGACACTACCGGATGGGCGATGCTACAGGTTATACCAGATACCTCGGGTTTCCCCAAGGCGGCCCCGCAGACTCCCCGTTTGGGACCAACACCATCAGCACTGGCCCCCCTGCTATGTAGAATTAAGAATCCTCGGGGACGCGACCCCCTATGCAAATTTAATTAATTAATTAAGTTGTTATTATGAGGCAAAATAAAACCAATGTTGGGCCTTGTTGGAGGAGTTTTATTCAAAGTCGAACTGTCAAGGGTTCCCCATCCACCCATCGTGTAAGGAACGCAAAATCAAGGAACATAATGCCGGTTTATCGGCGCCTAAGGTGGCATGAGTGGAACAAAACACCGAGCAAAAGGCCAAGCCTTCCACCCATGCCCAGTATATAGGTGTGTTAATAATAATTATAGATATTGTGATATAACAACAACAAGTTCCCTCCCGGAACAGACTTCATCTTCACCTGCAACTAACAACGCTATAAGAGGGGCTGAGCAAGCGGGTAACATAGCCAAACAGTGGTTTTGCTAGGAAGGTTTCAAGGTTAGAGGTTTCATGGCAACAAGGAGAGGGCTGGCATAAAAGATGGGTAGCGCGACATGTAACGATAGCATCGAGACAACTAAACATGGCAATGGTAGTAAAGGTATCCAAGGGTATGATCATCTTGCCTGGGATTCCGCAAGGGAGAAGAACGGTTCCATGAAGAAGACGGAGCAACAGTCGAGGGAAATCTCACAACTCCGGAACGAAACCGAAGCTAACAAGAGAAGCAACCGGAAAGAAGCAAACAACACGGTAAACACACAAGCATAAACATGGCATACGATGCACAAGCAAGCATGATGCATGTCCGGTTTAAATATGCATGGTATGGCAAAGTGCACAAACAAGTGCTACAAGTTAAGTGGAGCTCAATATGCAACGAGTTGCATATTGACGAAACACCACAAGTTATTTATTTAGTTGACTCTCGTTATTTACAAGACAAGGTTAAATGTTTTCAACATAGCAAGAGGTGAAGCATAGTAAAACTACACTATTTAGGCATTTTAAATGAGGCCGGAAATAACAACAACAAATTCCGGAAAATCCCCATGAGCATGTTTAGTAATTTGAAGCAAACAACAATTAAACATTCTCATGTTGATATCATGATGCGGATGACATGATCAAGTTTATGCAATTTTTATTAAAAGTTAACATGAGAGATAAGGAGTATTGTCGCCGTGGTGGAAGGAAAAGGGTGCCACTGCAACAATCCGAAGATGATGCAACGGCAACATCTCGGTTCCGGTAACTCGTTGAGAGTCCGGAGCAAAAGATGAAGGTGGCGAGCGGAACAAGATGAAAGTGGGTTGATCCCGTCACCGGGTTCCCACGAGTCGGCGACGAGGCAACCGAGGAGCACGACAAAAGACTAAACGGGCACGGAGCAAACAAAACGATACATCTCATACAACCACAAGCATTCCACGGGGTCGTCTCGGTATACCTTCGGAACAATTGCTTCGGAGCGGTTCGAGTCGTCGAGGGAAGTAGACGTTCCGTAGAGGGAAGTAGTTGTTCTCGTCCGTAGTCGTACACGGGGCGACGGAAGTGGTACTCGCGGTCGTCGAGCGTAGTGGTACTCGTTTCCGTAGAGGAAGTAGGCGTCCCGATATCGTGTCGTGGTACTCGACGTAGGGGGTACTTGCGGTCTCCTCGTAGGTGTACATGTCATTTTGTCTCCGTGTAGTCGAACTTGACGGTTCGTCGGCGACTCGAAGGGGTACTCGTTTCTTCCGAAGGTAGTCGTGCACGTTCCTGGACAACCCAATAGCACAAGGCAACACAAAATAAACAAAAATGGCAGCACGATGGGGCGACGAGGCCATGGCAGCGGCAGCAGCAGCAGGGTTCGGAGCTCGGCTCCACGGAGAGCTGGGGCGCCGGGCTGGAGACGCTGGAGATGGGGTGGCCGGCGGAGCTGACGTGCTGGCCGGCGACGGAGGGAGGCCACGGGGCTGCACGGGAGCCGGTGGCCGGCGCTGCAGAGGCGAGGCGAAGAGGAGGCGGCCTGGCTGGCCTTGGCGACGAGGAGGAAGGAAGCGGCTTCTGGCCGCTGGCGATGGAAGTGGCGCGGCGTTGCTCCGGGCCAGGCGGGCTGCCTGAGGTCGGGGCCGCTGGAGGCAACAGGAGGGGCGCCTCGGTCTGGTGCGAAGGGAGGACGAGGCAGAGGCCTCGGCCTTGCTGGAGGGCGCGTCCAAGGCGGACGTCGGGCGCTGCAGGAGGACGGCGCGGGCGCCATGGCGCAGCGGCGGGCCAGGCGAGGCCGGCGCCGTCGGGCTAGAGGAGGGAGACCGCAGCGCTGCGGCAGCTGCGTCTCCTGGCGCGGAAGGCAGGACGGCTTCGGGCGAGGGAGGCCACCGAGGGGATGGAGGCGGGCGACCTGGGCGCGCGGGAATCAAGCGATCGAGGGAGGGAGTAGTTTGGGGGGCGAGGGGATCGGGCAAGGCCAGAACGCGAGGAGAGGGAGATAGCGAGAGGGACGAGGGGCTCGGATGAGTGGGAGGAGCGATGCGCGAGCGAAGGGTGGCGGCGGCGGCTTGCGGGAGAGCGAGGGGAAAGGCTCGGTGCGCTAGGGTTCGACCTGGAGGGCCAAGAGAGGGATGGGCCGGCCTATGAGCAGATGGGCCGCGGGGAGGAAGGCTGAGGCCCAGATGGCCAGGGAAGGAGGCGGTTGGGCCTAGGCTGCTGGTTTTGGCCATCTCCAAAACAGAAAATAAAAACAGCCAGGAAAAGAAAAAAAAGAAAGGAAGGGATGCAAAAGAATTTGGACAAGAGGCTATTATTCCTGGACTCGCAAAATTGCGTTGGTTCCCAGAAAAATAGAAAAGGGGCATGAATGGAAAATAAATTCAAATTCCTTTGAATTTATTTCAAATGGTGTGAACAAGGACTATGATTTAGAAGAGCCCAAAAATGTCCGGAATTTTGGAGGAGCCTCGATAAAAGGAAAAGGAATTATAGGGAGGTTTTGACGGTGAAACTTGAAGAAGGAAAGGCATGGGGAAATAATATGCAAGTGTGTTGGGTTAATTCCAACGAATGGAATATTTATTATAGCTCCCTAATAATATTGAGAGGCTTTTATATGTTTTAAAGAGAAGACATTCTTCCCTCGATTTAAATGGACCGACGGTCCACACAATTTATTTAAGTTGAGAAGCAAAAGAAAAAAAAATGACATGATGGCATGATGACATGATGCAATGCAAAATAAATAACACAAGCACAAAAGAAACACACGGGAGAACCCGGAACATCTGGAATCTTCTGGAATCTTCTGGAATCTTCTGGGACGTCGGTCTTCGGGCGTCACAAACCCATCTGGACCCGGAGCCTTTAAATCACCCACATCAAATAGAGCTTTCTTTACTTCCTCAGCCGTATAAGGAGCCATTAGGGATGTATTCATTTCCTGTGAAACGCTCCGTTTAACTGACGCTAGAACCTGCTCATCAGGTGCATGTACTTCTGCAGTAAATAATTTAGTAAAGTAATCAACAATATGAGCTTTCAGCTGACCTGTACTTTCTATCCACACCCCAGTTTCATCCAATAACTTCTTGATAGTCACAAAGGATCGACCCGCCAGGATGAGCCCTCCCACCCCCTCCCCCCGCGCGCCCGCGCCGGCGGCGCCTGCCATGCCCCCCGGCGATGGCTTCTCCGCCGCTTGGTTTATGCCCCTGCCGCCGCCGCCCGTTGGTGCCCCTGCTGGTACCCTGGCTCGGCCCACGCTGCCGCGTGCGCTGGAGCCCCCCCCGTCGACGGCGCTTCCAGATCTCGATCCACCCCCCGCCGGACGGGGCCTCCGCGTTGGATCTGCGCTGGTGGCTCCCGTCCCCGGCTCGCGGGCTGCTCTGGCTGGGTCGGGGCGCGCCGGCTCTTCTCCGCTGCTTCAGCTCGTACCTCGCCTTAACTGCG
>LR738715.1:578910796-578973881 GCA_902687465.1 Secale cereale | reverse complement strand
CCGTCGACGGCGCTTCCAGATCTCGATCCGCCCCCCGCCGGACGGGGCCTCCGCGTTGGATCTGCGCTGGTGGCTCCCGTCCCCGGCTCGCGGGCTGCTCTGGCTGGGTCGGGGCGTGCCGGCTCTGCTCCGCTGCTTCAGCTCGTACCTCGCCTTAACTGCGAGGAGCTGGGGCAGCTGGCCTCCCCCTCTCCGCCTTCAACGCCGACTGCTGCGACGTGCGCGGGGCGCGTCGAGGAGGCGACGGGTGATGCGACCGGCGGCTGGCAGCTAGTCGTGCCGCATAATGGCCCGCGCCGCCCGGCTGTCGCCGCTCCGGCATTCAAGCCGCCTGCCATCCCCCGTTGGCTCTTGGGCCGATGCTGTCGGTGCATCGCCCGCGGGCACAGAGCCTCGTCATGCCGCGAGCCCATCCGCTGCTCTCGTTGCCTTCTTAATGGGCACAAGTCGCGCGGCTGCAAGAACCAGTGGAGGCCGCTGAGTTTCATTGACGGCCCCGTAGTGCCACCGCCACCTCTGCCTCGCCCTGCTGCTGCTCCAGGTCCTGCGGCACCGCGGTCTGGCCGCGGCTGGGAAGCTCCTTGGCCACGCCCGCCTCCGCTAGTCGCTGCACCTCGGGCTGCCATGCCTCGCCTGGGCGACGCCTCTCTCCGGCCGGATATCGACTTCGTCGTCGTGCCCGCCACCCCCGAGATGCAAGCAGAGTCGGCCTTGCTCTCCACCAACGCCGCGGTGTCTTGGCTTGAGGGCGCGCGTCAGGACGTCCCGTGCGGACAGGTTGCCGCGGAGCTGGCTGCGGCCCTGGGGGCGCGCCTGGCTGATGTTAAGGTGGTCAGGCACTTCCCGGAGCAGTTCTTCGTCAGGTTCATGCATCAGCACCACTGCGCCGACGCGGTTTCCCGCGGCAACCTCCCCGGCGCCGGCTACCGCATCTTCGTGCGCGAATGGAGGCTTGAGGCGCACGCTGAAAATGAAGACATCTCCATCACATCCGCCTCTGCTTGGAGGGAGTCCCTCTGCACGGATGGAACGAGTACATCGCCACCTTCCTGATCGGCCGTGGGTGCTCGCTCGACTACATCGAGCCACGCTCTCGTCGTAAGGAAGACACAAGGGACCTGGCCCTCTGGGCGTGGACGGCGGATCCCAACGCCATCCCGAAGGTGAAGTGGCTCACCCTCCTAGCTCGCGGGCACCGTCACCGCGGGCGTCGAGGGCTTCGACACCGCGTCCTCATCGATCTGGACCTCCACGAGGATCACTCCAAGGCGGCCGACGACGATGACAACCCTCCGCCCCCGGAGGTTCACGAGTTCACCTGGTACCGACGGGTCGTCGACGGCACCATCGTCCCCAGGGACCGGCGTGCCGAGCAGGGGCGTACGGAGCGTCGCCCTGACAGGCGCGACGATGATGAGGGAGACCGTGATGGCCGTCGTGGGCGTCCTGCTGACCGCTCGCGTGAGGGCTGGGGCGCCATGCTGCGGCGCTCTCTCTCTCTCACAGCTCGCGTGCGCACCAGGGGGATGCACGCACAAGGGACCGGTCGGGTGGCCGGCGGCGTGCCTGCAGCCCTGTCGCGGTGCTCGTGTCGACTGCCCCTCTGGAGTCTGACCCCCTTGTTGGCTCTGGCTCGGGAAGTGGCGAAGCAGAGCGTGCCCTTGAGCTTTTGCCTCGAGGCCGCAGCCCCTTACGCTCGGCCTCTCCTCGCTCCGCCAGGCGCCGATCGGCGGTCAGCCTCACCCCCCAGGCGTCCCCCCCGCTTTCCCCTACGACGGTCCTACCAGCAAGTCCGAGGTCGACGCGGGCCGACGACAGGAGTCCCTCCCTGCCCCTCGGCGTTGCCAGCTCGTCCATGATCGAGCTTTGCTCGCCGGTGACGCTGCTTCGGCCCTTGCCGTCCCCGGTCAGACCCCCTGGCTTCGAGTCCTCCCCCACCCCGCCGCTGGTTGCTGACGGCCCGTCGCAGCGCACGCCCTCCCCGGCTCGTGGCCTCTGCCTTCAGGGCAGCGAGGCTGCGCTGGAGCCCATCTTCGAGGCTAGGCAGATGGGTATCCTAGCCTCTCCTGCATCATCACCACCAAGGGCTCCCACGGCTCGCCGTAAGACGCTTGCCGGCGTCAAATTGTCGCAAAAGGAGGCCTTTCGCTTCAAAGGGTGAGGCGCTCCGGTGGCCTTGGAGGCGAAAAACTCGTTTGTCGCAGCCTTGGAATCATCAGGGACGGAGAGGACGTGACGGTGGACACACTGGACAAGTTCACAGCCAAGTTCAAGGACAAGCTGGCTCCAGAAGTGATTTTGGCCATGAGGGAGTTTTTTCACCTGGATGACGCTGCGGTCAAAGGCGTTGAGGACGCCTTGATCGACCATGCTGGTGAGGGTGCCACGGAGCTGGTGGTTGACCAGGACGGGACCCTGGGGACGCAGTCGGCGGAGGCCTGATTTACCTGTAAGGCGGTTGAGAGATCATCGGTTGCTATGTTAGACAAACCTTCCTTTGAGCCCAGGGTGGCTATGTTAGCTTTTACTTTCTCTTGTGTGAGTTGTATCAGTACCTCCAGCTTGCTTAGCCGCTGGAGTTGTATGTGGCAGTTTCATCGATGCCTCCATGTCCAATGTGTTTGCTTCAGCTATCAATGATGGTACAACCCGTCAACACCTTAAGTTGGAATGTCCGAGGACTAAATTGCCCAGCTAGGAGGGCAACCGTCAGCGCTACTATTGCTGCCTCCTCGTGTTGGGGAACGTTGCATGGAAAACAAAAATTTTTTCTCTACGTTCACCAAGATCAATCTAGTAGATGCAACTACGAGGGGAGAGTAGGATCCACATACCCTTGTAGATCGCTAAGCGGAAGCGTTATGAACGCGGATGATGGAGTCGTACTCGTCGCGATTCAGATCGCCGAAGACCTAGCACCGAAGCGACGGTGCCTCCGCGTTCTTCACACGTACGGCTCGGGGACGTCTCCTCCTTCTTGATCCAGCAAGGGGTGGAGGAGAGGTTGATGGAGAACCGGCAGCACGACGGCGTGGTGGTGATGGTGGAGGAGAATTCCAGCAGGGCTTCGCCTAAGCACCGCGGGAGAAGAAGATGTTGTGGGAGAGGGAGGGCAGCA
Source organism: Secale cereale (assembly GCA_902687465.1). Taxonomy (NCBI): domain Eukaryota; kingdom Viridiplantae; phylum Streptophyta; class Magnoliopsida; order Poales; family Poaceae; genus Secale; species Secale cereale. Next base: position 578,970,763 of record LR738715.1, on the reverse strand, counting down.
CCGAGGCACAAACTGTGTTGGCTGCCCTCCCTTTGCCCCACTATATATAGGGGGGGTGGAGAGGTGAGGGCGCCCTAGGGTTTCCCCTTAGGGGGCCGGCGGCCAGGGCAAGGGGGGTGGCGGCCAAGGCAGGGGGGGCGGCGGCCAGGGCCAGGCCCTAGGGTTTCCCCCCCTAGGTGCCTTGCCCCCCAAGGCTAGGGGGTGCGGCCACCCTAGAGGGGTCCACCCCCCTTGGCGCACAAGGAGAGGGCCCAGGGGGGCGCACAGCCCCCTGAGGGCTGTGGTGTTCCCCCTTGTGGCCCATTAGGCCCAGAACTGCTTCCGGACCCCCGAAACCGCTTTCCGGTACTCCGCCGATTTCCCGATGCTCCCCGGAACACTTCCGGACTCCGAAACCTTTCATCCTATATATCAATCTTCGTCTCCGGACCATTCCGGAGACCCTCGTCACGTCCGGGATCTCATCCGGGACTCCGAACAACCTTCGGTAACCATACACTTTTCTCACTAACAACCCTAGTGTCACCGAACGTTAAGTGTGTAGACCCTGCGGGTTCGGAAACCATGTAGACATGACCGAGACACTCCCAGGTCAATAACCAATAGTGGGATCTGGATACCCATATTGGTTCCCACATGTTTCTCGATGATCTCATCGGATGAACCACGATGTCAAGGATTCAGGCAATCCCGTATACAGTTCCCTTTGTCTCGTCGGTATGTTACTTGCCCGAGATTCGATCGTCGGTATCTCTATACCTAGTTCAATCTCGTTACCGGCAAGTCTCTTTACTCGTTACTGTAATACATAATCCCGTGACCAACTACTTAGTCACTTTGAGCTCATTGAGATGACGTATTACCGAGTGGGCCCGGAGATACCTCTCCGTCACACGGAGTGACAAATCCCAGTCTTGATCCATGTCAACTCAACAGACACCCTCGGAGATACCTGTAGAGTACCTTTATAGTCACCCAGTTACGTTGCAACGTTTGGTACACACAAAGCACTCCTACGGTGTCAGTGAGTTACATGATCTCATGGTCATAGGAACTTATACTTGACATGCAGAAAACTATAGCGATAACTGACACGATCAAAAGCTATGTTAACGTTTGGGTCTCGTCCATCACATCATTCTCCTAATGATGTGATCCCGTTATCAAATGACCACTCATGTCTATGACCTGGAAACTGCGGTCATCTTTGATCAACGAGCTAGTCCTGTAGAGGCTCACTAGGGACACAAAGTCTGTCTATTCATCCACACGTGTATCTGAGTTTCCAATCAATACAATTATAGCATGGATAATAAACGATTATCATGAACAAGGAAATATAATAATAACTCTTTTATTATTGCCTCTAGGGCATATTTCCAACAGTCTCCCACTTGCACTAGAGTCAATAATCTAGCATTACAAGGTAATGAATCTAACACCCATAGAGTCTTGGTGTTGATCGTGCTTAGCCCGTGGAAGAGGCTTAGTCAACGGATCTGCAACATTCAAATCCGTGTGTACTTTGCAAATGTTTATGTCCTCCTCCTTGACCGAATCGCGGATGGAATTGAAGCGTCGCTTTATGTGTCTGGTCCTCTTGTGAAACCTTGGTTCCTTGGCTAGAGCAATGGCACCAGTGTTGTCACAGAACAGAGTCATTGGGTTCAGTGCACTAGGCACAACTCCAAGATCTGTCATGAACTCCTTCATCCAGACACCTTCCTTTGCCGCCTCCGAGGCAGCTATATACTCCGCTTCACATGTAGAATCAGCTACCACGCTCTGCTTGGAACTGCACCAGCTTACCGCTCCCCGTTGAGAATATATACGTATCCGGTTTGTGACTTAGAGTCATCCGGATCAGTGTCAAAGCTTGCATCGACGTAACCCTTTACGACGAGCTCTTGATCACCTCCATAAACGAGAAACATATCCTTAGTCCTTTTCAGGTACTTTAGGATATTCTTGACCGCTGTCCAGTGATCCATACCAGGATTACTCTGAAACCTTCCGGCCATACTTATGGCAAGGCTGACATCTGGTCTTGTGCACAGCATTGCATACATGATAGAGCCTATGGCTGAAGCATAGGGGACGACACTCATCTTTTCTCTATCATCCGCAGTCACTGGGCATTGAGTCTTACTCAACTTCGTACCTTGCAATACCGGCAAGAACCCCTTCTTGGATTGATCCATTTTGAACTTCTTCAAAACTTTATCAAGGTATGTGCTTTGTGAAAGTCCTATCAAGCGTCTTGATCTATTTCTATAGATCTTGATGCCCAATATGAAAGCAGCTTCACCGAGATCTTTCATCGAAAAACTCTTGTTCAAATACCCCTTCACGCTATCCAAAAATTCTATATTGTTTCCAATCAGCAATATGTCATCCACATATAATATTAGAAACGCTATAGAGCTCCCACTCACTTTCTTGTAAATACAAGCTTCATTGTAAACTTGTATGAACCCAAACGCTTTGATCACCTCATCAAAACGAAGATTCCAACTCCGAGATGCTTGCACCAGCCCATAAATGGAACGCTGGAGCTTGCATACTTTGTCAGCATTCTCTGGATCGACAAAACCTTCTGGTTGCATCATATACAACTCTTCCTTAAGAAAACCGTTAAGGAACGCTGTTTTGACATCCATCTGCCAAATTTCATAATCGAAATATGCAGCTATTGCTAACATGATTCGGACGGATTTAAGCATCGCTACGGGTGAGAAAGTCTCATCGTAGTCAATCCCTTGAACTTGTGAAAAACCCTTTGCCACAAGTCGAGCTTTATACACGGTGACATTACCGTCAGCGTCCGTCTTCCTCTTAAAAATCCATTTGTTCTGAATGGCCTTCCGCCCTTCAGGTAATACTTCCAAAGTCCATACTTTGTTTTCATACATGGATCCCATCTCGGATTTCATGGCCTCTAACCATTTGTCGGAATCTGGGCCTACCATCGCTTCTCCATAGCTCGTAGGTTCACCGTTGTCTAACAACATGACCTCCAAGACAGGGTTACCATACCACTCAGGTGCAGTGCGTACCCTTGTCGACCTACGAGGTTCAGTAGTGACTTGATCAGAAGCTTCTTGATCATAATCATTGGCTTCCTCTTCAACCTCTGCAGGCTCCACAAAAACATCTTTCTGTGCTGCGCTACTTTCTGGTTGAAGCAGAGGTTCAATAACCTCATCAAGTTCTACCTTCCTCCCACTCAATTCTTTCGAGAGAAACTCTTTCTCGAGAAAGGATCCGTTCTTAGCAACAAACACTTTGCCCTCGGATCTGAGATAGAAGGTGTACCCAACTGTTTCTTTTGGGTATCCTATGAAGACACATTTGTCCGCTTTGGGTTCGAGCTTTTCTGGCTGAAGCCTTTTGACATAAGCATCGCAACCCCAAACCTTGAGAAAAGACAACTTCGGTTTCTTACTAAACCATAGTTCATACGGTGTTGTCTCAACGGACTTAGATGGAGCCCTATTTAAAGTGAATGCAGCTGTCTCTAACGCATATGCCCAAAACGATAGTGGCAAATCGGCAAGAGACATCATAGAACGTACCATATCTAATAGGGTTCGATTACGACGTTCGGACACACCATTACGCTGTGGTGTTCCAGGTGGCGTCAACTGTGAAACAATTCCACATTTTCTTAAGTGATCACCAAACTCATAACTCAGATATTCTCCCCCTCGATCAGATCGTAGGAACTTGATCTTCTTGTTACGATGATTTTCAACTTCACTCTGAAATTGCTTGAACTTTTCAAAAGTTTCAGACTTATGCTTCATCAAGTAAATATACCCATATCTACTTAAGTCGTCAGTGAAGGTGAGAAAATAACGATATCCACCGCGCGCCGTTACACTCATCGGACCGCACACATCAGTATGTATGATTTCCAATAAGTCACTTGCCCGTTCCATTGTCCCTGAAAACGGGGTCCTTGTCATCTTGCCCATGAGGCACGGCTCGCATGTGTCAAGTGATTCAAAATCAAGAGACTCCAGAAGTCCATCAGCATGGAGCTTCCTCATGCGTTTCACGCCGATATGACCGAGACGGCAGTGCCACAAGAAAGTGGTATTATCATTATCTACTCTACATCTTTTGGCATCAATGTTATGAACATGTGTATCATCACTATCGAGATTCAATAAGAATAAACCCCTAACTTCGGGTGCATGACCATAAAAGGTATTACTCATATAAATAGAACAACCATTATTCTCTGACTTAAATGAGTAACCGTCTCGCAATAAACAAGATCCAGATATAATGTTCATGCTTAACGCAGGCACTAAATAACAATTATTCAGGTTCATAACTAATCCCGATGGTAATCGAAGAGCGAGCGTGCCGACGGCGATCACATCAACCTTGGAACCGTTTCCCACGCGCATCGTCACTTCGTCCTTCGCCAGCCTCCGTTTATTCCGCAGTTCCTGTTTAGAGTTGCAAATGTGAGCAACCGAACCGGTATCAAATACCCAGGCACTACAACGAGAGTTGGTAAGGTACACATCAATAACATGTATATCACATATACCTTTGTTGTTGTTGGCCCCCTTCTTGTCCGCCAGATACTTGGGGCAGTTCCGCTTCCAGTGGCCATTTCCCTTGCAATAGAAACACTCAGTCTCTGGCTTGGGCCCAGCCTTGGGTTTCTTCACTGGATTAGCAACTGCTTTGCCACCCTTCTTAGAGTTACCCTTCTTGCCCTTGCCATTCTTTTTGAAACTGGTGGTCTTATTGACCATCAACACTTGATACTCCTTCTGGATGTCTGCCTCAGCGACTTTCAGCATCGAAAACAGCTCGGCGATGGTCTTGTTCATCCCTTGCATGTTATACTGCTGCACGAAGCTCTTGTAGCTTGGAGGGAGTGACTGGAGAATTCTGTCAATGATAGCCTCATCCGGGAACACAAGTCCCAGATCAGCTATGCGGGTATAGTACCCAGACATCTTCAGCAAGTGCTCACTGACAGACGAATTCTCCTCCATCTCGCAAGCGAAGAATTTATCGGTGGTCTCATACCTCTCGATCTTAGCATTCTTCTCAAAGATGAACTTCAACTCTGTGTACATCTCATATGCACCATGACGTTCAAAACGCCTTTGAAGTCCTCCTTCCAAGCCGTACAACATGGCACACTGCACTATCGAATAGTCATCCGAACGCGTCTGCCAGACGTTCATAACGTCCGCAGAGGCTCCAGGAGCGGGGGGGTCACCTAGCGGTGCATTTAGGACATAAACCTTTTGGGCAGCTGTGAGGATGATCCTCAGATTGCGGAGCCAGTCCACAAAGTTGCTCCCGTCATCTTTCAGTTTAGCTTTCTCTAGGAACGCATTAAAATTCAGGGGAGCTACTGCGCGAGCCATCTACAACCAAAATTTGCAAAGACATTTTAGACTATTGTTCATGATAAGTGAGTTATTACCTAATCAAATTAATTATAACTCCCACTCAAATTGACATCCTTCCGGTCATTCGAGCGTGACATGATCCAAATTCACCAACCCAAGTCCGATCATCACCTGAGATGAGGTGGTGTCAATGGTGAACATCAACATGTTGATCATATCTACTATATGACTCATGCTCGACCTTTCGGTCCTCCGTGTTCCGAGGCCATGTCTGTACATGCTAGGCTCGTCAAGTCTAACCCGAGTGTTCTGCATGTGCAAAACTGGCTTGCACCCGTTGTATGCGAACGTAGAGTCTATCACACCCGATCATCACGTGGTGCTTCGAAACGACGAACCTTCGCAACGGCGCACACTCGGGGGGAACACAATTTTATCTTGAAATTTTAGTGAAGGATCATCTTATAATGCTACCGTCGTCCTAAGCAAAATAAGATGCATAAAAGGATTAACATCACATGCAAATCATAAGTGACATGATATGGCCATCAACTCGTGCTTTTGATCTCCATCTCCAAAGCACCGGCATGATCTCCATCATCGTGTCGCCATCGGGGTTGTCGGCGCCCACCATGCTCTTACTACTATTGCTACCGTTTAGCGATAAAGTAAAGCATTACAAAGCGCTTAATGATTGACACGCAGGTCATACAAAAATTAAAGACAACCCTATGGCTCCTGCCGGTTGCCGTATGCATCGACATGCAAGTCGATATTAACTATTACAACATGATCATCTCATACATCAAATATAACTCATCATGTCATTGGCCATATCATATCACATACATACCCTGCAAAAACAAGTTAGACGTCCTCTAATTTGTTGTTGCATGTTTTACGTGGCTGCTATGGGTATCTAGCAAGAACGCTTCTTACCTACGCAAAACCACAACGGTGATATTCAAGTTGCTATTTAACCTTCTACAAGGACCACCTTGTTCTATTCCGATTCAACTAAGATAGGAGAGACAGACACCCGCCAGCCATCTTATGCAACAAAAGTCACATGTCTGTCGATGGAACCGGTCTCATGTACGTGGACATGTAAAGTTGGTCCGGGCCGCTTCATCCTATAATACCGCTGAATCAAGAAAGACTAAGGAGGGCAGCAATTTAAACATCAACGCCACAAACCCTTTTGTGTTCTACTCGAGAAAGCATCTACGCAAGATCCTAGCTCATGATGCCACTGTTGGGGAACGTTGCATGGAAAACAAAATTTTTTTCTCTACGTTCACCAAGATCAATCTAGTAGATGCAACTACGAGGGGAGAGTAGGATCCACATACCCTTGTAGATCGCTAAGCGGAAGCGTTATGAACGCGGATGATGGAGTCGTACTCGTCGCGATTCAGATCGCCGAAGACCTAGCACCGAAGCGACGGTGCCTCCGCGTTCTTCACACGTACGGCTCGGGGACGTCTCCTCCTTCTTGATCCAGCAAGGGGTGGAGGAGAGGTTGATGGAGAACCGGCAGCACGACGGCGTGGTGGTGATGGTGGAGGAGAATTCCAGCAGGGCTTCGCCTAAGCACCGCGGGAGAAGAAGATGTTGTGGGAGAGGGAGGGCAGCACCGAGGCACAAACTGTGTTGGCTGCCCTCCCTTTGCCCCACTATATATAGGGGGGGTGGAGAGGTGAGGGCGCCCTAGGGTTTCCCCTTAGGGGGCCGGCGGCCAGGGCAAGGGGGGGGCGGCGGCCAAGGCAGGGGGGGCGGCGGCCAGGGCCAGGCCCTAGGGTTTCCCCCCCTAGGTGCCTTGCCCCCCAAGGCTAGGGGGTGCGGCCACCCTAGAGGGGTCCACCCCCCTTGGCGCACAAGGAGAGGGCCCAGGGGGGGGCGCACAGCCCCCTGAGGGCTGTGGTGTTCCCCCTTGTGGCCCATTAGGCCCAGAACTGCTTCCGGACCCCCGAAACCGCTTTCCGGTACTCCGCCGATTTCCCGATGCTCCCCGGAACACTTCCGGACTCCGAAACCTTTCATCCTATATATCAATCTTCGTCTCCGGACCATTCCGGAGACCCTCGTCACGTCCGGGATCTCATCCGGGACTCCGAACAACCTTCGGTAACCATACACTTTTCTCACTAACAACCCTAGCGTCACCGAACGTTAAGTGTGTAGACCCTGCGGGTTCGGAAACCATGTAGACATGACCGAGACACTCCCAGGTCAATAACCAATAGCGGGATCTGGATACCCATATTGGTTCCCACATGTTTCTCGATGATCTCATCGGATGAACCACGATGTCAAGGATTCAGGCAATCCCGTATACAGTTCCCTTTGTCTCGTCGGTATGTTACTTGCCCGAGATTCGATCGTCGGTATCTCTATACCTAGTTCAATCTCGTTACCGGCAAGTCTCTTTACTCGTTACTGTAATACATAATCTCATGACCAACTACTTAGTCACTTTGAGCTCATTGAGATGACGTATTACCGAGTGGGCCCGGAGATACCTCTCCGTCACACGGAGTGACAAATCCCAGTCTTGATCCATGTCAACTCAACAGACACCCTCGGAGATACCTGTAGAGTACCTTTATAGTCACCCAGTTACGTTGCGACGTTTGGTACACACAAAGCACTCCTACGGTGTCAGTGAGTTACATGATCTCATGGTCATAGGAACTTATACTTGACATGCAGAAAACTATAGCGATAACTGACACGATCAAAAGCTATGTTAACGTTTGGGTCTCGTCCATCACATCATTCTCCTAATGATGTGATCCCGTTATCAAATGACAACTCATGTCTATGACCTGGAAACTGCGGTCATCTTTGATCAACGAGCTAGTCCTGTAGAGGCTCACTAGGGACACAAAGTCTGTCTATTCATCCACACGTGTATCTGAGTTTCCAATCAATACAATTATAGCATGGATAATAAACGATTATCATGAACAAGGAAATATAATAATAACTCTTTTATTATTGCCTCTAGGGCATATTTCCAACACCTCGTGCCAGCTTGCCTGTCTGCAGGAGACAAAACTTGACCATGTGGACAAGTTTGTGGTTGCCTTCCTCGGGGGCAACAGACTAAAAACATACACGCAACGCCCGGCTAATGGGACTAGAGGAGGGATTCTTTTACTTTGGGATGATAATGTGGTCGACGTCTCCGGGGTCACAACCTCGACATATTGCCTTTCGGCCATGGTTCGGATACGAGCGACTGACGTATGCTTTTTTATCACCTCCGTCTACGGTCCCACTGATCACTCGTGCAAAGATGCGTTTTTCGCCGAGCTAATCTCCCACAAACCACCGTCGGGTGTGGCATGGCTTGCTCTGGGGGACTTCAACCAAATTTACAGGGCTAGAGACAAAAATAAGAGAAATGTTAACCTGGCTAGGATCAACTGGTTTCGATCTACACTACAATCTTGTGAGCTCAAGGAAATCCATCTGCAAAATAGGCGCTTCACTTGGAGTAATGAGAGGGAGAACCCGACCCTCTGCAAGCTAGACTCCTTCTTTTGCAATGCGGCTTGGGATACAACTTTCAACACGCATGTGCTCCATGCACTGTCCTCTTCTCTCTCGGATCACTGCCCACTGCTGCTGGCGGATGATAGGTGCCCCAGGAGGCCGCGGTCTTTCAAATTTGAGAATTTCTGGGTATCCTTACCTGGTTTCAACGAAGTGGTTCAAAAAGCTTGGAGTGAGAGTGTAATGCCCAGGATGGGACTATACCTCCTACGTGTCGAGGCACGACTTAAAGGTATAAGCCCATCCTAGAATGATCTCAAGTTTGGTATCTTTGCACGACTCATGTAAAAGAGGGATTAAATTGCAAAAGGAGATAGTTGGCTTACACTCGCCACTTCACACAATACATTACATAAGCAATCATCATTCAAAACATCACAACCCGACTACGGGTGAAGATCCAAAGAAAGATACCAAAACAACATAAAGCCACAGGTCAGGATCGAATCCTAGTAGAAACCACTACTGATCGTCGAAACATCACAAGCAAACGGCCACAAACTACATCGAGCTCCCAGTGAAGAACTTGAACCAGCTTCTGCATCAACTCGGCTGAACCTACATCTGGTGTTGTAGTATATGTGAGCCACGAGGACTCAGCAATCCCATAACCATGGGTAACAAGAGTAGCAAAGCTTTGTGGGTAGGAAGAGGTAAAGTGGTGAGGTTGCAGCAGCGGCTAAGCATAATATGGTGGCTAACTTACGAGTACAAGAATAAGATGAGCATCTACGCAAACGGTCGCAAAAGTAGTGATCGCTAAAGATCCTGAACTACATACGAATCAAACATAACCCCACCGTGTTCTCTTCTCAAAGTGAAAAGAGACAGTCACGGTTACTCACACAGTTGTGTCTTTTACTTCGGATCCTCTGTCAAGTTTTCTACAACCGGACATTAACAAATTCCAATCTGCCACATAACCGCGGGCACGGCTTTCGAAAGATCATAACCCTGCAGGGGTGTCCCAACTTAGCCCATCACAAGCTCTCACGATTAGCTGAAGTGATAAATATAATATCATCACTCCTTATCTTAGGGAAAAATCCGATCAGGCTCGGCATCCCGGTAGCACAAGTCATTTCGACAATGGTAAAACAAGTCCAGCAAGACCTCCCGGTGTGTCGACACCCTGATAGTAGCCGCGCGTATCTCGTCTCAGGACACTACCGGATGGGTGAAGCTACGGGTTATACCAGATACCTCGGGTTTCCCCAAGGCGGCCCCGCAGGCTCCCCGTTTGGGACCAACACCATCAGCACTGGCCCCCCCTGCTATGTAGAATTAAGAATCCTCGGGTAGCGCTAACTCCCTATGCAATTTAATTAATTAATTAAGTTGTTATTATGAGCAAATTAAAACCAAAGTTGGGCCTTGCTGGAGGAGTTTTATTCAAAGTCGAACTGTCAAGGGGTCCCCATCCACCCATCGTGTAAGGAACGCAAAATCAAGGAACATAATGCCGGTTTATCGGCGCCTAAGGTGGCATGAGTGGAACAAAACACCGAGCAAAAGGCCAAGCCTTCCACCCATGCCCAGTATATAGGTGTGTTAATAATTATTATAGATATTGTGATATAACAACAACAAGTTCCCTCCTGGAACGGACTTCATCTTCACCTGCAACTAACAACGCTATAAGAGGGACTGAGCAAGCGAGGCTGAGCAAGCGGATAACATAGCCAAACAGTGGTTTTGCTAGGAAGGTGTCAAGGTTAGAGGTTTCATGGCAACAAGGAGAGGCTGACATAAAAGATGGGTATCGCGACATGTAACGATAGCATCGAGACAACTAAGCATGGCAATGGTAGTAAAGGTATCCAAGGGTATGATCATCTTGCCTGGGAATCCACAAGGGAGAAGAACGGATCCATGAAGTAGACGGAGCAACGTCGAGCGAATCCTCACAACTCCGGAACGAAACCGAAGCTATCAAGAGAAGCAACCGGAAAGAAGGAAACAACACGGTAAACACTCAAGCATAAACATGGCATACGATGCACAATCAAGTATGATGCATGTCCGGTTTAAACATGCATGGCATGGCAAAGTGCACAAACAACACTACAAGTTAAGTAGAGCTCAATATGCAACGAGTTGCATATTGACGAAACACCACATTATAATTATTTAGTTGACTCTCGTTTATTTACAAGACAAGATTAAATGTTTTTAACATGGCAAGAGGTGAAGCATAATAAAACTACACTATTTAGACATTTTAAATGAGGCCGGAAAATAACAACAACATATCCGGAAATCCCCATGAGCATGTTTAATAATTATAAGCAAACAACAATTAAACATTCTCATGTTGTTATCATGATGCGGATGACATGATTAAGTTTATGCAATTATTAAATAAAGGTTGACTTAAAAGAGATATGAAGCATCGTCACCGTGGTGGAAGGAAAGGGGGCCACGGCAATGATCCGAAAATGATGCAACGCATCATATCGGTTCCGGTAACTCGTTGAGAGACCGATGCAAAAGATAGATGACGAAGCGAGCGGAACAAGATGAAAGGTGGGGCGATCCCGTTACCGGGTTCCCACGAGTCGGCGACGAGGCAACCGAGGAACAAGACAAAAGGTCGAAACGGCCACGGTGCACACACGGGAAACATTTCATACAACACAAGCATCTCACGGGTCATCCACGGGGTCGTCTCGGTATACCTTCAGAACAGTCGTTTCGGGGCGGTTCGAGATCGTAGAGGAAGGAGTCGTTCTCGTTTCCGAAGAGGAAGTAGTTGTTCACGGGTCTTCGGCGACGGTAGAAGTTCACGTTACGTGTCGTGGTACTTGCGACGTCGTGTAGTTGTTTCCGTTCGTAGATGTACTTGTCGTTCACGAGGTCGCCAACGAGTAGTCGTGGTACTTGGCGCTTCCGGCGACGGTAGTGGAAGTAGTGGTACTTGTCGAGTCGGTCATCGTACACGGGGCGACGGTAGTGGTACTTGGTGTTTCCGGGCGTCGGTAGTCGTACACGGGGGTCGTCGAGCGTAGAGGTACTCATTTCCATAGATGTTCGGGTGCATACGTAGAGGTACTTGGTCGGGTCGCCGTGTACTCGTTCGGGTCATCTGTCAATTCAACAATACAAGGCAACGCAACACAAAAAAAACACAGGAGCTAACAAAAAGGGCAGCACGGGGAAGAGTCCGCGGGCACTGGATCCGTTGCTGGAAAGGACGGGTGCATCTTGGCGCTGGACAGCAAGGAACGGCACGGGACTTGGAGACGAGGCGAGGACGCGGCACCGTGGTAGTAGCCGCTGGAGGGGCGCTGGAGGCAGCAGGACGGCGCGCTGGAGATGGAGCTCGGGCTGGAGATCGATGGGCGCGGGGCCACGGCGCTGGACGAGAGGCGCAGAGACGGCCGGTTGCTCAGCGCAGGGCGCTCCTGGCCTTGCTGGACGGTGAGGCGCGGAGATCCTGCTGGAGAGGAGCACACACGGCGCGAAACTAGCTCTTGGCGACGGGGCCGGCGGGGCTCGGGCGTCGCGGGCGCTTGGCGCTCGCCTGGAGAGGAGGCGCTGCAGGTCCTCGGGCGCGGAGGCAGGGCGAGGAGACGGCCTCGGTGGGAGCCAGGCGCGCGGAGAAGAGCTCGGGCGCGGCTGCTGGGAGCCGCAGAGGAGGGCGACGGTGCCCTAGAATCGGCAGAGGAGCGATGGGCTCGGGCTCCAGGCGAAAGAGCCAGAGGGGTGAGGCTCGAGAGGGAAACGGGCAGAGGCGAGAGGATGAGGCGCTCGAGGGAGAGATGCTGCGAGGGGGAGCGAGGGAATCGGCGGCGGCGCTGAGGGAAAGAATGGGGAGAAGCTGCGGGAGCGATGGGATCGGCTCGCTAGGGTTGCGGGAGTTGTCGGGCCAGGGTGGCCAGGATGGGCCGGCTGGGCTAGTGGGAGGCCTGAGAGGCTGGAGGGAAGGCCTAGGGAGGCCGGCTGGGCCAAGAGGCTGCTGGGCTGCTCTCCTTCTTCTTATTTCTTAGCAGAAAAAACAAATAAGGAGAGAGCCAAAAATAAAAAGAAAAGAGGCAAAGGATAAGAATAAAATGATGGACATTTTTGTAAGGCTTACAGAATAATTCCAACCTCACAAAAATAGTTCCCACAAAAAGGAAAGTGCAAACTAAAATAAATAGCTTACCTCAAGGAGTTTGAAAAGAGTCTAGATAACTGGAGGAGCCTCGAAAATAACGGAAAAGAATTATTGGCAAGATTTTGAAGGTGAAACTCGAAGTGAAAAGACATGGGGAAAATTATGCAAGTGTGTTATGGTGATTCCGAAGCAATGGAATAATTAATAAATATAGCTCCCTAAATATTGAGAGGCTTTTATATGTTATAAAGAGAAGTCATCCTCCCTCGATTTAAATGGACCGAAGGTCCACACGATTTATTTAGGTTGAGATGCAAAATAAAAAGACATGATGGCATGATGACATGATGCAATGCAAAATAAATTACACAAGCACAAAGAACACACGGGAGAACCCGGAACATCTGGAATCTTCTGGGACGTCGGTCTTCGGGCGTCACAACTCTCCCACACTAACAGAGGATCTCGACCCGAGATCCTAGAGATATCACCGGGTAAAAACGGAAGAGGAAGAGGTAAAACAAAGTTGCTTCTTAGACGAACGAGTGAAACCAAAGAACCTTAAGAGGTTGAACAAGATGAAAGAAGAATACAACGGAGATGAACGAAGATGAAAACTCCGTTAGAAAAGAGGAACAAGGAACATTATGAGAACCTTGAAGGTTGAAAGACATGAAACAAGTGCTCATGGACGGAAAGAATATGAAACCGCAATGGTATGGCTAAGGAATAAGAATGACAGAATTTGGACAGCACTCCGTCTGAAAATGGGAGGAATTAATAAGAACTTGAGGAGATGGAATGATACTTGATGAAATCAACAACATATTGCCTCCGAAACAATTGAAAGAATGGCATATAAATCACTGAAAGAATTGAACGGAGAGAAAAAGACAACTTCTCCCAAAATGAATTTGAAAGAGCATCCTTACGAAGAAGGGTTGAACGGAGTTGTTAGAAATTGAACAACGAAAGAATAAGCTTGATGTGGGCTTATGGAAAACATCTCAAAATTAAGAGGTGACAACCAGCCACTGGCGAAAACATTAGATTGGATTGAGATCAACAAGGAGACGATAAACTTATCTCACCGGGAGGATAAATGAAGAACTTGGGTCATTTGTAAGCACCACAATACCACAATCCTTAGGGAAAGCTTTTAGGTGAATTATAACCCAAGATAACTCCAAGGGATACAATGAGGGGTTGAAAGGATCTCCTGAACACGGAAAATGATGGTTTTAAATATCTCATTGTTGACAACTTGTGAATCATGAAACATGAATGAAAATTGTCAAAAATGACATAACACCATGTGAAAAGATAAGGAAGAACGGATTGCAATTGGAAAGCATGATGAAAATGCTTGAGCTCCAACAAGAATGTTGATGAAGACTTCAAGGATGAATTAAATCTTGAAGAACCACCAAGAGAACTCCGGTAATGAAAGCATGAGAAGTGAAAGATGAAAAAGAATAAGACTCAAGGCCAACGATGAATTAGATTGAGGTTTGAAATGATATAATTGAAATAACTTGGAGCTCCGGAAAACAGGATGAACAACTTAGAACCGAGAATATGATATGATGAACAAGCTCCGGAAAAGAGGTTAACACTTGAAGGAATAAGAATAAGAATTATGTCATGCATATCCTTCACCAATTTAAATTGATGGCAACCAAAGGATTTGGCATACTACTTATCCTCGTTGGAAAGGATTGGAGAGATCTCGCACAAGCTTGGGTAATTCTTCAACGAACCACCGGTAGGATTGTGAAAAGAACAAATGAATTAAAATGATAACAACGGAATGGTAATCTTGAAATAACCACCGTAATAATATGGAGACGAACGAAGAGGCATCAATGAAGAATATTTGGAGAACGAAGTTGAAAACTGAGAACGAAGAAATATGCTGAAATGATGGCCTTCGGAGGAACACAAAGAAAAGAATTCATGAAATGCTTCGGATGGCATAAACGAATTCCTCACAATCTGGAAAATAATGAGGACGGCATGAAGCTAGAACCACGAATCTTGAAGAGGACGGGTCAAAATTGAAGAGAAACACTTCTCCGATCTTCAAATGTTGAGAATGAAGACGATAAATGCCATAAGAAATGTTGAGCACTCCGGAATGAAGAATTAAAAAAAAGGTTGAACCAACGATGAAAAAAAATTGAAAGCGATCTTGGGGAAGGCATGTGACTGATGGAAATCATTCTTACGTCACACTTGAAAAGAATTTGAGTATAACTCCGGAAAAATTAGAAGAGTCAGGTAAGATCATGGGAAAAGACCTGTGGGTTAGGGCCCACTAAAGAAATCACCGTTGAAAAAGATTTCTTAAAAGATATAGCACCGGCTGAATTAACATGGCTTGAGTAAGATGACAATCCTCAAAATAACTTGACAGGATTAAGAATGAAATTATGAATCTTCAGCACTCCGGATATGAATAACAAGAGGAGAATGATTAATTGGTGCACCGGAATAAGAAAACATTGTGAAAAGAGGAAAAAGATAAAATCAACACCGAAATCTTGAATTACATCCACCGGCAGAATTTAAGAACAAAAGAATGATGAACTTGAAGCTCTTGAGCATCTTCACGATAAATCACCGGATAAGAACATTGAAGGAAAGAATGAAGAAACATCACATGAATAAAATCATCTGAGAATTTCTGGCTCCAAGAAGAAGAAGGGTGGGAGGGTGGGGGAAAACAAAGACAACTTGGGATGAATGAAACAGACAAATCATTAGATTTCTCAATGACGTCCGTATGGAATAACTTGAAGAGAAGGCACACCGGTTGGAAAAGACTTAACATGAATATCTCGATGGTCAAGAAGAATTAGCACTCCCATAGAAATATGAGAACACCGATTAGGAAAGGTATGGAATCAACATTTGACATCGAAGCAACTCGAATACCAGAATGAAAACAAAACAAAGGATAGATATTTCGCAGCATCATCTTCACAATATCATTCGAACAGAGGATTGAACGAATGAATTCCGCAGGTACATCAGCTTGATGAGAAACCACTTGGAGAACAAAAGATAAAAAAATAAAAAAAAGGAACAAGGAACAGATAGAACAAATACAAGATAGAAGCTTCGTTCGACATCTTCGTGCTGAAAGCTCATGGAACGTGTTACAAAAGGGTTTTGTCATCCCCGGATCAGCATAGCCAAGGACCCTTTAAGATGCAACTCCCGATCAGAACAAGTCCATAAAACCACTTCACTCAATGTAGAACCCCGAACTTCATATCGTGCATCCGTTGGAAGAATGCCTAGAACTACTAGATGAACCCACCTATAGATTTACGAAAGTTTCCAGTTATGCAATCAGGTGTTGGGGATACACGGGAAGCACCGCGCAATCAACTCTAAACCTACATCCAGGTGTATCCATCCTTCAACACATAACCAGTCTTTCTCGGAAACTGTTTACCTCGGACCTTCGAAACGCATCCACTATACAAGCTATGGCAATACTCCCGAACTACCTCCCCAGTACTGGGTGATGTCGGGGTTATCTTGCCACTGGCCGTATAGGAGAGTTTTTCGATGTCGGCCGTCTTAAGTATTCTAGTACTGCCGCGATGGATTTGTGACGACAACACCTCGGAGCTCAACTCCCCGGGACACTACCACAACCCCTAATGACAGGAGGCATCGAGAACAATGTTCTCGTCACAAAGACATCGAAACAATCCAAACAATACTCGCGAGATCCTAAAAAAAATTTGGTCCAATTTTTGAAAGTAGAAGAGGCAAGAGTAGTCGTCAGGAGTCCTCACCAGAGTGAAAAGAGATGAGAAGCAAAGAAATCCTACTCTCCGATATAAATATAGGACTCAAAATATTTTCAGTGTGTGCCTAGAATCAACCGTCAACGATTCGATCAATCAGTGGGGGCTTCTAGGTCGGAGAAGGCTCTGATACCAACTTGTAGTGCCCAGGATGGGACTATACCTCCTACGTGTCGAGGCACGACTTAAAGGTATAAGCCCATCCTAGAATGATCTCAAGTTTTGTATCTTTGCACGACTCATGTAAAAGAGGGATTAAATTGCAAAAGGAGATAGTTGGCTTACACTCGCCACTTCACACAATACATTACATAAGCAATCATCATTCAAAACATCACAACCCGGCTACGGGTGAAGATCCAAAGAAAGATACCAAAACAACATAAAGCCACAGGTCAGGATCGAATCCTAGTAGAAACCACTACTGATCGTCGAAACATCACAAGCAAACGGCCACAAACTTCTTCGAGCTCCCAGTGAAGAACTTGAACAAGCTTCTGCATCAACTCGGCTGAACCTGCATCTGGTGTTGTAGTATCTGTGAGCCACGAGGACTCAGCAATCCCATAACCATGGGTAACAAGACTAGCAAAGCTTTGTGGGTAGGAAGAGGTAAAGTGGTGAGGTTGCAGCAGCGGCTAAGCATAATATGGTGGCTAACTTACGAGTACAAGAATAAGATGAGCATCTACGCAAACGGTCGCAAAAGTAGTGATCGCTAAAGATCCTGAACTACATACGAATCAAACATAACCCCACCGTGTTCTCTTCTCAAAGTGAAAAGAGACAGTCACGGTTACTCACACAGTTGTGTCTTTTACTTCGGATCCTCTGTCAAGTTTTCTACAACCGGACATTAACAAATTCCAATCTGCCACATAACCGCGGGCACGGCTTTCGAAAGATCATAACCCTGCAGGGGTGTCCCAACTTAGCCCATCACAAGCTCTCACGATTAGCTGAAGTGATAAATATAATATCATCACTCCTTATCTTAGGGAAAAATCCAATCAGGCTCGGCATCCCGGTAGCACAAGTCATTTCGACAATGGTAAAACAAGTCCAGCAAGACCTCCCGGTGTGTCGACACCCTGATAGTAGCCGCGCGTATCTCGTCTCAGGACACTATCGGATGGGTGAAGCTACGGGTTATACCAGATACCTCGGGTTTCCCCAAGGCGGCCCCGCAGGCTCCCCGTTTGGGACCAACACCATCAGCACTGGCCCCCCCTGCTATGTAGAATTAAGAATCCTCGGGTAGCGCTAACTCCCTATGCAATTTAATTAATTAATTAAATTGTTATTATGAGCAAATTAAAACCAAAGTTGGGCCTTGCTGGAGGAGTTTTATTCAAAGTCGAACTGTCAAGGGGTCCCCATCCACCCATCGTGTAAGGAACGCAAAATCAAGGAACATAATGCCGGTTTATCGGCGCCTAAGGTGGCATGAGTGGAACAAAACACCGAGCAAAAGGCCAAGCCTTCCACCCATGCCCAGTATATAGGTGTGTTAATAATTATTATAGATATTGTGATATAACAACAACAAGTTCCCTCCTGGAACGGACTTCATCTTCACCTGCAACTAACAACGCTATAAGAGGGACTGAGCAAGCGAGGCTGAGCAAGCGGATAACATAGCCAAACAGTGGTTTTGCTAGGAAGGTGTCAAGGTTAGAGGTTTCATGGCAACAAGGAGAGGCTGACATAAAAGATGGGTATCGCGACATGTAACGATAGCATCGAGACAACTAAGCATGGCAATGGTAGTAAAGGTATCCAAGGGTATGATCATCTTGCCTGGGAATCCACAAGGGAGAAGAACGGATCCATGAAGTAGACGGAGCAACGTCGAGCGAATCCTCACAACTCCGGAACGAAACCGAAGCTATCAAGAGAAGCAACCGGAAAGAAGGAAACAACACGGTAAACACTCAAGCATAAACATGGCATATGATGCACAATCAAGTATGATGCATGTCCGGTTTAAACATGCATGGCATGGCAAAGTGCACAAACAACACTACAAGTTAAGTGGAGCTCAATATGCAACGAGTTGCATATTGACGAAACACCACATTATAATTATTTAGTTGACTCTCGTTTATTTACAAGACAAGATTAAATTTTTTAACATGGCAAGAGGTGAAGCATAATAAAACTACACTATTTAGACATTTTAAATGAGGCCGGAAAATAACAACAACATATCCGGAAATCCCCATGAGCATGTTTAATAATTATAAGCAAACAACAATTAAACATTCTCATGTTGTTATCATGATGCGGATGACATGATTAAGTTTATGCAATTATTAAATAAAGGTTGACTTAAAAGAGATATGAAGCATCGTCACCGTGGTGGAAGGAAAGGGGGCCACGGCAATGATCCGAAAATGATGCAACACATCATATCGGTTCCGGTAACTCGTTGAGAGACCGATGCAAAAGATAGATGACGAAGCGAGCGGAACAAGATGAAAGGTGGGGCGATCCCGTTACCGGGTTCCCACGAGTCGGCGACGAGGCAACCGAGGAACAAGACAAAAGGTCGAAACGGCCACGGTGCACACACGGGAAACATTTCATACAACACAAGCATCTCACGGGTCATCCACGGGGTCGTCTCGGTATACCTTCAGAACAGCCGTTTCGGGGCGGTTCGAGATCGTAGAGGAAGGAGTCGTTCTCGTTTCCGAAGAGGAAGTAGTTGTTCACGGGTCTTCGGCGACGGTAGAAGTTCACGTTACGTGTCGTGGTACTTGCGACGTCGTGTAGTTGTTCCCGTTCGTAGATGTACTTGTCGTTCACGAGG
Source organism: Secale cereale (assembly GCA_902687465.1). Lineage (NCBI taxonomy): Eukaryota > Viridiplantae > Streptophyta > Magnoliopsida > Poales > Poaceae > Secale > Secale cereale. The sequence continues at coordinate 578,951,077 of LR738715.1, read as the reverse complement.
TCGCCAACGAGTAGTCGTGGTACTTGGCGCTTCCGGCGACGGTAGTGGAAGTAGTGGTACTTGTTGAGTCGGTCGTCGTACACGGGGCGACGGTAGTGGTACTTGGTGTTTCCGGGCGTCGGTAGTCGTACACGGGGGTCGTCGAGCGTAGAGGTACTCATTTCCGTAGATGTTCGGGTGCATACGTAGAGGTACTTGTTTCGAAGAGGTACTTGGTCGGGTCGCCGTGTACTCGTTCGGGTCATCTGTCAATTCAACAATACAAGGCAACGCAACACAAAAAAAACACAGGAGCTAACAAAAAGGGCAGCACGGGGAAGAGTCCGCGGGCACTGGATCCGTTGCTGGAAAGGACGGGTGCATCTTGGCGCTGGACAGCAAGGAACGACACGGGACTTGGAGACGAGGCGAGGACGCGGCACCCTGGTAGTAGCCGTAGGAGGGGCGCTGGAGGCAGCAGGACGGCGTGCTGGAGATGGAGCTCGGGCTGGAGATCGATGGGCGCGGGGCCACGGCGCTGGACGAGAGGCGCAGAGACGGCCGGTTGCTCAGCGCAGGGCGCTCCTGGCCTTGCTGGACGGTGAGGCACGGATATCCTGCTGGAGAGGAGCACACACGGCGCGGAGCTGGCTCTTGGCGACGGGGCCGGCGGGGCTCGGGCGTCGCGGGCGCTTGGCGCTCGCCTGGAGAGGAGGCGCTGCAGGTCCTCGGGCGCGGAGGCAGGGCGAGGAGACGGCCTCGGTGGGAGCCAGGCGAGGCCTTGGCGAGGCGCGCGAAGAAGAGCTCTGGCACGGCTGCTGGGAGCCGCAGAGGAGGGCGACGGCGCCCTGGAATCGGCAGAGGAGCGATGGGCTCGGGCTCCACGCGAGAGAGCCAGAGGGGTGAGGCTCGAGAGGGAAACGGGCAGAGGCGAGAGGATGAGGCGCTCGAGGGAGAGATGCTGCGAGGGGGAGCGAGGGAATCGGCGGCGGCGCTGAGGGAAAGAATGGGGAGAAGCTGCGGGAGCGATGGGATCGGCTCGCTAGGGTTGCGGGAGTTGTCGGGCCAGGGTGGCCAGGATGGGCCGGCTGGGCTGGTGGGAGGCCTGAGAGGCTGGAGGGAAGGCCTAAGGAGGCCGGCTGGGCCAAGAGGCTGCTGGGCTGCTCTCCTTCTTCTTATTTCTTAGCAGAAAAAACAAATAAGGAGAGAGCCAAAAATAAAAAGAAAAGAGGCAAAGAATAAGAATAAAATGATGGACATTTTTGTAAGGCTTTACGGAATAATTCCAACCTCACAAAAATAGTTCCCACAAAAAGGGAAGTGCAAACTAAAATAAATAGCTTACCTCAAGGAGTTTGAAAAGAGTCTAGATAACTGAAGGAGCCTCGAAAATAACGGAAAAGAATTATTGGCAAGATTTTGAAGGTGAAACTCGAAGTGAAAAGACATGGGGAAAATTATGCAAGTGTGTTATGGTGATTCCGAAGCAATGGAATAATTAATAAATATAGCTCCCTAAATATTGAGAGGCTTTTATATGTTATATAGAGAAGTCATCCTCCCTCGATTTAAATGGACCGAAGGTCCACACGATTTATTTAGGTTGAGATGCAAAATAAAAAGACATGATGGCATGATGACATGATGCAATGCAAAATAAATAACACAAGCACAAAGAACACACGGGAGAACCCGGAACATCTGGAATCTTCTGGGACGTCGGTCTTCGGGCGTCACAGAGAGTGTTGACCACACAGAGCCTTATCAAGTTCTTCATCACAGGCTAAAGAAAACAGTGCTTCGTCTAAGAGAGTGGAGCAGCAGGCTGTTCTCCGGGGCAAAGGTCCAATTTCATGCAGCCCTTCTGGTCATTCTCCGCCTTGACATCGCTCAAGAGGAGAGACCCCTCTCCCTCGAAGAGAGTGACCTTTGCTCAAGACTCAAACGGAGGGTGATTAGTCTGGCTGTGCTTGAGAGGGCGAGAAAGAGGCAGAGCGCCAGGATCACAAACTTGAAAGAGGGGGATGCGAACACAAATTTTTTCCACCGCCGCATAAATGGACGAAGATGGAAGAACCACATTCACAGGATCAAGCATGGACTTGGTTGGGTAACCGGGCACGAGGAAAAGGAGGAGATCATCCATGATCATTTCTCCAAGGTCATGGGCAGAGGAAGATCGAGCAATATAGATTTTAACTGGGGAGAGCTTGGCCCCGAGCAGCATGAGCATGATCTTCATGACCTTGCTGATACAATCACCGAAGAGGAGGTTTGGGAGGCCATAAAAGATATGCCCTCTGATAAAGCGCCCAGTCCGGATGGATTCACCGGAACTTTCTTCAAAAAGTGCTGGGAAGTTATCAAACATGATATTATGAAGGTTATCCAATGCTTTGATTCGCTTCACACCGCCAACCTTCAATGGGTTAACTCCGCCAATGTTGTTCTATTGCCCAAAAAGGAAGGTGCTGAAGGCATTTTAGACTATAGGCCAATCAGCCTCATACATGCCATAGCCAAAATCATCGCCAAAATTCTATCGCTTCGTTTAGCTCCCCACATGGACGATCTCATCTCCAACGCCCAAAGTGCATTCATTAAAATGAGAAGCATTCACGACAACTTCATGTACGTTCGGAGTTTTGCGAGACGGCTCCACAAGAACAAGACCCCCGCCCTTCTTTTCAAGCTTGACATTCGAAAGGCTTTCGACTCGGTCAAATGGGGCTATTTTCTTGACCTTCTTCAACGCCGTGGTTTCCCCGCCAAGTTCTGGGATTGGATTGCCGCGCTTCTATCCTCATCGTCCTCGCGCATCATGCTCAACGGGCTGCCCGGCCCACCAATCAAGCACGGCCAGGGTTTTCGGCAGGGGGACCCCCTCTCTCCACTCTTATTCGTCCTCGCAATTGATCCTTTGCACCAGATCCTCGACTTGGCCACTCGGAAAGGTCTCCTCCATAAAATCCGTGGACGCGGGTCTTTCATGAGAACCTCACTACATGCGGACGACGCGGCGGTATTCGTGGCTCCTGTCAAAACAGACATTGATAACCTAGCCTCGGTCATGAGATGCTTTGGAGAGGTGACGGGCCTGCGCACAAACTTCGAAAAAAGCTCGGTTGTGCCAATTCGATGCAATCATCTTAATATTGAGCACATTCTCGAAAGCGTGCCGGCGGCTCGTGCATCTTTCCCCATGAAATATCTGGGCCTGCCGCTTTCGGTGTGGCAGCTGAAGAAGGTGGATTTCCAATACCTTGAAGACAAAGCTGCCGGAAAACTGGTCACTTGGGAAGGCCAATACATCACCACCATTGGTCGCACGACCTTAGTCAAGTCAGTCATTTCATCCCAAGCGGTGTTTTCCATCACACCACTAATTGTTCCGACTGGCACTCTGGACAGCATCAACAAACTTGAAAGGGCTTTCCTTTGGTCCGGCTCTGATAAAACAACAGGGGCCAAGTGCAAGGTAAACTGGGAAAAGGTGTGCAAACCGAAGGAGTATGGGGGTTTAGGCGTGCTCAACACAGACAAATTTGCTCGTGCTCTTCGCCTTCGATGGCTATGGTATGAATGGAAGGAAGCTCAGAAGCTATGGGTGGGTATTGGCAACCCTTGCACCGACGACGACCGGGAGTTCTTCTATGCCTCTACCACTATCACCATTGGTGATGGCGCCAACACGCCGTTTTGGGACTCCCCCTGGCTCCTTGGTCGCAAACCAATGGATATTGCACTGCTTATCTTCCGCGCCTCGAGGAGGAAAAAATGGAAAGTGCGCGAGGCCCTAAATGGGAACGCATGGATCCTCCAGATTAAATCCGACACCATAATCTCCACTGACCACATCCGGGAATTCTTCACTCTTTGGATGCTCGTGCATGATTTCCACCTAAACGAGCAGATCGAGGATGATATCGTATGGAAGCACTCCAATGATGGGATCTATACTGCGTCCACGGCGTACAAAGGTCAATTCCTTGGCCTAGCTCTTTCCCCATGGACCTCATGGTTTGGAAAGTGTGGGCACCTCCAAAAGTGAATTATTTTGCTTGGTTGGCATTGCAGAATAGGATTTGGACAGCTGATAGGTTGGAGAAGCGTGGTTGGCCAAACTGTGGCTTGTGCCAGTTATGCAAAAGAGAGCAGGAAACGGGTGCACATCCGTTCTTCAAATGTCGCTTCACGCTTAGGCTTTGGAGATCAGTTATTGAGAGGCTGGGTCTTGCACACATGGACACCTCCAATTGGCACCTCGCGGACTCCGTCAACGATTGGTGGGATAAGAGAACAGACAGTCAAAATCCCAATAGAAAAGCAATGGCCTCCCTCACCATGCTTGTGTCTTGGACTATTTGGAATGAATGAAACGCTCGGGTGTTCCGACACAAGTGTGCGCCGCCGCCCGTTCTCCTGAACATCATCCTAGAGGAGGCCAACCTGTGGGTTACCGCGGGTGCTAAGAAGTTAGGAGAAATTATTTCGCGTGAGTAATTATCATGCCGTGTATGGTAACCATGTGTAACACTCTAAACTCTCTTCTTATTTAATGGATGAGGCAAATCTTATGCCTCCGTTTCGAAAAAAAAATAACTTCTTGATACAGTTCCGCTTTTTTCTTGCTGTCGCAGCATTATGGAAGAATGTTGTGTTTCTATCTCCATGCAATAACCATTCCACTCTGCCACGTTGAAGCCAATAAATCTCCTCTTGTTCCATTATATTCTCCAGTAACAAGGCTATTTCTTTCTGCCGAGCTATTGTTTCAGAATTTGACACACCACGTTTTAATTTTTCTAGCTCCTTTCTCAACTTGTTCACCCGTTTCTTTGGTGCTATCAAAATATCTCTGTCCCAGGCGTGTAGATCAGCATGAACTGCCCTAGTTCTATTAGACAGGGACGGACCAAGCACGGCAAGCTTCGCCTTTTCCCAAGCTGTACGCACTACTTCCTCCACGGTTTCTTCATTTAACCACCGTGCTTCAAATTTTTTGCAACTTGTTTTCTTGAATTGACTACCATCATAATACTCTGTATCTAATAGTAGTGGTCTATGATCAGAGTGAACATGGTGTTCATGAATAACTGCCGCTAGTGGGAATTTTGCTGACCAAAATTCATTGCAAACAGCACGGTCTAATCTCTCCTTATTTCGCCCCGTCTCCAAGTAAACTGGTCACCCAAGAACTGCACTTCATCTAGCCCACAATCCATAAGGCAATCACGAAAACCTTGCAGCATCTGTACAGGTCTTGCGTTGCCACCATCCTTCTCACTTTGCAACAGAATTTCATTAAAATCTCCTATGACCAGCCAAGGTCCCGTAGCATCTCCTTTTAGATTCTTCAAGTAGCCCCAAGAAAGATGTTTGCGATCCCAAGACGGTTCACCATAAAACCCAGTCAATCGCCAGTCTGGAGAATCACCGGACATGATCAGAACATCAATGAAGTTTCCAGTCTTCGCAAAAAAGCTTTGTCGCTTGCTCGCTGGTTTGGAGGCAGCTAGCCCGGGGTCTGGCAAGGAGATTGCCGGTCTCCTAGCGGAGGAGGCTTCTAGGGAAAAAATCAAGAAGGTGAAGAAGGATCTCAGGAACATAGGCAAGAAGAGTGGCGCCATTGCTAAGGCGTCCGCGGCTGCTTAATGGATGATGTTCAGTCTCTTCGATCACCATCTCCGATTTGGCTCATCTTCGTGGATTTGGTGGTCTCCGTTGTATTCAATGGTGTCGTTGGGAGTTTCATTGCGACGTAGAAGTGTGAGGGATCATGAGTGCTGCGTGTTATGTATGTTTGTCGGGTTGATTGTGGGATCATGGAGTTTCTTTCCTTGCGAGTAGTCCGCATGTGGTCTATATGTATCGGTTTTCGCCCGGTTTTCCGTTAATTAACCGGACGATTCTCTTCTTCTTAATTAATCGATGAGGCAAAGCTTTTGCCTCCGTTTCAAAAAAAAACTTCCTTCTCATTATTATAAAAAAGAACAAGGCCACCGGCCCGCCCATCACTTCCTACTACATGCATAAAATTAAAACCTAGCTTGACTCGCAGCTCACCTGCCCTCTCTTCATTCAGATGCGACTCCGAAAGGAACAACACATCCGAACACAGACGCCCTTGGAGGTCCAAGAGCTCACGAACGGCCGTAGTCGAAAGCATCCCACAACAATTCCACGCCAAAATTTTCATTGCACCCGATGTCAAGGATGCAGAAGGACAGACAATTTTGATGTAGAACGGAACAGTAACCGAACACAGCAGCTTGCAAGGCAACGAAGCTATGCCGGGACAGAAAAACCAGCAGCGCAAGGCGCGCTCTGGGACAAGAACGATGCAGACACCTGATCCTAAGCAACAGCGAGGAACAGGATGCAGCAGCAAGAAACCGGCTAACTCATCTCATCTTCTCTGGTCAAGGCATCAGACTACTAGCAGGAGGGGATCACGGCCCCCATCAGGACAGACGCCGGCGGCGGCGAACAAACCCTAGTTCGGCTTACAATCGCCTCACGAGGCCGAACCGTTTTTTGATCTTACACGACAAGGTGGACTTGTTTCTGAAGACCCTCGTGTTTCTCTCATTCCAAATCTCCCAAACAACCAACATCAGCAGGGTGGTCATCACACGCCTTCTGTGGCCTTCCCTCAGAGTCGTGGCCTCCCACCAGGCGAGGACTGAGGGGAATGCCTGCGATGCAACGGTGTCAATCTCCGGCGCCCCCAACCAAGATTTGACCGCGTTCCAGATGCGAGTGGAGAACCTACATTTGAACAACATATGCGCCACTGACTCCGGCTCGCGGTGGCATAGCTGACATAAGCCGCAGTTTGGCCAACCTCGCTTCTCGAGACGGTCGGCCGTCCAGATTCTGTTTTTGAGGACAAGCCAAGCGAAAAATTTGCATTTGGGGGGAGCCCAGTTTCCCCACACTGCAGGCACCATCACCGAGTCGATCGTCCCAAGGAACTGAGCTTTGTAGGCGAACGTCGCAGAGTATTTTCCGTCGGCGGTGAACTTCCAAACAATGTCATCAGCAATGCCATCTTGAAGCAGAACTTGTTCCAGGCTTGACCACAGAGCACAAAATTGTACGATGTGGTTGACTGAAAGCCCGCTAGCCAAGTTAATGTTCCTGAGCCAAAGGAGGTCGTTCATCGCGGCCCTCACAGTGAGGTTCTTGCCCTTGGAAATTTCGCATATCAGGGGAGCGATGTCCCTAGTCTTGGCCCCAAGCAGCCATGGTGTGTGCCAAAATTTGGCAATTTTGCCGTCGCCCACAGTGATGGTTGTAGCCGCATAAAAAAGGTCCATGTCCCCTTTATTACATGGTTTCCCCAACCCAACCCAGGCCCTGTCCTGTTCTTTCCATTCGTACCACGGCCACCGCAGCCGTAGCACGCGGGCGTACTTTCGGAGGTCCAGAATCCCCAAACCGCCATATTTTTTTGGTCTGCAGACAAGCTTCCGGTTTACCTTGCATTTTCCACCAGAGGCCTTGTCGGAGCCCGCCCAGAGGAAAGCGCGCTCAATCTTCTCTATTGCATCAAGGGTCCCTCCCGTAAGGATGAGGGGCGTTACATGAAAGGTAGTCTGCGCCGTAAGGACCGCCTTGACAAAGCGGCCCTACCGACGGCTGTGATGTGTCCACCTTGCCAGGGGACAAGCTTCCCAGCCACCTTGTCGACCAACGGTTGAAGGTCAATCCTTCGGAGCCGGTGCACAGAGAGGGGTAGCCCAAGGTACTTCATGGGGAAAGTGGTCCGCTTAACCGGGAAGCTCTCAAGCACCGCGTCGAGATCGATGCCAGCACAACGAATGGGGGCCACAAGAGTCTTCTCGAAATTGGTATCGAGGCCTGTAACCTCCCCAAATCCGTGCAGGATGGCGGTCAAGCGCACGATGTCATCGCGAATATGAGCCACAAAAATGGCTGCGTCGTCGGCGTAAAGTGAGGTGCGGAGGCAAGCTGCCCGGCCGCCCACGGGGTGCAGTTGGTTCTTGCGTGTGGCTATGTCCAGAAGGTTCTGCTCTGCAGTGGGTCTATGGCAAGCACAAACAGCATCGGGGAGAGAGGGTCTCCCTGACGGAGACCAATATGATGCAGGATGGGGTCGCCCAGTACCCCGTTGAGTGAAACTCTAGAGGTTGACGTTCTCAACAAAGCAGCAATCGTGTCTCTGAACCTCACCGGAAAACCACGACGGCAAAGGAGGTCAAGCAGATAATCCCAGCGGAAAGAGTCAAAAGCTTTCTTGATGTCTAGTTTGAAGAGAAGGGAGGGCTTCTTCAAACGGTGCAGTCTGCGTGCCAAATTCCGAATGTAAAGAAAGTTGTCATGGATGCTCCGCGTCTTGATGAAGCCGCTCTGGGACCTAGAGACAAGCAGGTGCATAAAAGGCGCAAGCCGCGAGGCCATCATCTTGGCCACAATTTTGGCGATCGCGTGGATGAGGCTAATAGGCCGAAAGTCTGAGATACTCTCGGCGCCCTCTTTCTTAGGAAGAATCACAATGTTGGCTGAATTGACCCAGTGAAAGTGCTCCGCGCGCAGGTCAGAAAAATTATTGATCACAGCCAGGACATCTCCCCTGTTGGTGTCCCAACAAGCTTTGAAAAAAACCACGGAGAAGCCATCGTGGCTGGGCGCCTTGTCCTTAGGGAGCTGAGCAATGGCATCAGCGACCCCCTTCTCCGTAAAGGGGTCACCGAGAGACGATAGATTGCATTGGGTGAAGTCCATGGTCTCCCAGTTGAAATCATGGTATCTCCTCTGTCCCTTGTGCAGCATAGAAGCGAAGTGATCGTGGGCGAGCTTCTCTTTCTCCTCGTGTTGTGTGACCCATCCCGCACCATTCCGGAGCCGATGAATGAAGTTCTTTCGTCTGCGCCCGTTGACCCGGAGATGAAAAAAATCTCGTGTTGGCGTCTCCCTCCTTGAGGTTGGTGATACGAGAGCATTGGCGTTTGTGCGATCGCTCAAGGACGGATAGGCCAATGACCCTCCTCTTGAGCCTTCTCCTCAAATCAATCTCCTCCGGGGAGAGGGCTCGGGAATCCATGGCCATATCGAGTCGGAGAATGACCTCAAGAGCCCTGTGTAGTTGAATCTTAGCGGTGGAGAAGAAGGTGTTACTCCATCGTTGGAGGTGAAGACCCGTTCGACTGAGCTTGTCATGCAGCTTTTGGCATGGCTCAGTGTGCACAGAAGGCTTTCCCCGGCAGTCGGCGACCACTTGTTGAAAACCCGGCAACTTGGTCCAAAAATTCTCAAAACAAAAAATCCTCGGTCGTTTGGGTCCTCTGTCACTAGATAGGAGCAGCGGGCAATGATCAGAGAGGGAGGAAGATAGTGCGGTTAGGATGTGACTGTCAAAGAGCAGGTCCCAATCTGAGTTGTAGAAGAAACTATCGAGTTTGCAAAGAGTTGGATCGATCCTCTCATTGCTCCAAGTTAACTTTCTATTCTGGAGGCGAATTTCTTTTAGCTCACAAGAATTTAGGGCGGCTCTAAAAGGTTGATGAGCGAAATATTAACATTCCGCTTGTTTTTGTCTCGTGCCCGGTATATCCGATTAAAATTTTCAGTGACAAGCCATTTGACACTGGGAGCCGGCTTAAGCGCGACCATCTCGGCTCATGCTGTCTTTTTATACTATACAAGTGCACTTGTTGGCAAATTGCATATGCACGTGTTATATTTCGTGTCGATGTTGGCTTCGCTGTAGACACGGTCCTGGTAGTTCCGGCATTACGTGAAGTCGATGGTGAGCAGAGCACGTTGGAGAGCATGGTCATCTCGCGCGGCGCCATGCCCTTGTTGAACCCCGTGATGAGGCTGATGATGCCGTCGAGACTTTAGGTCCAAGTTCGCTAGGTTGAAGCTCATGTTCGTCGAGACGCTTTGACCGAGCGGCACCATCCAGGTTGGCATTACCTTCACTGTCGTATTCATTGCAACCATGCCCGCGAAGGTACTTGACGTTCCTGAAGGCGGCAACAGTGATGGAGTTAGACATCTCCGGGGGCAAACAACAAAATGTGGAGGTTTGGTTCTTGGGCAGGGGCGGTGCCCCCCCCACCCACGCGCCGCCGCGCGCACACACACATTAACTTCGGCCCTAGTATGCGTTGTCAAAGAAGAGGCCCACGAAGAGCGGCAGGTTGTAAAATTCCACAATGAAGTGCCTCGAATTGCAATCTGCACAAAAAAATCGTGGACTTTTAAAATGAAGAGTGTATATGTTGAAAAGCCACATATTTATTTATTTTGTGTAGCTCTCATTTTGATGTATTTCATCATAAAAATTTACGCACATGTACATTATATCTCTGGATTTATGTGTATTTGTTAAAAAAAAGTTGAAACGTAACAGTATGAGTTTTGAGTTTTTGAAAATTCAGCCTCCATTGAGCTTGGTCTCCATTTGGCATTTTCCCTCCTTGTAAGTAGTGCTACAACTTGAGAGACAAATGCAGAGGCTTCCCTAAAATGCGGTCAGCTAAAACGATACAATGACATGAATTGCCACGATCAAAATGTTTATTAAGGGGGCTACTTTATTGAGGAAGGAGATGCTACAAATGTACTAGAATGCCCATGTGCACCTTGTCACAGTATTTGACTGTATGAAAGCATTCATCGTATGGTTGTTGCACCACATGTATTGAATGTTAAAGTACATTGTCCTATTTAAGCACAAGAAAATAGATGAAGCAAGATCATAATTCTCAAAGAAGCCATCCTGCGTGCCTTAAGGGCAAGCAAGGAGTAGAGCTCGATTTTTTCGGTGTCTTATCAAAATACATCACGTAAGCAGTGTGCAACATAAATTTTACAGTTAGTAGGAATTGCTTTTGAATGCTGTAGAAACCCACAAACATCCTAGGACTTGGAAGCATCAGGATTTGCGAGTGTGGACAACTCAAATCATACACGATGTGCCATCACCATGATGGTTAGATGGAGATGGATTGTTCTTCTTGCTGTCGTTCTGGAACTGGCACACTCGACAGGGATAGCAACCGGGGGAAATAACAGCTGCTCCAGACCCTGGGATGATACTCTGCTCTGGAACATCTACGTGCGTCAGATCTGCATGAAGGAGCAAGATCAGACCCGTCTACTCCATTTGCATCAAGTTACATACAGTAATGTTTTTATTGCGTCAAGTCATGGCACTATACATTTCATAGCGCCTAGTGCTAAGAATGACCCAGATCGCTATAAACATTACTGTAGCCACGAATCCAATCAGTTGTAGGCCCTTGGATGAAGCTCATTGGAAGACTGATAACGCATTCTGAAGCTTGTATTCAAACTTTCAAAACTGGCAGACTACAATAATCCTACAGGCACCTTTTACTGAAACTAGCAATCTTTACCCAATAGATGATGTGATTTTTTTAATCCATAAATCTACTGCCATGTATCTGCCTCAAATATAAAACTTCTAAGTCCAAAGAAAAGGTTCAGAAACTTACTTTTGCCAAAGTACACTTATGAAATAGAAAGAAAGACGAAAAGTAGTCTTTGGGGGTTCGTCTGGCCCGACCCTCCCTCCCTGAGGCGCTCCCGCGGGCGCCCCCAGGAGGAAACCCTAACGCCGCCCCCTCGCTTCAACTCCTCCCTCGCCGCCGCCTGGGGCGTCGCCGGCCAAATGCCGTGTGGCGTTGGCGGCGGCGGGGCGGCTCTCTCCCGCTCGCAGTTGGGGGCTCCGCGGGGCGCTCCCCTCTGCCTGGTGGTGCCGGGTGTCGGCCCGGCCCTGCCTCGGCTCCTTCTCCCCCCTTCGGTCACTGGCACCGCCTCCTCCCCTCCCTCCGGAGCGGCTCGGGCGCAGCTCGGTGCTCCGGTGCCCCGGTGCAGGCTGGTGGCTGATCTGGCCCCCTGCCCCATTCTGGATGGTGGTGGGTGGCGGGGGCTGCAGATTCGGGATTCCCTGCCCAGATCCGGTGGATGGTGAGGGTTGGTGTTGGCAGCGGTGGCCGACGGCCCTGTTGAGGTGGTGGTGATGCGGCTAGTGTCTCCGTTGCTCCGGGCGGGGTAGCGGGGCTCCGGGCGGATCTGGCCAGGGCGTGGACACGCTGGTATTTTGGTGGTGGCAGATCGGTTGCGGCGGCGGTTGGTTTCTCTGGCGTCGGCCCGTCTGTAGGCGGACTGTGTCGGCCTTCGGCCCCTTCCCCCGTCGTCCGGGCGCTCACTCCGTCGAAGGGTCGGTCGGGTCCCAGCTGTGGTCCATCGCTCGTCTTGCGCACGATGCTGCAGGATCGAGCTCGTCTCGCGCCCGGCAGCAGGACTGACCTTGTCTCGCACCCGGCAGCAGGACCGAGCTCGTCTCGCGCCCGGCTGCAGGACTATGCTCGTCTCGCGCCCGGCGGCAGGACCGAGCTCGTCTCGTGCCCGGTGCAGCAGGATGGGTCAATGGAGGCCAGTTTTGGCCGGCCTATTGGGTCACGACACTGGGGGCCGCCCAGGGATGCGAAAGGTGGGTCCTTTCCGCCCGTGTCTTTGGTTGGGGTAGCGCCAAGTCTTGGGTGAGGTGGTGTAAAGGTCTTGGATTCCCAGGCGGCGGCCCTGGTGGTGGTACCGTGGTGCTCATGGGCAGAGCCCGCGGCTTGGTGCTGCTCGGTGGCCATGGCCGTGTGGGCGGCGTGGTCGCCGGGGTGTGGCGTTCGGTGGCGGTGAGTGTTGGCCGGGGTGAAAACCTGATCTTTCCTCAGACGGACCGGGGACGGCGAAGCTCGTTCCCTTCTTGAAGGCGTCGCCGCGGCTCTCATTGTCCGTCGTGTTGCTCCAGGGGAAACCCTGACCCTCGGGTCGGGCGGTGGCGGCGTTATGGTGTCGTAACCTTCCTGAAGGTGGCATCTTGGAGCCTTCGGTTCGTCATATGTGGCCTCATCTCTTCTCTTCGCAGTGGCGTGTTCATGGTGGAGGACCCCGGGTTGATCTGGTAGTGCTAGGGGTGGTGTTGCTCCGCTCAACGCCTATGTATCCTGCCTTGGGTGTGTGCGTGTGTTGTGATGGCATGCGTTTGTACCTGGCTGTGGTTGATCATTGCTTTATATATAAAGCGGGGCGAAAGCCTTTTTCGGTAAATAGAAAGAAAAAAAGAAGATTATCACAATGCAACATATTTCTTAACTCGTGAATACTGTATGCATATTACTGACCCCACTTGTACATCTCGCACTCATAATCATTTCACGAGGCTATGATTCACACCAAAACACAAACAACTACTGAACTACATGTAGACATGTTTTCTCAAGCACCATTATATGTTGATATCCAGGCCTCTAACATATCCCAAACTTTAATATATATCTTCGTCTTATTTTTCTCTAATCCGTTGCAACGATTGTTTACACTGCGTATACGGCTGCAAAATACTTCCTCTGTCCCATAATATAAGAACGTTTTTGCAACTACACTAGTGTAAAAAACGTTCTTATATTATGGGACGGAGGGAGTATTTTCTTTGTTGCAGTGTGGAAAACATCAAGCTCGAAAAGACCTGAAACTAATGGTCATAGCATATCATCAGTTCAATAAATAAAAAGGAAATTACCAATTACCATGGGAAAAAAATCTTATGTACCTCGGTGTAAAGATATTGTTGGGGATGTAAAGCTCTTGGAGCTTTAAACATTTTCAGGCAACAAAAAATCCTGGCACTGTAACAAGATTAGACAAAATTAGAGCCTGAAACAACAGTAAACTATTCAGTTAGTAACGACTATTTACTTGCATAAATGAAAAATAAGCCAACTGCATACTGAGTGATATAGTAAAAGAGAACAAGACAACAAAAAATATTTAAGATGCACACTTTCAACTGTAGCAAAGAATTATGTTGCCCTTGAAACAACAAAGATTGTGATTTCCAGTTTTGTCAATTATCAGAAACTTTGTGATATGCCTTCTCATTTTCTCCTAAAATTTCCAGTTTTGTCAATAATCAGAAACCATTTCCAAACCCAAGATATTATGTAATTTCCAATAGCATGCCAAACCTATCATATACATGACCATCTCAAGACAATTTGCCAAAAAAAATCTTAGCAATTCTTCATGTAAATGCAATCATAACGATGGATGTAAACATATTATTAATACGCAGCAAGAAAATATTGACCAAATATAGAAAGGATCAAAGGGATAAATATGTACTCGAGAGGTGTTGAAATCAGAGTTGTTAAGGGGCCTCCGAGTAATCTAGTTGTAGAAAGAAACCTCAAGACATGTTACACTTCTGTTGTATGCTAGGCAGTACTAGATGATTATATCAATGTTATGATACATTATAGGAGCATAATAGAATAATTTATTGATCCATCACCAATAATCACCACATGAACAAGCCCCCTTATAGAAATGATGAAACCTGTGGTTGTCTCTCAGTACTATTTTTCTTCCCGTGACGAGGGAGAAGTATTTGTATGCAGAATGGCAATCACCACAAACACGGAGGTTCTTCATTATGCGGAGAGTGTCTCCAGAAGGAGAAGCCAAATCTCCAAAAGCAAAGGCCAGTTTTTCACAGTGATAACGTAGTGATTCTTCTCTTCTGTCTTTTTCTGTGCTGTGTGTGGCAAAACTGGTATCAGGCACATAACCTGCAGCCTTGATACTACCTATCAACCTATCCAAATTCCTATATATCTCCTCGGAGATGGGGTGTGAACGATCATCAACACCAAATCTGTGTGTCGTTTGGCCCATTTCGATCCAACTAAAGGCATCATCCCCATCTATACCTCTCTTTTCCATCAAACTTCTAACCTTTTCTGCTTCTGTCCACTTTCCTAATCTTGCACAGATGTTACCAAGTAGTATATAATTTGTTGGCTCATAAGGTTCCATCTCAAACAGCATTTCTGCAATCTTCATGCCAGTTTCAATGTCACGATGTTTGCTACAAGCACCAAGAACAATCCTCAATAACGGTGTTTCAACTTCAAAGGGCATTTCCTTAATTGTTTTCATGGATGCCTCGATTTCTCCTGATCGAGCCAGCATGTCAATAACACAGGCATAATGTTGATACGTCGGTTTTATGCCTTCTATATCCAACATGGAATCGAATAAATGCAAACCTTCATGAACAAGACCAGCATGGTTGAAAGCGGAAAGAAGATTCAGTAAGGTAACCTCATCAGGTATCAAACCAGAAAACTTCATCCGCTTGAAGAGTTCAACCGCTTCTTTCGGTCGTGCATGCTGTCCAAGAGCCAAAATCATGGAATTGTAGGATATTACATCTACAATGTCGTTAGAATCGAAGACTCTCCATGCATCATCAATGCATCCACAATCAGAGTACATGGTTAAAAGTGCATTTGTCATGGCGGCATCCTTGTCAGTTATGTTCTTCAGGCTGTGGGCATGAACTTGCCTGCCCATCTCCAGCATCGACATGCTCCCGCAGATGGCAAACAGGCTGGAGTAGACAAACTGCCTCGGCTTAATATCTTGGCACAACATCTTGTAGAATGTAAGGAGAGCAGCTTCTTCCTCCTTGCAGTTGACATACGCGGAGATCATAGAAGACCAGACAACTGGGTCCAAAGTATCCACATCATCAAACACGAGCTTCACATCTTCCAGTGCTCCTGTAGCCGCGTACATAGAAACGAGTGAAGCACCCACAAACGGATCCTTATCCAGCCCGGATTTCACGACCTGCGCGTGCACGGCTCCCCCGAGTTCTTGCACGCAGTCGCCACCATGGTTCCTGCCAATGCCGGACAGCAGCGCCGGGAACGTGTACTTGTCGGGGGCGACATGGTCCTGTCTCCTCATGCAGCGGAACAGCGCCAGCGCCTCGTCCCGGCGGCCCGCCTGCGCGTACCCTTTGATGAGCGCGTTCCAGGTGACGGCGTTCCTGTGTGCCATTCTGTCGAACACCCGCCGCGCGAGGTCGGGCTCCCGGCATGAGGCGTAGAAGTTGAGGATGGCGGTGGAGAGGATGGTGTTATCCACGTCGCCCAAGAAGCCACGCACCACGGCCTGCGCGTGGAGCTGCGCACCCAGGGAGTGGGAGAGGGAGGAGGATGAGGCGGCCTTGAAAAGCGCGGAGAATGCGCGGGGCGTGGGGTCGTTGGCAATGAGAACTCGGGCGGCGGACAAGGCGGATGACGAGCACGAGGCGGTGATGCGGCAGCGTTGGCGGCGCGTTGTCGGCTTCCGGTTCCGGTGAGGAATGGAGTCGCCGGAGGGGCGGGAGGTCGAATTGGCAGCGCACGGGGTTGGAGGAAGAAGAATTGGCGGCATTGGTGAAGGAATGCCACCACTACCAGCGAGTGGACAAAACATTCGCAAGTTTGCTTCCCACCACAAGCTCGGAGCTATTTTCATCAAAACATAATTGATTTTGTATCATTATAAAGTACTCCCTCTTAAATTAATATAAAAGCGTTTAGATCATTACTTTCGCTCTTATATTAGTTTACAAAGGGAGTACTATATTTATAAGATTATCATATAACCCTATTCAACATTTCGTGTACATCTACAGTATAACTATACATTGACTAGTCACTTATTTTGGGACGAAGTGAGTACATCACAATATTATGCAATACATTATAACTAACATGTATTTTCCCATTGAGCATTTGAAATATCACATGCTACCAGTATAGCAAACTGATAAACTCATCATATCAGATGAACAATATGGATAGTATGATCTTAATTTGCAAACTGTGTACCAAAGAGAACATGTGTAGTTCTATCCTCCAACAGCAAAACAAACATCCAGAGTACGATTATCACCTGATGTGCCAACTCTAAACATCATGATGTCAACGGGGCCATCTTTGTGGGGCAGGTCAATGAACAGATAAAATCAAGAATTAGAGCAACATAAAGGAACTTTTGGAAAAAACCATGCATAATAAAACATGAGAAATGTGTCACAGAAGACTATGATCTTTCATGTTTCTGGAACTACAAGACCATGTAAAAAATCATTATGTTGAACATCGACATCATGACATGCTCACAACAAACTGACTTATATTCACTTTCCTTTTCTTTTTTCCACTGATTGCTGGCTCTGAACCATGATTCATCTCTGTGCCACTTTCGTGTGACACAAAAACTTTGAATGCCATGAACTAGTATGTTCATTTGGTACGAACCAGCGGCGGAGCTATGTGTAGTTACGAGGGGGGGGGGCACTGCCCCCCCTCCGATTCTCCTGAAGCTCCATCGATGGCAGGAACGATTGGTGGTCCAGTCGATCAGTGGTTGACCAACCTGCACTTGGCCCTAATCGGGCCGGCGACTCCGGTCAAATGGTTGATGTTGCCCATCTTGATCATCGCAACTACGAAGTCGGCGAAGAACAGAGTGTTGTTGCCCCTGTACTGGTTCACCAACCCGGCCAGTGACTGCATGCCTTTGCCGCTATAGAGCTCCTGGTCCAAGTGGAGCAGACCGCATCGGGCAGCGAGGTTCTGGTAGTAGTCGTTGTCAAACACGCTCGCCGTCAGCAGGCTGAACGGCGCCAAGAAGCTATCGTCGGCGGGGCCCAAGGCGGCGCAGTTGGCCTTGAGCTTGTCGGCGAAGACGTGGATGACGTTGGCCTCCTTGTACACACGGTCCCGGAAGTTCTGGCATTGCACGAAGCCGATGGTGTGCGTGCCGGAGAGCGTGGCCATCTTGCGCGACGTGAGGCCCTTCCCGCCGAACATCGCGATGAGGCTGCTGACGTTGGCGGACGGCGGCGGGAGGTCCACGTTTGCCAGGTTGAGGCTGGCGTTGGTGGAATCCCGTCAACCGAGCGGGACCACCCACGTTGCCCCCCCCCAAGCACGATGGTGCCGTCCCGTGTGGTGAGCGCGAGAATGTCGACGTAGGAGACGACGCCGGGGCACACGACCTCTATTAGAAATTATTAGAGTTTGTGGTCTACCCCCTATTCCTCTGCGCTTATCTGTGGTGCCGCTCACAATTCGCAATATTGAGGCTAGGGGGTATGACCTTCTTATACTGTATTTGCAAAGAGTCCACCTCTTATACAAATAAGATTCCTACTATTTTCAACTAGTTTACCGGGATAGACTCCAGATCAAATTACCAACCACGATCTAATTTGTCTATTAAGGGATTCTACCCATCGTGTCCCCGGAGCACACGCTTGCACTAGTACAATGAGCTGCTATACAAACGGTTTGTAACACCTTTCCGCGACGGAGTTTTAAATCGTCGTCAGGACAGTGTGGGCGATAGGGGGGTCCTTCCCACACGACCCAGAAACCGTTGGGGATAGGGAGCCATGATGCATACGTTTTCATAACTAAGCGTATGCGTTGCCGACATGTATCCCAAACACGAGTCTTCGGACAACTGTTTGTGATATCTCGCATATCCCAAACGCTCTATCCTTGCTACTCGTTTGTGATCGCATTACCATCGTAGCCGGTATTCGGTGGTGTGATACGTCTCCAACGTATCTATAATTTATGAAGTATTCATGCCATGTTTACAAAAAAATTATATGATTTTGGTATGATTTGATTAGAACTAACCCGGACTGACGCTGTTTTCAGCAGAACTACCATGGTGTCGTTTTTTGTACAGAAATAAAAGTTCTCGGAATGGGCTCAAAATTTACGGTGATTTTTATTGGACCAAAAGAGACTCTCGAAGCAAAAGAGTTGGGCCAGAAGAGTCTTGATGCAACAACAAGGGTGGAGGGCGCGCCCACCCCCCTAGCAATAGTCGTAGAATAAATAGTTGGCGAGACGACCACGACGCTACGATGGAGATCAAGGTGTCAAGCCGGTGACGATGGAGATCAAAAGCACAAGATGATGATGACCATATCATGTCACATATTTTGATTGCATGTGATGTTTATCTTTTATGCATCTTATTTTGCTTACTACGGTGATATCATTATAAGATGATCCCTTAACTAAATTTCAAGGTACAAGTGTTCTCCCTGAGTATGCATCGTTGCTACAGTTCATCGTGTTGAGACACCACGTGATGATTGGGTGTGATAGACTCTACGTTCACATACAACGGGTACAAGACAGTTTTGCACATGCGAAATACTCGAGTTAAAGTTGACGAGCCTAGCATGTACAGACATGGCCTCGGAACACTGGAGACCGAAAGGTCGAACGTGAATCATATAGTAGATATGATCAACATAGAGATGTTCACCATTGATGACTACTCCATCTCATGTGATGATCGGACATGGTTTAGTTGATTTGGATCACGTATCATTTAGATGACTTGAGGGATGTCTATCTAAGTGGGAGTTCTTAAGTAATTTGATTAATTAAATGTGATTTATCATGAACTTAGTCCTGATAGTATTTGCATATCTATGTTGTAGATCAATGGCCCGTGCTACCATTTCCTTGAATTTTAATGCGTTGTTATAGAAAACTAAGTTGAAATATGATGGTAGCAACTACATGGACTGGGTCCGTAACTTGAGGATTATCCTCATTGTTGCACAGAAGAATTATGTCATGATGCACCGCTAGGTGAAAGGCCTGTTGTAGGAGCATATGCTGATGTTTTGAATGTCTGGCAAGCTCGATCTGATGACTACCCGATAGTTCAGTGTGCCATGCTTTACGGCTTAGAATCGGGACTTCAAAGACGTTTTGAACGTCATGGAGCATATGAGATGTTCCAGGAGTTGAAGTTAATATTTCAAGCAAATGCCCAAGTTGTGAGATATGAAGTCTTCAACAAGTTCTATAGCTGCAAGATGGAGGAGAACAGTTCTGTCAGCGAACTCATACTCATAATGTCTGGATATCATAATCACTTGACTCAGCTGGGAGTTAATCTTCCAGATGATAGTGTTATTGACAGAGTTCTCCAATCACTGCCACCAAGCTATAAAGGCTTCATGATGAACTATAATATGCAAGGGATGGAGAAGACAATTCTCGAGCTCTTCGCAATGCTCAAAGTTGTGGAGGTAGAAATCAAGAAGGAGCATCAAGTGTTGATGGTTAACAAGACCACTAGTTTCAAGAAAAAGGGCAAGGGAAAGAAAGGGAACTTCAAGAAGAATGGCAAGCAAGTTGCCACTCTCGGGAAGAAGCCCAAAGTTGGACCCAAGCCTGAAACTGAGTGCTTCTACTGCAATGGGACTGATCACTGGAAGCGGAACTGCCCCAAGTATTTGGCGGATAAGAAGGATGGAAAAGTGAACAAAGGTATATTTGATATACATGTTATTGGTGTGTACCTTACTAATACTCGTAGTAGCGCCTGGGTATTTGATACTGGTTCAGTTGCTCATATTTGTAACTCGAAACAGGAGTTACGAATTAAACAAAGACTGGCTAAGGACGAGGTGACGATGCGCGTGGGAAATGGTTCCAAGGTCGATGTGATCGCCGTCGGCATGCTACCTCTACATCTACCTTTGGGATTAGTTTTATACCTAAATAATTGTTATTTGGTGCCGGCGTTGAGCATGAACATTATATCTGGATCTTGTTTAGTGTGAGACGGTTATTCATTTAAATCGGAGAATAATGGTTGTTCTATGTATATGAGTAATATATTTTATGGTCATGCACCCATGAAGAGTGGTCTATTTTTCTTGAATCCTGATAGTGATAATACACATATTCATAATATTGATGCCAAAAGATGCAAAGTTGATAATGACAGTGCAACATATTTGTGGCACTGCCGTTTGGGTCATATTGGTGTAAAGCGCATGAAGAAACTCCATGCAGATGGACTTTTGGAATCAATTATGAATCATTTGATACTTGCGAACCATGCCTCATCGGCAAGATGACTAAAACTCTGTTCTCCGGAACAATGGAGCGAGTCAATAACTTATTGGAAATAATACATACCGATGTATGCGGTCCGATGAGTGTTGAGGCTCGCGGCGGGTATCGTTATTTTCCAACCTTCACAGATGATTTAAGAAGATATGGGTATATCTACTTGATGAAACACAAGTATGAAACATTTGAAAAGTTCAAAGAATTTTAGAGTGAAGTAGAGAACCATGGTAACAAGAAAATAGAGTTTCTACGATCTGATCGCGAAGACGAATATTTGAGTTACGAGTTTGGTCTTCATTTGAAACAATGTGGAATAGTTTCACAACTCACGCCACCTGGAACACCACATCGTAATGGTGTGTCCGAACATCGTAACCGTACTTTATTAGATATGGTGCGATCTATGATGTCTCTTACCGATTTACCATTATCGTTTTGGGGTTATGCATTAGAGACAGTTGCATTCACGTTAAATAGGGCACTGTCTAAATCTGTTAAGACGGCACCGTATGAACCGTGGTTTGGCAAGAAACATAAGCTGGCGTTTCTTAAAGTTTGGGGTTGCGATACTTATGTCAAAAGGCTTCAGCCTGATAAGCTCGAACCCAAATCGGAGAAGTGCGTCTTCATAGGATACCCTAAAGAAACAATTGGGTACACCTTCTACCACAGATCCGAAGGCAAGATCTTTGTTGCCAAGAATGGAACATTTCTAGAGAAGGAGTTTCTCTCGAAAGAAGTGAGTGGGAGGAAAGTAGAACTTGATGAGGTAATTGTACCTTCTCTCGAATTGGAAAGTAGCTCATCACAGAAAACCGTTCGAGTGATGCCAAGACCAACTAGAGAGGAAGCTAATGATGATGATCATGAAACTTCAGATCAAGTTACTACCGAACCACGTAGATCAACCAGAGCACGATCCGCACCAGAGTGGTACGGTAATCCTGTTCTGGTAGTCATGTTACTAGACCATGACAAACCTACAAACTATGAAGAAGCAATGATGAGCCTAGATTCTGATAAATGGCTTGAGGACATGAAATCGAAGATAGGATCCATGTATGAGAACAAACTATGGACTTTGGTGGACTTGCCCGATGATCGATGAGCCATAGAGAATAAATAGATCTTCAAGAAGAAGACTGACGTTGATGGTAATGTTACTGTCTGCAAAGCTCACCTTGTTGCGAAAGGTTTTTGATACGTCTCCAGCGTATCTATAATTTTTGATTGTTTCATGCTATTATATTATCCATCTTTGATGTTTTATATGCATTTATATGATTTTGGGACTAACCTATTAACCCAGAGCCCAGTGCCAGTTCCTGTTTTTTCCTTGTTTTTGAGTTCCGTAGAAAAGGAATATCAAACGGAGTCCAAACGGAATGAAACTTTACGAAGATTTTTCTTGGACCAGAAGACACCAGATGGACTTGGAGTACATGCCAGGGGATCTGTGAGGAGGCCACAAGGGTGGGGGCGCGCCCCCTACCTTGTGGGGCCCTCGTGCCTCCCCTGACCTACTTCTTCCCCCTATATATTCTCATGTATTCCAAAAACATCAAAACATCCATCGAAACCACTTTTCCGCCACCATAACCTTCTGTTCTCGCGAGATCCCATCCGGAGGCCTTTTTCGGTACTCCACCGGAGGGGGAATTAATCACGAAGGGCATCTACATTAACCCTATTGCCCTTCCGATGAATTGTGAGTAGTTTACCATAGACCTACGGGTCCATAGCTAGTAGCTAGATGGTTCTTCTCTCTCTTTGATCTTCAATACCATGTTCTCCTCGTTGTTCTTGCAGATCTATCCGATGTAATCTTCTTTTGTGGTGTGTTTGTCAAGATCCGATGAATTGTGGGTTTATGATCAGACTATCTATGAATAATATTAGAGTTTCTTCTAAATTATTTTATGCATGATTTAATATCTTAGTAATTCTCTTCGAACTATCGGTTTGGTTTGGCCAACTAGATTGGTTTTTCTTGCAATGGGAGAGGTGCTTTGCTTTGGGTTCAATCTTGCGGTGCTCAATCCCAGTGACAGAAAGGGACATGTCACGTATTGTATTGTTGCCATCGAGGATAACAAGATGGGGGGTTTTCATCATATTGCTCGAGTTAATTCCGCTACATCATGTCATCTTACTTAAGGCGTTACTCTGTTCTTATGAACTTAATACTCTAGATGCAGAATTGTTTCGGTCGATGTGTGGAGTAATAGTAGTAGATGCAGGCAGGAGTCGGTCTACTTGTCACGGACATGATGCCTATATTCATGATCATTTCCATAAATGTCGTTATAATTATTCGCTCTTATATCAATTGTTTGACAACAATTTGTTCACCCACCGTAATACTTGCTATCATGAGAGAAGCCTCTAGTGAATCCTATGGCCCCGGGGTCTATTTTACATCTTATAAGTTTTAGATATACTATTTTGCAATCTTTTACTTTTCAGTCTATAAACCAAAAACCCAAAAATATTTACTTTACTAATTCATCTATCTCTATCAGATCTCACTTTTGCAAATAACCGTGAAGGGATTGATAACCCCTTTATAGCGTTGGATGCAAGTTGGTGTTTGTTTGTGCAGGTATTTGGCAACTTGTGTGTAATCTCCTACTGGATTGATACCTTGGTTCTCAAACTGAGGGAAATACTTACTCTACTTTACTACATCACCCTTTCCTCTTCAAGGAAAAAACTAACACAAGCTCAAGAGGTAGCAGGAAGAATTTCTAGCACCGTTGCTAGGGAGATCTACGCCAAGTCAGGTCAAGATTTGTCTTCTTTCAACGCGCCATTCTCTCGTGCCGTTGAGATCTACGTCAAGTTGCTACCTCTTGAGCTTGCGTTGTATTTCCTCGAAGAGGAAAGGGAGATTCAACATAGTGGCGTAAGTATTTCCCTCAGTTTTTGAGAACCAAGGTATCAATCCAGTAGGAGACCACGCCCCAGTCCCTCGCACCTGCACAAACAAATAAGAACTTCACAGCCAACGCGATAAGGGGTTGTCAATCCCTTTACGGTCACTTACGATAGTGAGATCTGATAGAGATGATAATTATATTTTTGGTATTTTTGGTATAGAAACAGAAAATAAAGAAAGCAAATAAACAACGGCGGCAGAAATAGGCTAGTTGACGGGAAAGTAATATGATAAAGATAGACCCGGGGGGCCATAGTTTTCTCTAGTGGCTTCTCTCATGATAGCGATATTCTACGACGGGTAAACAAATTACTGTCGAGCAATTGATAGAAAAGCGAATAATTATGAGACTATCTAGGCATGATCATTGTATATAGGCATCACGTCCGAGACAAGTAGACCGAAACGATTCTGCATGTACTACTATTACTCCACTACTAGGAAAAGGGCTATAGATGATATGGCCACTAATGGCACACCAGACATGTGGTGCGCCATTAGTCACCAGACATGTGATGCGCCATTAGTATACACTAATGGCGCACCATGTGTCGGTGCGCCATTAATGTACAAATACTAATGGCGCACCAGATATTCGGTGCGCCATTAGTAACAACTTCTTTTATTTTTTATTTTTACAGACATACTAATGGCGCACGGTGGCACAGTGCGTCATTACTAGTTTAACTAGTAATGGCGCACCTCCAACTCAGTGCGCCAGTACTAATTTTTTTTTTGCAAAACTACTAATGGCGCACCAGCCATCAATGCGCCATTAGTAACACTGGTTACTAATGGTGCATTGATGACTGGTGCGCCATTAGTAAAGTGGGACCAGCTAGATATTGTGGACAACCACACCTACACACTCACTTTCCCCACTTCATTCTCTCCACCTCCTCCTCCAAGCTTGTGTCGGCTGCCTCCTCCTCCTCACCTCATTTGCACCATAGATTCATCAAAATTAAGTGGTTAAATTACCTTTTTTTGATAGGTAAGTAAGGGGGGAAAGCTATCTTTATGTTGTAGATCATTTTTTCTCCCTTGAGCTCCAACAACCAT
Source organism: Secale cereale (assembly GCA_902687465.1). Lineage (NCBI taxonomy): Eukaryota > Viridiplantae > Streptophyta > Magnoliopsida > Poales > Poaceae > Secale > Secale cereale. The sequence continues at coordinate 578,926,300 of LR738715.1, read as the reverse complement.
GCACATGCACTTTTTATGGCCTAACTAGATCTATGTATGTTTGTGGTGTTGCATATGTTTGTGGTGTTGCATATATGTTTGTGTTTGCAGGTACCGGTATTTGAAATGCGATAGTTGCCAATATTTTACCGAAATGTTGATTCATTTCCGTTTCGGCGAGAATTTTGGCACTATGCATTCTTTTTGGTCCTATTTTTAGGGAAAGTCATGCCAAATTTTTTCTTGGTTCTACAATATCGTTTTGCTCTACCCCGCAGGCGACCATGGTCCGCACGATGACCGTAGGCATCGTGAATAGGTTTTTGAGCTCCGCGAAGGCCGAGATGCTTCAAAAGAACGAGACGGAGATAAGATGTCCGTGTCGAAGATGCAAGCTAAAGAGCCTTATTGCGGACCCGGATTTCGGGCAGGTGCGGGACCACCTGCTCTTGCGTGGTTTCATGGATGGCTATCGATGGCAAGGTGATGAAGATGACTATGAAGTCGTCCATGGCCGGGCAAGAAATGAGGAAGGGCAGCAAGACAACCACCGCGGCGAGGGCGGGCGAGAAGACGAAGAATCTCTAGGACATGATCACGATGGTGATGCTGTACACAGTCATCATGTAGAAGATGCCGGGCAAGATGATGAGGAAGATCAAGACGAAGGGCATGATCATGATCTAGATGAAGATGCCGAAGCAGACGACGATGGAGGCTGGGTGTAGGACCCTCATATTCAAGAGCTGCTTCTCAAGCAGACGGATAACGCAAGAGCTGCCGCCCGAGAGAAAGCCAAGCTGTATCAACTGGAGATAGATGCGGTTACTTCATTGTATGAAGGATGTGATACGTCCAAAATGTATCTATAATTTCTGCTTGCTCCATGCTTCTTTTGTGTGATATTGCTATGATATTGATGCACTTCCATACACTTTTGATCATATTTGGACTAACCTATTAACTCAGTGCACCACAGTGCCAGTTCCTGTTTTCTGCTATTTTTCTATTTCAGGTTTCCCCCCATATTAAAAGTGCTCCAAAAATTCCAGGAAAAATATAGGAAAAATCAGCGTACAGGAAGCTTCGCGAAGAACCAAAGATGGGCCAGAGGGGAGCCAGGGGAGGCCCAGGCGGCCACCTGGCGCGGCCCCACCCCTGGCCGCGCCAGGGGGCGCCTGGGGCCCCTGCTCCGCCTCTGGCTGCCCCCCTTCGCATATATATCCCTCTCGTCCCGAAACCCTCGAGGACAGAACCCTTTTTCGCGATCTTGCCTCTGTTCCGCCGCCGCAGCGCTTCCAAGATCGGGAGCATCAGGAGAACTCTTCCCGGCACCCTGCCGGAGGGGAGAACCACCACCGGGAGCTTCTCCACCACCATGGAAGCTTCCCGGCTGAGTCGTGAGTAGTCCACCTTGGACCATGGGTCCATGATCAGTAGCTATGTGATGTTCTCCTCCCCTCTTTGCTCTTCATGGTTTAGACCTCGTGAGCTGCCCTACATGATCGAGGCACATATGTAATCTTTCTGCCGTTGCTTTGCTGAGTTTGCTGGGATCTGATGGATTATGAGACTATGTTCAGATTGTGTTTGAGTAATATATTTGGTTCACCTCTTTTATATCTTTGTTCTTGAGTAATTCTTGCATGTTCTCCGTTGCTGTTTATTGCTTCGGCCAAGTAGTAGGTAGTAACTCCAAGAGGGAGTGTTATGCTTGATTGTGGGTTCATGCCCCCTGATAACTAGCTTGAGTGACAGAAACATGAGTCTAAGGGATGTGTTGTTGCCACAAGGGAGAAAACAACGGTGCTTGTACTTGCAGGTGCAAGGATTGTTTACTTTACGCAAAGTTCTTTTAATGCAGTTGTCTGTTGCTTTGAGTTTACACTTTGGGTGGGATTCACAACTTAATACCAGCGAGATGTTCTGGATAGATATCTCAAGGTGGATGATTAGTAGTAGATGCAGATGGATTTCGGTCTACTTGCCTTGGCGTACCGCCCATGCTTTTGAGCCTCTACCTTTCTTTGCAGCATGGTTAGCATTGGTTTGCGCACATAATCCTGTCAATTGCCCAGCTGTAATTTGTTTACCTCGCTTTTCTGTTTTATCGTCTTTTGGGAGAGAGACATCACTAGTGAACATCACGGGACCCCGGTCCATATTACCACCGCTGATCACACCTTCTATTTACTTCCTGTTTTTATTTCCTAGTTGCAGTCATAGCTATCATTATTATCTCTTGTGTTTGATCCTTTGTAAACAACAAGGTCGGAGGGATTGACAACCTCTCTGTACTCGTTGGGAGCAAAGTTATCTGTATCTGTGTGCAGGTCCCGCCAACCGCTAAGTTTCTGGCGCCGTTGACACCTACTTGTCGACCCTCGGAGTCTCACGGGATTCGATCCTTGGTACCTTTGCCAAGGGAAATTTGCCGCTACGCTACATCTCAACCTTCCACTTGGGGTAACCAACGAGGGGCGAGAAGCCATCAAGCAAGTTTCTGGCGCCGTTGCCGGGGACTCCACTCTTCAAGATAGGGGAGTTGCACACTATCTTTTATCTTTGCTTTTTAGTCTTGTTAGTTTACCTTTCAGTTTTTGCTTTAGTGTCCTTTACCAAAAATCACAAAAATAGTTATCTTGCTTGCTGCTGCTATGGGTTCCACCGAGAACACCAAGTTGTGTGACTTCACTAGTCATAACAATAGTGACTTTATCTGCACGCCTATTGCTACACCTGCCACTTCAGCACCTTCTTATGAGATTAAACCTGCTTTGCTGAACCTAGTTATGAAAGATCAATTCTCCAGTGCTGGAGATGTGCTGCTTTGCACTTAAATAATTTTGTTGAGCTCTGTGATATGCAAAAGTACAAAGAAGTAGATGTGAACTTTATCTCTAGAAACAACTTCAATAACAATGCTTATAGGAGTAATTTTGGTAGCAACCTTAGACCGTTCCCCTCTAATTCCTATGGGAACAACAATACTTATCCTAGCACCAAGAACTCCACTTCTGAACTAGAGATTATACTTAAAGACTTCATCACTACCCAAAAGGCCTTTAATAAGAGTGTAGGAGAAAAACTAGACAAACTAGATAATCTCTCTTCGATGGTAGACAATTTAGCCCATGAGGTAGAGTTGCTTAAAATTAGAACTTCTCCTCTTGAGGAGAGGAAGACCACTCCTATGAATGCTATTCAAGTGCAAATTAATGAAAACATTAGGATGATGGCTAAACTTAAAGAGAGATGGGCTAGATAAAAGGAGGAAGAAGATAGAATTAAGAGCCTTCCTACCCACCACACTATTGCTACTATCCAAGTTGTTGAGGATATCCAAACTCTTAGCACCCAATGCACTCCTAGTCCCATTGGACCTATTAATGGTGATGCTATGACCTCAACCGTAGAAGAAAAAACTCATATGACCATAGAAGCTACCAAACAAGTGAGCCTAAAGGACACCACTACCACTTTACTTGATAGTAGTGACCTTGATTTTGATAATTGCACCCTTTCCGAAGTTATTGGTTTTCTTCACAAGATGTCTAGAGATCCCCACACTAGCACACTTAATCTTGCCTTCACGGAGCATATCACTAATGCTCTCATCAAAGCTAGGGAGGAGAAGCTTAGGGTAGAAGCCTCCATACCTAGAAAGCTAGAAGATAGTTGGGATCCTATGATTAAAATTAAGTTGAATAACTTCTCTTGCTATGCTTTATGTGATGTTGGAGCTAGTACCTCCGTTATGCCCAAAAGAATGTATGATATGTTTGAATTGAAACCTTTTGATCCTTGTTCTTTCGGTGTTCGTATTGTTGATTCTTTCGTAAAGAAACCTTTGGGGAAGATCGACGATGTTCTTATCATTGTCAATGACAATTATGTTCCCGTTGATTTTACTATTATGGATATTGAATGTGAACCTTCATGTCCAATTATTTTGGGACGTCCTTTTCTTTGCACCGTTGGTGCTATCATTGACATGAAAGAGGGGAATATAAAATTCCAATTCCCTCTCAAGAAAGGGATGGAACACTTCCCTAGAAAGAAGATTAAGTTGCCTTTTGAGTCCGTTACACGGGCTAGCTATTCTCTTACTCTTGATAAAACTTGATCTTCTCTTTTTGCATCATGCCTAGCTTAAAGGCATAAAAGAAAGCGCTTTTGGGAGGCAGCCCACAACGACTTAGGTTTTATTTTGCTTTTGTTGTGTCTTGATTTTCGTTACTACAGTAGCATCATCATTGTATCTTTTCTTTTCAGCTTTGTGGCAAGTTTAGCCTCCTATTGCAAGAAAGTTCAAAAGTTGTGACGTGCTGTCCAGAAAACAGATTCTGTCCTTGGACAGAAAAATTCGAATAAAATCACCAGATCATCTTTTTGATCTGAATTGTTTTGACAGCGTGCTCTATACAATTGGCTTTCGAGCGTCTGTTCTGAGTTTTTTGATTTGAGTTGCAGAAGTGCCCCGAAAAAATTATTTACTACCTGCTGGTCTGTTTTTCACAGATTCTGTCCTGTTTTGCCTTTTCTTCGTTTTGCAAACCTTGAGCTTGCTTTTTCTTTGCAAAAACCTTTTGGCAATCTTGAGAAACAGTAGCTCTTCAAGATTATCTTTATTTCCAGTAGGGAAAAATTATTTTATTGTGGGTACTAACCTCGCTAATCAGATTATGATGAGTTATGTATGAAGGGAGTTTTCAAGTGTGCGAGGGAAGATGATAAAAGAAGATTCAGGAGGGTCAAACACTCGAGCTTGGGGATGCCCCCGTGCACCCCCAAGAAATATTCAAGAAGACTCAAGCGTCTAAGCTTGGGGATGCCCCCATGCATCCCCTTCTCCATCAACAATTATCAGTTCGTCTTTCGTTCCACTATATTTTTATCACTTCATGCGTTATGTGCTATGCTTGGAGCGTCTTGCTCTTAGTTTCCTTTTTTTAATTTTCTTTAGCTTTGCTTGCTGTTCATAACAAGTTAGAACCCAGCTTTCTTTGTGTGGGAGAGAAACACGCTCCACTTCAACCTAGAACACAACATAAGATTTTCATGCTTATCTTTGCTGTGTGTGTTCTTTGTCTTTCCATAGCTGCTGTCATGTTTAGCTCTTAGTTTTCATGCTTTTCTTTTTAAAGAGCTTTTGTTTAGTTGGTTGCTGAACTCTCTTGAGTTTTCATGTTTATCTTGTTAAGAGAGTTTGCCTGTTGCACTGAGTTGTGTGTCTTAACTTAAAGTAGGTAATTGAGGTTGCTATTTAATTTTAGTAGCAACTTGCAATAGTTTTGAGGTATTGCCATGAGTAATGTCTGAACTTTTGGTGTCAAGAGCTTTAGCCTATTAGTGATAGATGTCGTATTTTGGGCAATCCGTGTTTATTTTCGAAAACCTACAAAATAGTTGAGAACTTTAGCTACTAGATGGATCACTAATCTTTGGAGGGATCGAATATTAGAGTACACTCACGTACCATGAGTCGAGGATGCGCAAGGATAACCAAACCCCCATACACTCCTCGGGGTACTTGTCTCTTTGTGAACCTCCTAATTAGATTGAGAGTTACCGATAATAAGTGCATGAGTTCTTCGGACTAATGTGAGTATTCGAAAGTTGACACTTCCACCTAGCCATATTTTTCTAGCCTCTTCGGTACCGTGCATTGCCCTTTCTCACCTCGAGAGTTGGCGCATACTTCGCCGGTGCATCCAAATCCTTGGCACGATACGCTCTGTCATCATAAGCCTCATTATATCCTTCCTCAAAACAGCCACCATACCTACCTATCAAGGCATTTCCATAACCTTTCCGAGATACATTGCCATGCAACATCCATCTTCTCATGACTTGATCTTCATGTCATACATGCTTTTTGCTTGATCGATGAGCCGCATGCTAGTTGGGCCTTGCCCTAATCATTGCTACATGACGCGCTAGTATCATTGCATATCCTGCTACACTCGCAGAGGCATACATTTGCATACATCATGATAGTTTCATTTTCTTTATGTTGAGTACTTTTGTAAAGTGTGAAAGATCTTCTATACTTCTTGTAATATATAGAGTGTTGCCCCTAAAGTGAGGAAAAGATCCCAAAGAGGACAAATCAAAAGATCCCAAAGAGGACAAATGAGAGTTAAATAGAAAGAGCCATTGAGGCCACAAAAAAATAAAAATAAAAATAGAAAAAAGAGAAAAAGAAATAAAAAGAGAGAAGGGGGCACACTACTATTCCTTTTGAGAGATCCACACTCGTACTTCATCTTATACCTTGTACTCCATAGAGATTATCATTCATGCATATAGCTATGTGGGGACCTTCACACTATAGAACTTGGCTTGTATATTCCAATGATGAGCCTCCTCAAAAGAGCTCTAGGTCTTCTTGAGCGAGCAAGTTGGATGCACCCCCACTAGTTCCATTGGAGAGCTTACCTTAGCTCATATGTGCATCCGTTGCATGGCAATCCCTACTCCTCACATCATATCTATCATTTGGCTTTATCTCGCCTATGATTGTCCTCATTGATGTGAGCCTTTCACACCTTGTTTGTCTTCCCCCTCCATCATTTTTCTCTCTTTGCCATCCTAAGTGTCAACTTTCTTGCTTACGCTCATCCATTGCATGAGTGCTCAAAATATCGAAAGGGAGTGGATCATTTTGACTTGTACCTGGCTAGTGGTCTGGGGATGAGTCAAGATAAGATTCCAAAGAAGACCAAGTGTGAAACTTTAGTAGATTAAGTTCTCAACAATACAAAAACTATGTTTTACTCTCTCGTATATCCCTATTCCCTTTCTTGCACGCAAACACCATTTGGAGACATTCGAGTCACGGACAGCGAGAGCTCTTGCACCTTTATGTTCTTATGTTGCTTGTTACAATGCTAATATAGACTCTTGCTTGTCATGACTTGAATTGAATTACATGCCTTGATTGCTTTACTTAAAAGTTCTTATATGGTTGATAGCATGTCACCACAGAAATTATGCTTGTTATCATTTACCTACTCGAGGACGAGCAGGAATTAAGCTTGGGGATGTTGATACGTCCAAAACGTATCTATAATTTCTGCTTGCTCCATGCTTCTTTTGTGTGATATTGCTATGATATTGATGCACTTCCATACACTTTTGATCATATTTGGACTAACCTATTAACTCAGTGCACCACAGTGCCAGTTCCTGTTTTCTGCTATTTTTCTATTTCAGGTTTCCCCCATATTAAAAGTGCTCCAAAAATTCCAGGAAAAATATAGGAAAAATCAGCGTATAGGAAGCTTCGCGAAGAACCAAAGATGGGCAAGAGGGGAGCCATGGGAGGCCCAGGCGGCCACCTGGCGCGGCCCCACCCCTGGCCGCGCCAGGGGGCGCCTGGGGCCCCTGCTCCGCCTCTGGCTGCCCCCCTTCGCATATATATCCCTCTCGTCCCGAAACCCTCGAGGACAGAACCCTTTTTCGCGATCTCGCCTCTGTTCCGCCGCCGCAGCGCTTCCAAGATCGGGAGCATCAGGAGACCTCTTCCCGGCACCCTGCCGGAGGGGAGAACCACCACCGGGAGCTTCTCCACCACCATGGACGCTTCCCGGCTGAGTCGTGAGTAGTCCACCTTGGACCATGGGTCCATGATCAGTAGCTATGTGATGTTCTCCTTCCCTCTTTGCTCTTCATGGTTTAGACCTCGTGAGCTGCCCTACATGATCGAGGCACATATGTAATCTTTCTGCTGTTGCTTTGCTGAGTTTGCTGGGATCTGATGGATTATGAGACTATGTTCAGATTGTGTTTGAGTAATATATTTGATTCACCTCTTTTATATCTTTGTTCTTGAGTAATTCTTGCATGTTCTCCATTGCTGTTTATTGCTTCGGCCAAGTAGTAGGTAGTAACTCCAAGAGGGAGCGTTATGCTTGATTGTGGGTTCATGCCCCCTGATGACTAGCTTGAGTGACGAAAACATGAGTCTAGGGGATGTGTTGTTGCCACAAGGGAGTAAACAACGGTGCTTGTACTTGCGGGTGCAAGGATTGTTTACTTTACGCAAAGTTCTTTTAATGCAGTTGTCTGTTGCTTTGAGTTTACACTTTGGGTGGGATTCACAACTTAATACCAGCGAGATGTTCTGGATAGATATCTCAAGGTGGATGATTAGTAGTAGATGCAGATGGATTTCGGTCTACTTGCCTTGGCGTACCGCCCATGCTTTTGAGCCTCTACCTTTCTTTGCAGCATAGTTAGCATTGGTTTGCGCACATAATCCTGTCAATTGCCCAGCTGTAATTTGTTTACCTCGCTTTAATGTTTTATCGTCTTTTGGGAGAGAGACATCACTAGTGAACATCATGGGACCCCGGTCCATATTACCACCGCTGATCACACCTTCTATTTACTTCCTGTTTTTATTTCCTAGTTGCAGTCATAGCTATCATTATTATCTCTTGTGTTTGATCCTTTGTAAACAACAAGGCCGGAGGGATTGACAACCTCTCTGTACTCGTTGGGAGCAAAGTTATCTGTATCTGTGTGCAGGTCCCGTCAACCGCTAAGTTTCTGGCGCCGTTGACACCTACTTGTCGACCCTCGGAGTCTCACGAGATTCGATCCTTGGTACCTTTGCCAAGGGAAATTTGCCGCTACGCTACATCTCAACCTTCCACTTGGGGTAACCAACGAGGGGCGAGAAGCCATCAGGATGCAGGCCCGAGGATACCCGCCTGAAAGTAACGCTCATGGCTCTGGAGATGAATGTAAAACACAAAATGACTGACGCATGCTTCGACGAGAACATGTCATTCTGGAGGAAACGCAAGGATCTGTTCGATGGTGAAACCGAACCCCGAAGACGCCCGCGTACAAGGAGCGGCGAGGAAATAGACGAGCTGTTGAAAAATTGGAAAGATTGCCCACTGTCGGGAAAGAAGCAACAGGCGCCAGAGCCGGGGAAGAAGCAAAAGGCGCCAGAGCCGCTGCTGAAGGTATGGAAAACGAGGTCTGTTTTCTAGGACTTGCCGTACTGGAAGATCCACCGTGTGCCTCACAACCTTGATGTCATGCATATCACGAAGAACGTGTGAGAGAGTCTGCTTGGTACCCTGCTCAACATGCCAGAGAGGACCAAAGATGGGCCGACAGCAAGGGCGGACTTGAAATCAATGGGCATCAGGCAGGAGCTTCACGCTAATGATGATGAGGCGAAGCAGGACATGGAAAATCATCGCAAAGGCAAAAAGGCCAAGAAGACCGGAAATGACTACCCTCCCGCGTGCTTCACTCTAAGTCAGGAGGAGATCGAGCAGTTTTTCACCTGCCTCGTAGGAGTAAAACTTCCTTACGATTACGCGGGGAAGATAAGCAGATACCTAGACCCAGCGAAGCAGAGTTCAGCGGGATGAAGTCTCACGACTGTCACATGCTGATCACGCAGATACTTCCAGTTGCAATCCATGGGATCATGGACGCGCACGTCCGTGAGATGCTATTTGGCCTATGCAACTTTTTCGACATCATCTCTCGAAAGTCGGTTGACGTGAGGCAACTCAGAAGGCTACAGGAAGAGATCATGGTGATACTATGCGAGCTTGAGATGTACTTCCCGCCCGCATTCTTCGACGTTAGGGTGCATCTGCTGGTCCACATCATGGATGATATCATCCAACTCGGGCCGACGTTCCTGCACAGCATGATGCCGTTCGAAAGGATGAATGGTGTCATCAAAGGATACGTTCGCAACATGTCACGTCCAGAGGGAAGCATAGCCAGGGGCTTTCTGACCGAAGAGTGCATCTCCTACTGCACGAATTATCTAGGCATCGAGAACCCCGTTGGTCTGCCCGTCAACAGGCACCTCAGCAGGCTTGCTGGATGGGGTCACCGCGAGGGTCGCCGCGAAATGCATGTCGACTTCGAGGGTCGACTCGCCAACTTTGAAAGAGCAAACCTAGTCACGCTACAACACATAGACGTGGTCGATCCTTGGGTGGTAGAGCACAAAACCTTCATTGAGAAGATGTACAATGACCGAGGCCAACAGAGGACGGACGGAGATATAATCAAAGAGCACAACTCATGTTTCACGCGTTGGTTCAAGGAGAAGCTTCTGTCATACCCTTTACATGAGGATTCTTCCGCAGAAGAAAATCTCATATTCGCCTTGTCACAGGGCGCCGAGCACAACCTGATGACCTATGAGGCGTACGATATCAACGGGTACACGTTCTACACCAAGGACAAGGACATGAAGAGCGATGGTTATCAGAACTCCGGGGTAACGAAGGAATCCTACACCGGTAACGACAAGGACAGATACTATGGAAGGATCGAAGAGATCTGGGAGCTGAGCTACGTTGGAGAGAAGGTCCCGATGTTCCGTGTCAGATGGGCCAAGAGCGTCCTAAAAGAAGACCGGTATTTCACCACCATGGTTATACCCGAAGCCAAATCCAAGACCGCGGGCGCAAACGTCACCGCGAAAAATAAGCCATGGGCACTGGCTTCCCAAGTGGACCAATGCTTCTTCATTACCGACCCGTCAAAGCCCAGTCGTGTTGTCGTGAGGAGAGGCAAAAGGAAGATCATCGGAATGGATGGAGTCGCCAATGAGCAAGACTTCGACAAGTATGGTGACCCGAAGATGGAACATGACGACGACGATGAAGTGCCATACACCACAAGAAGAAGCAGGACTACCCTACCTAAAGGACGTCCGTTCAAGAGAATAACTCCATTTGCGAAAAAAAGGGCAAGAAGATTGTGAACAGATAGCTAGCTAAGATTGATTATATTTAAATTGCAGCCTTCATTTCTCGATTGTATTTCGACATATTCATAAATGTTTTTTCATGGGCACTTTTTGAATTCATGAATATTTTTTCAAATTTGATGATATTTTTTCATATTCATAAATGTTTTACCAATTCACAAATGAATGCAACTAAAAATAAAAAAAAATACTAGTTGTGCTTGGTTATATGTTACTCCCAAAAGCATATAAAGTTTGTAAAATTTGGAGCTATGGATATTTAGTTACGATTTAAACAATTTTGAACATATTTAAACATAAATAAATATCAAACAACATTTAAAATGTTGTTAACATGGCAACAAACTGCATATTATTTTTCTACATGATATTCTCAGCATCTAGCATATGTGACATGTTATATTTGGATGCATGGATAAAAAGATATGTGCAAAGGAAAAAAATGCATAAACAAAATTAGGGAGGCTGGGAATCGAACCCAGGACCTCCTAGTGTGTGCACTGCGTGCTGACCAGTCGGTCTAGTAGATGGGGTTTGATGTAGATAGAGTTTGGTGGAAGAAAACCTGTGGGCTCGAACAGAAATAAAAAAATACTAATGGCGCACCACGGGGGAGTACTATTTATTCCGTTTGGACTCTGTTTGATATTCCTTTTCTGCAAAACCCTGAAATAGGCAAAAAACAACAATCTGGACTGGGCCTTTGGGTTAGTAGGTTAGTCCCAAAAATGATATAAAAGTGAATGATAAAGCCCATTAAACATCCAAGACTTCATAAATAATAGCATGGAACAATCAAAAATTATAGATATGTTGGAGACGTATCACAAATCAAGACCTACCAAGTACCCTTCATTAACCTGTCATCTCTTGCATTTACTTTATTTGCCATTTTCCTCTCCCCCACTTCTAAAACAATCTTCGAAAAGATTCGCCTTTTCTTCGCCCTTCTTTCGTTCGTCTTGTGCGCTTGCTTTTTGTGTGCTTGTGTGTTGGATTGCTTGCTCTGTCACGATGGCTCAAGAAAATACCAAATTATGTGACTTTTCCAACACCAATAATAATGATTTTATTAGTACCCCGGTTGCTCCCGCTACTAATGCGGAATCTTGTGAAATCAATGTTGCTTTATTAAATCTAGTCGTGAAAGATCAATTCTCTGGCCTTCCTAGTGAAGATGCCGCCACCCATCTGAATAATTTTGTTGATTTGTGCAATATGCAAAAGAAAAGAGATGTGGATAATGATCTTATTAAATTAAAGCTAATCCCGTTCTCACTACGAGATCGGGCTAAAACTTGGTTTTCACCTTTGCCTAAAAATAGTATTGATTCATGAAATAAGTACAAAGATTCTTTTATTGCCAAGTATTTTCCTCCCGCTAAGATCATCGCCCTTAGGAATATTATGAATTTTAAACAACTTGATCATGAGCATGTTGCATAATCTTGGGATAGTATGAAACTTATGATAAGAAATTTTCCCACGCATGGCTTGAATTTATGGATGATCATACAATTTTTTTATGCCGGATTAAACTTTGCTTCTAGAAATCTTTTAGATTCGGCCGCTGGAGGTACTTTTATGGAAGTCACTTTAGGAGAAGCTACCAAACTCCTAGATAATATAATGGTTAACTATTCTCAATGGCATACCGAAAGATCTTCCACTAGTAAAAAAAATGCATGCTGTTGAAGAGATTAATGTTTTGAGTGGAAAGATGGATGAACTTATGAAATTATTTGCTAGCAAGAGTAATAATATTGATCCTAATGATATGCCCTTGTCCACTTTGATTGAGAATAATAATGAATCTATGGATGTGAATTTTGTTGGTAGGAACAATTTTGGTAGCAATGCTTATAGAGGAAATTTTAATCCTAGGCCGTTTCCTAGTAATTCCTCTAATAATTATGATAATTCCTACAACAATTCTTATGGAAATTATAATAAGATGCCCTCTGATTTTGAGAATAGTGTTAAAGAATTTATGAGTTCTCAAAAGAATTTTAATGCTATGATTGAAGAAAATTTGCTTAAGATTGATGATTTGGCTAAGAGCGTGGATATAATTTCTCTTGATGTTGATTCTTTGAAGCTTAGATCTATTCCACCTAAGCATGATATCAATGAGTCTCTCAAAGCTATGATAATTTCCATTCATGAGTGCAAAGAAAGAACCGCTAAGATGCGTGCTAAAAAGGATAGGTTTATAAAAACATGTTCTTCTAGTTTCCGTGAAAATAATGATGAAGATCTTAAAGTGATTGATGTGACTCCTATTGAATCTTTGTTTTCCAAAATAAATCTTGATAAAGATGGGACTAGAGATGAGCCTACTTTAGTTAAGATGCGTCCCAATGATTCAGAGTTATTCGATCTTGATGCAAAAAATTGATAAAAGTGGGATTGATGAGGTCAAAACTTTAAGTAGCAATGAACCCACTAGATTGGATCTCAAGGAATTTAATTATGATAATTGTTCTTTAATAGATTGTATTTCCTTGTTGCAATCCATGTTGAATTCTCCTCATGCTTATAATCAAAATAAAGCTTTCACTAAACATATCGCTGATGCTATGATGCAATCTTTTGAAGAAAAACTTGAGTTAGAAGTTTCTATCCCTAGAAAACTTTATGATGAGTGGGAACCTACTATTAAGATCAAGATTAAATATTATGAGTGTCATACTTTGTGTGATTTGGGTGCTAGCGTTTCTACGATTCCAAAAACTTTATGTGATGTGCCAGGTTTCCGTGAATTTGATGAGTGTTCTTGCGTTGGATGTCATCCTCCGCGGAAGGAAGCGGGTGGAAATTTACAGCGGTTGCCGTTGGAGATGTTCTTATGCTCGAAATAATAGAGTCACATCCAATCCATTTGAGTTAATTGTGTGCATGATTCCCCCTCTATAAAAAGTTAATTGCACGTACACTGTACATGACTTGCAGGGTGGCTACAGATTCGTACAGAAAGTTAAAAAGAAATAAATCCATCCTTAATCTTATTCTAAGTACTCTGTGGGTTCCACTGTCAGTACAATAGTGAAAGAAGTATATATTAAAAAATATAAAAAACTAAAGTGTAAGACATAATTCGAAGTTAGGTCATCCCGTTGCAAGCATCCGACGCTAACCAGTCCAACACATGTTCATTGTGGTCGATTCAAGAGATATATCTTTGTTCTTACTAGCAACGTGCCCATGCGCTGCAAAACAGATCCAAAGTGGAATAGTACTTGTCCACAAACTTGAAAGAAAAGACTCTTGTTTTTATATACATATATACCACTAAAAATATATTACCTTTCACTCAAAATATATTTCTCAGGTTATTTTGATGAGGTGAGGGAGGGATGTGGTTGCCTATAATATAATAAGGGGTTTTCTGCAAATTGGAGCATAGAAGTGGGCTATTGTTGCAAAAATTGCCACAAGTTACCTCACAACCGTTAGATGCAGATCTAATGGTCATAAATGATGGATGGTAGACACACCATCATTACCAACCGAGTCTTTTATAGGAGTCTATATCTCTACTCTTATGAAAAACAGAGTTGGTGATGATAGTGTGCCTGCCATCCTACAATATAGGCCATCCGATCTATATCTGACGGATAGGAAGGAAACTATAACAATTTTGCAAAAAGATACACGCACTCCTACCCACATTTGCAGATAATTCCTTCCCTCATTCAACCTTATCTCCCATAGGATAAACTACTCATATAAATGCATCTTGATGTTTCGTGCAATGCACGGGCATTTTGCAAGTTTCTGTTTAAATAGTTACTGCGATAATTGGTTGAAGCGATATATTTTATATCTTCCCCGAATGATATCAAATTCACTAGTAGTAACGAAGAAAAGGTTGCCTTGTTAATTAACATAAAACAGGGTGAAAAGTATCACATGAGGCCGGTAAAAACAAGGCACACTAGGTCCATCATCATCGTCACTACAGTTGTGTGCGCACGAGAAGTCTACAAATCGAGGAGGCTACGGAGAGAAAGACATATCGAGTGTGTGTGAGCGAGGCATAGAGATACAACTAGTGTGTGTGTGTGTGTGTGTGTGTGTGTGTGTGTCTTTGAGAGAGAAGCCAATTGATAGATTAAAATCAAGATCGAGTTCTCACCCTTTTGCGATCATTGTTGGGGGGAGGGAGGGGAGAGGGAGAGAAAGACATATGGAAAGTGTGGAGGCGGTAGGCACAGAGGCACAACTAGCGAGTGTGTATGTGTGTTTGAGAGAGAGAGAGAGGCCAATTGATAGATTAAAATCAAGATCGAGTTGTCATCCTTCTGCCATCATTGTTGGGGGGTGGGGAGGGGGGAGGGAGAGAAAGACATATCGAGAGTGTGCGCGTGGTAGGCATAACTAGCGAGTGTGTGTGTGTTTGAGAGAGAAGCTAGTAGATAGATTAGTATCAAGATCAAGGTGTCACTCTACTTCGTCGGTGTCGGAAAGTATGTGTGTGTATGTGTGTGTGTGTTTGAGAGAGAAGCCAGTAGATATATTAGTATCAAGATCGAGGTGCCACCCTAGTCCTTCGGTGCCGGGAAGTGTGTGCGTGTGTGGGAGGGTGTGAGTGAGACTTAGATAGAGAGACAAGGAGTTTGTGTGATACATATCTATATTAAGGGATAGGTAGATAGCATGTGTGCGAGGCATACTTAAAGCATCATGGAGATAAACAAGCGGTGTGCATGCAAGTGCTGGAAAAAAAAATGAAGAGAGAAACAATGTCTCCGTGCGCT
>LR738715.1:578895576-578910458 GCA_902687465.1 Secale cereale | reverse complement strand
AACAAAAGGTGCTCTGCTGGAATCCCATTGTATGTTTTCATATGGTTCTGAGACTCGAGTTAACCTTACGCATATGTGTGCGAGACATAGTTATACTTTGAGACATTAGTGGCGGTGGGTGGGCCGAATTAAAGGGGTGGGATTGTTCGGCAGAGAGAGCATGTATGTTTTTGTGTGAGAGACTTGTAGGACGGGATAGAAAGACGAATTCTAACCCTAACGGAGGGAGAGAAATACACGAAGTGCGCGTGTGTGATTCCGATGCCCACAGAGAAATGATATATGTATGCGTGTCAGAGAGATTGCACAATTCATTCACGTATCACTATCTAGCGACCGTGGACATGCATCGCTTGAACATAAACCAATATCTACTTCGTATCATGGCCAAAGATACAATATCGATTCAACATTGTAAATATTGTACACTCACATATCACATTTTTTCTTTCCAAATAGTCATTTTCAATTGTGCATGCCAAAGTTAGAGTGATGTTTCTTCAAACAACCACTGTAGTTATCATGTACATGCACCATTGGCTCTGTTTGGATCCATGTGTTAGAGTTGGTTTGGGTTAGTTTGGACTCAACTAACCCGAAAATATCCAAACAGGAGGGTTAGTTTGGGTTAGATGCATCTAACCCACCCCAAAAAACTAACCCACCCAAGAGGTGCTTATTTGGGTTAGTTCTCCAAGAAAAAGAGAAAATGATTGAGAAAGAGCATTTATTGTCAATCTAAACCTGCCATCCAAACACCTATTTGGTTAGAGTTAGTTCAAGGTTAGTTTAGGGTTAGAATCTAACTCTAACCTCTAACTGAGTTAGAGTATCCAAACATGGCCATTGTTAGTTTTGCATTCAAATTCATTAGTCTTGGATGATTTAAGGTTCTATTATGAAGTAATATTCAGATATGAATTCAATGGGTATGCAATTTATGAAATGGAGGCCATGTAATCATATGAGGTAACACTTTTAAGTAGCGGATTACAATATCCATTTCTTTTGTGGGACTACAATACCTATTTATTTTTGTGCCTCTATATTAAAATTAACACGTCAATGCATTATGTTTATCCCCTGGAAAAAAGCAGTATGCTTCAAATAAATAACTAATGGCACTAAATTATATATTTACACGAGAAATACATTGGCTGAGCGTTGATCCATTTTTTTGTGAACGTGCCTCTACACCAGTACGATTGGCCGCACCCATGTGAACGTCCAAGTTATCGGTGCATCATCCCGATTTATTGTCTTTTTTCTGGGGTGGACTTCATTAAGTGCCAATGTGTGCCGTGTGTACACAGTCTCGCATGACCTTCCTGGTAGCAATGTCCAAAATTACTTGAAACTGGATACGAACGATCCTGCGGGCGGCAAAATCTCCCGCCTCCGTCTAAAATTTCTGCCACCTAGTCTTTAGCATGCGAAATTCCCCTTTTGTCCTTGGTGCACGGAGAACAATAATTGCAATACGACCCTCATTTGCATAATAGGTCGGGGCTGCTTTGGTAACTTCCGGTTCCCCCCACCACACAACACCCCCATTTCCTCTCCCCCTCCCGCAAAAATGACTACTCCAGAGCACGAGAGCATCTTACATCACGCCGTCCGTCCTTCATCGTCCTCTGTACCCCTCCCCTCTCGAAACCCTAGACTACTCAACCACCAGCGTACCAGCGCCCATTCACTGACAGCGGCATCCACCTCGCCGGATCTGCTTCTGCGGCTGCATCTACCCCTCCTACTTCCTCTAGAAATAAGTAGACTGCTCATCCACCACTGTACCATAGCCCATTCAGTGCCCGCCTTGTCCACGGCACTGGATCTGCTTCGTCGGTACTCTCGTCAACCGCAGCGTAACTGCAACGACTCCTTTGTAGTCCCCACCGGAGACGCTTTGTCGACACCCCCGGAGCGCCCCCGTCGACGGCCTCTGATCCTCTTCGCCGACACCTTCCTCAACCCTATTGGAGCCACTTCGCCGACACCATCCTAAACCCTACCGAAGCCACTTCGCTGACACCATCCTCAACCCTATCGGAGCTGCTTCGCCGACACCATCCTCAACCCTACTGGAGTAGCTTCACCTATACCATTCTCAACCCTATCTGGGCCGCTCTGCCAACGCCCAAGTCCATGGCCTCAGATACACTTCGTCGAACCCTCATCCAACCTACCGGAGTAGCTTCTGACGCCCCGTCCACGGCCGCAGATCCGCATCATCGACACCATCCTGAAACCAACCACCAGAGCAGGTTCACTGACACCCTCGTCCATGGCCTCAGATCCGCTTCGCCCACACAGTAGTCCACCCTACCAGAGCCGCTCCACAAACACCCTACTCCACGGTTCTAGATCTCCTTACCGGACCCCGACAGCTAGTGTAGCGTCATCACCCTTGACGTTTCTAACATGATTCCCACCGGCTGGCAAGATGCCAAGCACCCGCCGCAGCCTAGGTACTTGTCACCTTTAAACCCATCCAGCATCACCTGTCCGATGTACTTCAAATATACTAACAGGTCACTGTTACATGTTATGCAACTGGCAAAAACTACAAGCACAATGTTTCTTTTGGATCTAACAGCTTGGCCAACCAAGATCCTGGACTGAGGCATTGCTATGATCTTGTAAGTGCATCTCTCTCTCTCTCTCTCTCTCTCTCTCTCTCTCTCTTGTATTGTTGTGTGCCTGCCAATGTGCTTTGCTAGGATTTTCGACTAGTAATCCATTTGTGCAGACAATGATTTCCACTACTGGCTGGTAAATTAAAGATGTAGATGTCATACATGATACTCCCTCGCTTCCTAAATACAAGTCTTTCTAGAGATTCCACTATAGACTACATAGAGATCAAAATGATTGAATCTACACTCGAAAATGCATCTATATACATCTATATGTAGTCTATACTGGAATCTCTACAAAGACATGTATTTAGGAACAGAGATAGTACATTACACTAAATCATAGGTGGCATGTAGAAATTCCAGTGCACTACACTAGGCTGCCTTAGAATGCCTGCTAGTCCAGTACACAGAGTCATGGCTAGTTTATGCTACACACACAATCGTTAATTGGTGGCTTAAATATGCACAAGGGATATGCAATGTATTATCATGTAGAGATATCTGAAATTAGCCGTGTCAACTTGCATATTGGGTTATGCAATGAAAAAGTACATGATTTCTTAGTACAAGATGTATGTGGCAATTTCATGGAACATCACAAAAAAAGGAGAGGCAGCGGTGAGCCTATACAGTGTGCTATGGTAGGTCACTCCCATTGCAATCATTGTTACATGTTATGATGTAGGGTGGAACCCTAAGATGGAGATCTTTTACAAATTGGAGGAGAATCCCCAAGAACAAGATGAACACAAAGGGGAGAACACAAGAGAAACACTCAAGAACAAGCCCAAATCACACATCCACTAGACTCACATACACACATGATCCACAAAGGTACAAGAACAACAAGGGGAACATGGATACATGATAAAGTTCATACAAAATCCCAAAGAGAGATGAGGTCTTGGTGATCCTATGATGGGGATCCTTCCCTAGAAGGGGTCTTGATAATCCACAAGGATTCTTCCCTAAAGGGGTCTTGATCCACAAAGGGAAGGAGAAAAGCTCACAAATGTCTCACATATACTTTGCTTAGTCTAAATGGAGGAGGGAGAGGGATATATATATAGGTAGGTGGAGGAATGGAACGAAGTGGAGGCCCAAAACATTAGCTTCGGCCGACCATCCTGTAGGGCTCGTGCGCACGGGGTAAGTTGGGCCCATGCGCACGGGGGTCCCGTGGGCACGGTATGAGCCCGTGCGCATGGGGTGCTCCAGTGCCGGCTTCCTATGTAGCCCGTGCGCACGGGGTCCCTTGGGAGGTGCAGAGCTGATCTTTGTGCACTTCTTCTTATTCCTTGTGGCCTTGGTGTCCTTCTCCTTGGTCTCCGGGATGCTCCCTAGCTACTTGGTAGCTGTCGCCCTTGTACCTAATGATGCACACCGTTCCATGGTGAGGTAGCAACCAAGTCCAATGGATATTCATGTAAGTCTCAAAGAGGAACGGGTTCACCTTAAGTCCAGTAGGTCCACTTGGGGCTTGAAGTGCTAAGAAGGTGTACATGGAGATGATCATAGGATGCACTGCATCATCCCCTCCCCCTTGGGAAAGATCCGACCTAGGATCAGACACCGTATCGCCATGTACGCGGTATGAGCGGAGGTCTGTAGAGCCAATCTCCAATATGTCCGAGAGCTCCTCAACTTGAAGATCCATAGGGTCCATGTTCCGTGTTGGTACTCCGTCCAATAAATGTATCATGTAGACAAGAAGAAAGAGACAACAATGAAAGAATGACCCATCCAATATGCGTAATTGAGGATGGCTCGAAGGGAGAGAGTTCACCTTATGAATGTTCTTGAGGATGTTGGTGTCGCACATCATGTATGCCTTCGCATGACCAACTTGTCACATGATGGCACCGCCTTGTGAATCCTTGAAAATGAAAGAACATGAAAAACACTCGGAAAAACAAATGAGGTTAGATGAAATGCAAAACCTACCATTCGAGTGGTGACATACCCAACAAGTGTTATCATCAATCTTATCATAAGAAAGGACAAGGACATATGGCATGGTATGTAAGCATATGTTGCGATAACAACCAAAGACATTAGGCTCAAACAAGCAAGCATGCATCACAAGTAAGGTGTCCAAGTCTCCAAGATCAACAAACATAGCATTGTTGCACTCAATACAAGTGATGAGAGATGCAACTAATGGAGACAAGTGATAATGATCAAGATATATCATGTGAGTGGCATCAACATATATGTCATCAACCCAAGAAAGCAAGTAAGAGTGGAACATGGGTGATGCAACATAGCAATCAATCATAGCTATCAATTCAAGCAAGCTAGTAGTGGATGGGACCTCATGGTAATCATGGCAAGCATGTCATGTGTGCAAATAGTAGGCATGAATAATGCACATGGCATAACACAAGCATGAAAGCAAGGTATGAAGAAAATAAGATCAATGCATTGGCGAGAGGCCATATGTAAATAGCAATGGGACCTCATGACTCTCCCAACAACAAGCATCAATAGCATAGGACGCAAAGAAATCATGACAATAGCTACTAGTTTCTCCACCAAGCATGCAAATACACATATGAATAGCATAATTGAGAATCATGGATAATTGCATCCAAGGGTCACAATTGCATGGCAAAGTAATGTAAAGAGGCATAACATGCAAGGTGAACATGAAAAAATGGGCATGATGCAACACGTGGTAAAGGGCCCAAAGTCGTGTGAGAGACAAGTAAAAGGAAAGCGCGTAGTCCTTGCGCAAAAAGAACAGTGGTAAGGGCAATCCGCGGGATCCCAAATCACCGTTACTCTCAAGAGCTCGTTTTGTCAACTCATGGGATTGTGAGGTTGACAAGTATTGGTGGGTACCTACACAAAACAAAGACAAAGGAAAAAGTGTGTGTGTGTGTGGTATATGTACACATCATCCATCATGATGTGCACGTGCATGTGTTGGTCAGCACAAAATAGCCAATACTCAAATAAATGAGTGCGTGATAAAGAAACCTGTCATCCATCATGAGAGGTTTGTTGTTATGTGTGGCATAATGGAGACTCAAATTGTGTAATGCATCATGAGAAAATATCTAGAGCATTATTATTCATGGAATGCATATGGTGCACACAATCATGGTAATCGTGCAAGGTATGGAATGGATCAAGATATCCTAGTATGTATGGGGAAACTATGGGGGTCTCCTCATGAGAATTAGTGGGAAAATCACATGGAGAATATTGACAACATCCAAAACAATGTGTTCATGGCTTGGCATAGTAGATGAATTGCACAAATCGTGTAAAGGAAGCATGGCAATATCATCGCAAGAAAAACAAAAGCAAATGACCAACATCTTGTCATCTATACCACAAGTGCAAATGGGATTTATTCTAATGGGGCATGCATAGTTACTATGTTGAGATTGAAATGATGCAATATGGGAGATCTCACTCATAGCATATGACAAGCTTAAAGGATTATCAAACATGAGGTGACCAATAGAATTTTCACATGATCTCTTATGGAGCATAGCATCACAACTAGAAAACTCAACATGCTCATCATCATATTCATCATAAATTGGTAAGTCATGACATGCAAAAGTTGCACTAGCATGAAGCATGGTAATAGGTGAATCAACATCATGCAGGCAATCATTGGGGAGATAGTCCACCAGTGGGACAAGCAAAGAACTATCACCTATTTTACCTGTGGAGTTACACTCATGTGGTGTAGGTGAGGTGTCGAAGATTGAAGCTTGATCATCTTCCTCTTGATGGAACCATGTGGGGAGGGGGTGCACATCATCCACCATGGCCATCGTCGTCTCCATTGGGGGTAAGTACTCGGTGAAGATAGGCATGTCATCATGTAGCAGACCTAACACCAAAGAAGAAAACACACTACGAGTAGAGGTTAAGTCATTAGAAATCATAGTGGCCTCACGTGCTATCTCAACTACCTCACTCACTAAGTGTTGTGGCTCACTCACTCCTAGTAATATTCTCTCACTCATATGGTTGGTGGAGTCGCTCGAATGGCTCTCAACCTCACATAGGATGTGTGTCATAATATCGTGTGTGGGTCTAGTGGTGGTCACACTCATCCTCTCATAGGAAATGATCTCGATGTCACATATGGTGGAGTCACTCCTATCACTCATGGTGGGGTGGCTCTCCTCACATTGGTATTGGGCATCTCGTCATATGTGGGTGTCGGGGAGGTGTAGGTGCAAATATCTCCAAACTTAACTCCAATCGCCTCCTCATCCATAACGCCTCCAAAGATGAATGCCGTAGGAAGTGGAAAATCATCACGCTCCTGCGAGACTGAAGAGAAAGTCTCATGTGCGCTCTCGCAACTTGATTCGGAGTAGGAGTCATATAGGGGCGCCGTCTTCATGTTTTTGAAGAGGTTCATGCTCGTTGCCTTGGTCGAAGGGGATGGCCCATGCTCGACCATCTTGTCGTCGTTTTGTGTGAGGCCCATATGATGTGGCACCTCGCAACTCATCTCCATGACCGAAGGGAATTTCTCATGCTCGGCCATCTTCCTTGAGGGGCTTTTGAAGATGGAAGTATCACCCTTGCTCGTAGGTGATCGCCTTGGACTTGATGATGTCGAAGTAGGCGTACTTGTGGGAAGTAGGCGAAGATGATGTACGTACAAAGGCGAAGATGCCTTGAAGTCACTTGGCGAAGATGCCAAAGTTGTTGATGAAGCCGCAACCTTGGCATCGATGGTGTTGCTCTGGAGAGTCCGTGCGCACGTGGGTGGAAGAGGCCGTGGGCACGGGGTCCTGTGTGCATGGGGGTCGAGGGCCCGTGTGCACGTGGGTGGCAGAGAAGCCACCACTCGTCCCAAAGGTCGTTCTTCATGGTCTTGTCCATGGTCTTGGTGACCGTCTCGGAGATGATGGCGGTGCCGCATGGTACTTGCATCGTGTGGCTGCTCCGAAGGTGTGCGTCTTAGTGTCGCCTCCTTGAAGGAGAGGAAGACTTGTAGTTGGCCAACACGTGTCGGATATCCTCCATGTGTTCGTCCAACTTGTTGTCGAGGTAGTCCCATTTCCTTGCTTCGGTGTGTCGTATGTCGATGGCGAGTCGCTCGATGCGGGCGAAGACCAAAGTTGATGTGCTTTGCCTATCCATCACAAGACTCGAGTAGAGGGTGAGTAGGAAATGAGATAAACAATACCAAGATACCGTTCCCCAAAGTTGAGAGTGTATCCCGTGTCACTCAATGTGATATGAGAGAATAGTGGAATTGGTACCGAACTTGTTCACTCACACCTACAAATTAAAGTTTATCGAGTGGCTTGGTTAGGATAAGTGGCACAAAATTCAAGCAAATGTTAGTCCAAGATGTCGAAAATGTTGAGGAAGATTCACAAAATTTCAATGTAAAGCAAAGAAGTCAAAGCTATGGTGACACAAGAAACACACACACGGATAGATAGATGGGATCCGCGCAACCAAGTAATGAGCACAAAATGTGTTGCCACAGAAAAATCTCTTGTTGCATGGATTCTAGAGAGACAATAGCTTGATTGCTCAAATGGGCAAGATACGCTTGTCCACCAACCTATGAGAGTGAATGTGTCGTCTTCAATCCCAAGCATGCAATGTATGTATGCTCCAAGTGTATGTACTATGCAAAATGGCTCAATGCTATTTCTATTGCTTACAAGCTCTTTTGTATCTCCTCTTTTTCTTAAAAGCTTTTGCTCTTTTTTTGATATGCTTGATGCTCGAGCCAAGTATGATATGAGACAAGTATGTAAGATATGCACGGGAGAGACTTGTGGCACAATGATGATAGCAAGATGATTGCACGCTAAAACTAGCTATGCGGCGTAAGCATATCACTAAGGTGCACAAATAGCGTGGCCCGACAATTCTCAACTCGCTAGTATCAATAGGTAAGGTACGCAATAGGCTCGGGGCGATCAATGCAAAGTTAAGGAATATGTACAATGGTGTCGTCGAGGTTACCGTCCTTGGCGATGATGAGTAGCAGTGGAGCCGAAGCCGAACCATTCCTAAGTAGCTGAAACACCTTACGAAATGGAAAAAACCGCAAACTCAAAATCTCAAACGGAAAATGTCAAATGGTGGTAGCGGACATACGGTGGTGGTGTCGGAGATGGCAATGCGGAAGTGGTGGTGGTGTAGGTTGATGAGAAAATAACCGTCCCTAAGTAGCCGAAACATCTTAGGAGACTCAAGTCGCCACTCAAACAACCTCTAGTGATATATGGATGCAAATGGTGTTAGGTTGCGGAAAGCTATGATGGTATGGTGGATAGTATGGTGGATGGCCTAAACACATATGTCAAAATTGCCAAAATTCTATGGAGTCAAATGGTGTTGGGTCTATCTAGATGGATGGGGGATGTCAATAGCTACTCAACGAGATAAAGAACGCGAAAATCAGACTCCGGATGTGGAAGTTACAGCTGAAACGGTGAAGCGCTCGCGGCAGCTGTACGGGGGGCCGTGCGCACGGGGTCTAGGGCCCATGGACACGGGGTCCTGTGCGCACAGTACACGTACTGAGGGCACATGGTTACCTGGGACTTCGCGGGGGGCCGTGGGCACGGGGGTGGCGGAAAATTTCGCGATTTCGGTCAAAATTAACGGATTTGGTGGTGGGGATTGTGTGCGGGGATGGGGGAAAGCTAGATCCACGTGCCAAACATCAAAATCGTGGATCAAACACAACAAATCTCACAAGAACCAACAAATTTCAAAAAAAATTGGGGCTATTTTTGTGGGGATTTTCGAAATTGGGCAAGAACACAACAAAATTAGACTAGAGAACAAGGAGGGGGGCTCCAATTTCGTGAGAAACCATGGCTCTTGATACCATATGATGTAGGGTGGAACTCTAAGATGGATATGTTTCATGAATTGGAGGAGAATCGCCAAGAACAAGATGAACACAAAGGGGAGAACACAAGAGAAACACTCAAGAACAAGCTGAAATCACACATCCACTAGACTCACATACACACAAGATCCACAAAGGTACAAGAACAACTAGGGGAACATGGATACATGATAGAGTGCATCCCAAATCCCAAAGGGAGATGAGGTCTTGGTGATCCTATGATGGGGATCCTTGCCTAGAAGGGGTCTTGATAATCCACATGGATTCTTCCCTAAAGGGGTCTTGATCTAGAAAGCGAAGGAGCAAGGCTCATAAATGTCTCACATATACTTTGCTTAATCTAAATGGAGGAGGGAGAGGGATATATATAGGTAGGTGGAGGAATGGGACGAAGTGGAGGCCCAAAACAGCAGCTTCGGCAGGCCATCCTGTAGGGCCCGTGCGCACGGGGTAAGTTGGGCCCGTGCGCATGGGGTAAGTTGGGCCCGTGCGCACGGGGTAAGTTGGGCCCGTGTGCACGGGGGTCCCGTGGGCACAGTACGAGCCCGTGCGCACGGGGTGCTCTAGCGCTAGCTTCCTGTGTAGCTCGTGCGCATGGGGTCTTCGAGATCCATGGGCACAGGGTCGCCTGGGAGGTGTAGAGCTGATATTCGTGCACTTCTTCTTCTTCCTTGTGGCCTTGGGGTCCTTCTCCTTGGTCTCCGGGATGCTCCCTAGCTGCTTGATAGTTGTTTCCCTTGTACCTAATGATTCACACCGTTCCATGGTGAGGTAGCAACCAAGTCCAATGGATATGCATGTAAGTCTCAAAGAGGAACGGGTTCACCTTAAGTCTGGTAGGTCCACTTGGGGCTTGAGGTGCTAAGAAGGTGTACATGGAGATGATGAAAGGGCATGTCCCTTCCTTTGTGGTTTCGGTGATTGATGACAATGCGTTTGTGGACTAATCGTGCGTGCCAAGTATTTCAGGTATGAATCCAGAGGCACGAGAGGATCATCTACCCTCCGAGTTATCAGCTCAAGACGTGTTGTCTTGCTAGGCTTGTGTTTTGGTGGACTTGAGTCGTAGGAGACACCATACTATCAAGGGGGGGGGGGTCCGCATTGGAAAGGACAGGGTGGAATCATCACGTACACTATATTTTTGCACCCTCATCATCTCTCCTTTCCTTAGGGATCTCCACTTCTATCTGTTGGGCACGGTAGTACCGTAGCCAGGGCGGTAGTACCGCCTATACGCTCTAAGCGGTAGTACCGCTGGGAAGTCGCGGTAGTACCGCTTGGGCATATACACGGCAGTACCACCACGGCTACTCTCCACCTCCGCGTCGATTCGGGACGAGTAATTCTCGTGTCGGGTTCTACAGTAGTATCAACGGTAGTACCGCTGCCACCACCGCGGCTACTACTGCTCCTACCCTCTGTGCCTCGTCCCTAACACAGGGCGGTAGTACCGCTGGGGGTCACGGTAGTACCGCTCGGCCCAGCGGTAGTACCGCTCTGTGCGGGCAGAGAAGAGTGTAACGGTTCACTCTTCTCCACCACTATATAAAGGGTTCTTCTTCCTCTTGAAGAACCACCTCTTTTCCCCAAAGCTCCATTGTTGCTCCAAAAGCTCATTTTCGCCCGATCTCTCTCCCTAGCCAATCGAACTTGTTGATTTTCTAGGGATTGCTTGAGAAGGCCCAGTTCTACACTTCCACCAAGAGAAATTCAATTCCCCCCACTAATCCCTTGCGGATCTTGTTACTCTTGGGTGTTTGAGCACCCTAGACGGTTGAGGTCACCTCAGAGCCATATCCATTGTGGTGAAGCTCCGTGGTTTCGTTGGGAGCCTCCAATTCAGTTGCGGAGAGAGCCCCAACCTTGTTTGTAAAGGTTCGGTCGCCGCCTTCAAGCGCACCAATAGTGGAATCACGACATCTCGCATTGTGTGAGGGCGTGTGGAGAATACGGTGGCCCTAGTGGCTTCTTGGGGAGCATTGTGCCTCCACACCGCTCCAACGGGGATGTACTTCCCTTCAAAGGGAAGGAACTTCGGTAACACATCCTCGTCTTCACCGGCTCCACTTCTGGTTATCTCTATCCTTTACTTGTTCAAGCTTTAGTGTGTTAGTATGTTGAGCTTACTTTCTTACTTATCTTAGTTGCATCATATAGGTTGTCCACCTAGTTGCATATATAGACAACCTATTTTGTTCCTAAGTTTAATTTGGTCAAGAAAAGCTAAAATTGTTAGTTGCCTATTCACCCCCCTCTAGTCAACCATATAGATCCTTTCAATTGGTATTAGAGCCTCGTCTCTTTATTAAGGACTTTACCATCCAAAGAGTATGGGTGACAACATAGTCAAGACGGAGGAACACTCCGATGGAACTCCGTCCTTGCCTACGTTCGATGGGGGAACCTCGGTCTCTCGTGAGGAGTTCAATGTGGCTATAAACACATTGAAAGACTCACTGGAAACCGAGGTCAAAGGCATGTTCAAAGAATTTCTTGAGGGACTTAAATTACCCACCGCACCGTTGGAAGTGGTTCATCCCGCTACCAACGTGTCGGATGCTATTCCCGACAAGGGAGAAGTTAGTAGTGAGCAAGTCCCGATGACTAAGAATGGGAGTGGGATCTTTGCTCACTCCGCGCCTCCTACACATTATGGAGGACCCGTTCCTACTCCGCATTTAAATTCGGTTGGTCCTCCCCCTAAATTTGTGAAAAAAAATCTGATTTTGCTACTTGGACATTTCTCTTTAAATGCCATTTAAATCATTGTTCTACTAATCTTTGGAGAACCATCGAGCAAGGTTTCTACCCGCATGATCCTTACAACTTGACACCAAGAGAAGCTGCGGGTCATCAATTCAACGAGTCCGCTCTTTGCATACTTCAAGAAGCTATCCCTCCCGAAGACATTGCACATCTTCAACCCTTCTCCGTGGCCAAGGAAGCATGGGAACATGTTGGCTCCTTGTACAAGGGAAGCGCAAGCATTCAACGCTCAAATTATGAAGTTGTGCAAGATGAAGCCGATGAGTTTGCCATGATCGAAGATGAAGATCCCCGTGAAATTTATCGAAGATTAACCACTCTTGCGGTTTCACTTCGAGATCATGGGAGCAAGGACACGGATGATAATTGGATCATGCGCAAGTTTCTCAAGGCCATGATGCCTTATCACAAGGCCACGTCCTCCGTCATCTGCCAACGACCGGACTTCCACACTTTGTCCTCAAGTGAAGTGTTGGATGAGTTCGTTGCAATGAGGATCTTGGATAAGACCACCGACAACGTGGTGTTGCGAGCTGATGACCCACAAGTGTAGGGGATCTATCGTAGTCCTTTCGATAAGTAAGAGTGTCGAACCCAACGAGGAGAGGAAGGAAATGATAGGCAGTTTTCAGTAAGGTATTTTCTGCAAGCATTGAAATTATAGATAACATATAGTTTTGTCATAAGGTAATTGGTAGCAAGTGACAAAAGCTAAAAGTAAATAAGGTGCAACAAGGTGGCCCAATCCTTTTTGTAGCAAAGGACAAGCCTAGAAAAACTCTTATATGAAGGAAAGCGCTCCCTGAGGACACATGGGAATTATCGTCAAGCTAGTTTTCATCACGATCATCTGATTCGCGTTCGGTACTTTGATAATTTGGTATGTGGGTGGACCGGTGCTTGGGTGCTGCCCTTACTTGGACAAGCCTCCCAGTTATGATTAACCTCTAATGCAAGCATCCGCAACTACAAAAGAAGTATTAAGGTAAACCTAACCATAGCATGAAACAAGTGGATCCAGATCAGCCCCTT
This sequence comes from Secale cereale, assembly GCA_902687465.1. Taxonomy (NCBI): domain Eukaryota; kingdom Viridiplantae; phylum Streptophyta; class Magnoliopsida; order Poales; family Poaceae; genus Secale; species Secale cereale. The sequence continues at coordinate 578,897,153 of LR738715.1, read as the reverse complement.
ACGAAGCAACACATAAACTAGGGTTTAAGCTTTTGTCACTCTAGCAACCCATCATCTACTTATTACTTCCCAATTCCTTCATCTAGGCCCAAATAATGGTGAAGTGTCATGTAGTCGACGTTCACATGACACCACTATAGGAGAGACAACATACATCTCATCAAAATATCGAACGAAGACCAAATTCACATGACTACTTATAGTAAGACTTCTCCCATGTCCTCAGGAACAAAAGTAACTACTCACAAGACATAATATTGTTCATGATCAGAGGGGTATTAATATGCATAATGGATCTTAACATATGATCTTCCACCAAATAAACCAACTAGCATCAACTACAAGGAGTAATCAACACTACTAGCAACCCACAAGTACCAATCTGAGGATTGGGTACAAAGATTGGATACAAGAGATGAACTAGGGTTTGAGAGGAGATGGTGTTGGTGAAGATGTTGATGAAAATAGCTCTCCCCAAGATGGGAGAGTTGTTGGTGATGACGGCGGTGACGATTTCCCCCTCCCGAAGGGAAGTATCCCCGACAGAACAGCTCTGCCGAGGTCCTAGATTGGTTTTCGCCTCGGTTCCGCCTCGAGACAGCGGCGTCTGGTCCCGAAAGCCTCCTTATGATTTTTTCCAGGTCAAAACACCTCATATAGAATAATATGGGCATCGGGGGGCCCACGAGACAGGGGGCGCGCCCAGAGAGGGGGGGCGCGCCCCCACCCTCGTGGACAGCAGGTGCCCCCCCTCGTGATCTTCTTTCGCCAGATATTTTTTATATTTTCTGAAACGGAGTTCTGAGAAGTTTCGGGGCTTTTGGAGTTGTGCAGAATAGGTTTCTAGAGTTTGCTCCTTTTCCAGCCCAGAATTGCAGCTGCCGGCATTCTCGCTCTTCATGTAAACCTTATAAAATAAGAGAGAAAAGGCATAAGTATTGTGACAAAACATATAATAACAGCCCATAATGCAATAAATATCAACATACAAGCATGATGCAAAATGGACGTATCAACTCCCCCAAGCTTAGACCTCGCTTGTCCTCAAGCGAAAGCCGATATCGAAAAATATGTCCGCATGTTTAGAGATAGAGGTGTCGATAAAAATAAAATACGAACATGAGGGCATCATGATCATTCTCATAGCAGCAACATATATATATTGTCATATGATTCTTATGGTAAAGTAACAATTCATTCACAATATCAAGCATGAATCATAAACTTCATTGAAAACTAGCAAACTTTGATCTCGGTCATTGAAGCAATTGCAATTTATCGTAACATCGGAAAGAGTCAATATAGGAGCTTTTCAGCAAGCCTACATACTCAACTATCATATAGTCTTTCACAATTGCTCACACTCTCGCAATACTTATGGTTATGGAGTTTTCATTGGACACATAGAAAGATAGGGGCTTACGGTGTTGCCTCCCAACCTTTTACCTCAAGGGTAATGTCAACAGTAATAGACCATGAAAACTTACATCCAAGCGGGTATATATGTCAGGATCTTTCCAACACAATGTGCTTGCCAAAGGAAAAAATGAAAAAAAGGAAAGGTGAATTTCACCTTG
>LR738715.1:578831246-578872228 GCA_902687465.1 Secale cereale | reverse complement strand
GAGTCCGTATGAAGGAGTTTTTGCCGTTTTGAGTCAGGTATGTCTGTGCAGTCCGAATCTGGATGCATAACGTGAGAGACTTGGACTCTATCTTCTCTTGGCCCAAAAGTGACGTGGGAGAACTTTTTGAACATCACCTAAACTTCTCTTTTTCCCTTATCTTCATATGTGGATTGTACAAATGTCTCATACACCTGGAATTAGACATGGCACAAAAGTCTGTGAAGTATTTTTGTCCTGGATGACATAAATAAATTATTGCATAGTTTGCATTAGAAATCACCTCACAAATATACATGTATGCAATATTTTTGGTCGTATCCAAGGTAGTCATGTCCTCATCATCCTCCCTTTCTTGAAAATAAATCCGTCCTCGGCGTTTCTTAATCTAAAATTTGGGTAAGAAAATAGACAAGGTGTACATGTTGTATATGTATATGTCATCCATTTTTACTTGCCTTAATTTTCGCGCATATGGCACATGTATAGATGAGTAACTTTCGTAATTCATAAAATATAAAGCCAAAATATTATCACAAGAAGTAGAAGGCATGAAAATATTGTAACTCAGTTTGCACAAATAAGTGAAGCTCTTATTCATATCAAAAGATTGACAATGTTCATCATTAAACCATCGCAACATTGGTGAATAAACCTTACTTGCATGAAATTCACAGGCTGCAGCATGCTTAAATAAGGAAACATGCAATAAGTCATTTGACATAGAATCGTCCCCAAGATTAGAGGTCATATCAAAATGATTAAACATTGGCACAATTATTTTCAAATGTATTTTATCCAAATCTGATTTATTCTCTGATTCACATGATTCCTTTGCATCAACAGTTAATTCAATCGGTGCACTCAAAATTATTGGTATTTCAGTTGTTTGATCACATGACGCATTCATGACAGTAACATGATTATATAAACTAGGTGTTGTACGAAAATCAACAGGTAATTCAATACATGATGTATTCAAGTTAACTAGATATGCATCATTCTCATGTAAAGTTATATCATCATTGATTTTACTTTTACCTTGTCGCAAAGACGTAGCCGATGTAGGTACGGACGATGACAATGTACCATACACTTTAGATGATGTCACACTCACAATCGAAGGTGTGGCTGCTCTAGTAGGTGCAATGGTGGAGGAACTAACCAGTGGTGGTGAGCATCAACTAGAATAGTAGTTGTTGTAGTCACACAATGCATCCTCCTGTATTTGTCTCTCAAAGGTACAAGCACGGACATACATACTAGTAATGCAACGAGGAATATACTTAAATCTTGCGCGAATATCATGGTTCAAACCACCAAAAAATCTATTCATTGTATCATCCTCAGGTTCTTCTATGTCATAATGATGTATATAAGATTTGAACTCTTGGTAGTAAGCATTAACAGTGTTACTGCCTTGTTTTAATTGTTCCAATTTGCGAAGCAATTCACGGGGATATAAGGAGGAAAAAATGTTTTCTCATTATAGCCTTCAAATATTTCCAAGTTGTGGGTTGGTTATCAATATTTTTCTTACAATGCACACTGCACCAAACAGAAGCAAAACCCGTAAATACTCTAGTGGTAGCTCGTACTCTCTCAAGTTTAGAAAAAATGATGGTGACTAAAAACTTTTTCTACTTCAAGCTCCCAAGCTAGATAAATAGCAGGATTAAATCTACCCTTAAATGACGGTAAATAAATAACCTGACCATGTGCTTGTGTGTGTTGTCCCATGTCTCGTGATGGTGAAGATGTATCCGTTGTCCAAGAACTTCTGTCTCCGGTACCTGTCATGATTAGTAGAAACAAGAAACAAAATTCGAGAATAATGTTCATATGAACTACTAGGATGTGGTGGTAAAGTGCTCACAGTAAAGAAAACATCAATATCTTACAAGTTCTTACCATGCAGCAGGTGGTGATAGGCAACCAACGATGTCAAATAACTCCAAAGATTGAGTAAAGCGATTGCCAGGTGAATGTAAATATGCACGGTGTAGAAATATGTGGAGCTGGGTTGGCTATATATGGCAGCAAAAGATTAGCAATAATCAATTCAGAGATGCAATATTGAATAAACACTCAACGACGGTACTGTGCTGGTCCTAGGCTAGACCGGACTAGAGACGCGAGCCTAGAATACTAATGAGGTCACGGTGTAGCACAACTAGCATCAATAAAGGATACGAAGTAGCTCTGGACAGCAAGATATAAGTGAACATCACAACGGCAGTAAAGATAATGATGAAAACAACTGCCTAGCAGAATATGCAACAACTCTCTCTCCAATTTTCCTTTTGAAAAGTTTGAGCCAATTTTATGATAATTTTTTCTACAGAATGCTACTGACTCAAGCTTTCAAACACAAAAAGAATCGCGCAATTCTGAGTTGATATGAGGTGTCAAAAAATTCTAAAACTGGCCGGAAAAACTGAAACAAGCTGTGTTCACCAACTTCAGAGGGCAAAAATACCTATTTAGAAGCCGATTTTGAGGTGCGAAGTATTGAACATGCTCCTGCAACTATTCATATGCGGCTTGCCGCTAGCTTTAATTTGAGTACTTGTGGAGCCAAAACAGACTTCGTACGAGGAAGATATGCATGTTTTACTGAACAGTCCAGAAAACAGATTCCAATCCGAAATCAACTACGAGATTGACTCTAATAGATCCAAAATTTGTTTTTTTCCCACACTTTCTTTTATCACACTTTTTTCTTTCTTTTTTTCTCTCCTCTTTTTTTACTTTTTTTCTCTGTCTTTTTTTTATTTCTCCCTCTTTCCAAGACAAAGTAGATAAGATGCAGATTGGATCAAGCAAAGATGCGAACGACTTCAAGTATGATTGTGACAATGAACGATGTGTAGCACGAGGTGGAAATTGATGGATGAGGTGATGGACAGCGGAAGGGATAACGATGCAGCGGCGACGTGACTAATGTGAACAGAACTCGAAACTCTAACGAACTACACACTAAGACCAGCAACTCGACACGACGATGCAACCGATAATTCAATAATGCAAACAATGAAAAGAAAATTGCAAAGGCTCAGACTGGCTAGGACAAAGGATGAATAGATCCAACTTTTTTTGTGGCTTTTCCTTGGACAATAGGTAAGAAAATAAATCTAATCTAGGAATAACTGGAAATTCTCACCGAGCAACCTGAAAACTGATACCACTTGATAGAGGTAAAGGTGTCCCATCTTTCGATGAGATGGTGGCGATCGTTTTGGAGGAAGTCGACTTTGACGATCCGACTACGAATGTGCGAGGACGTCGCGCATTAGCAATCGCTAAACCAACTCCGAGAGGTTATTGACCACACCGGAGCACGATCAACCTGACCACGAGGGTCTATTTCCTGCAAGCAAACGAAGAACAAGCAAGAAACTAAGATTGCAATCTGGATATTGCGAATATAAGAGGAAAGTTTTATTGATCAAGGTGGGGTTCTATGACGTCTTTGTCTGGTCGTTGAACACAAACGAAGTACGCGAAGTTGCAACTATGTCGAACTTTAATCTAAACAAAACCCAAAGAAAAAGCTACTAGATGGATCTACTTATATAGGAGCAAGGGGTGGCGGTGAAAGCACATTTGCTCTCCGGGTGGTTTTGGTAATTAATGACAACATACTTTGTGGTTGGACTAATACTTTTATCAAGTATGTTTCAGGAAACCCAATCACTTTGGTATGGCAAGATGATTGAAGAAGTGGACCCCTCAAGTGCTAAGACAAGCATTGGCAAAAGCTCAAGACTCCATTTTTGGTTTAGTGATCAAAGATCACATTGAGTCCATAGGAAAAGCCAATACTATTAAAAGGGGATGAGGTTGTGTTAATGTTCTTGTTGCTCAAGTGCTTGGTGATCTAACTCCCTCAACTATCAGCACTATTCACTACTTAACACACACCCATAAGTAATCTCGGTCAAACCAACTCAGTCCCACCGAGATGAAGTTATTTCTACAAACCCTAACATCTCGGTCACACCGATTCTTTCAAATCAGTCCCACCGAGATGAACCACTTCTGCCATATTCCAAACCCTAGAAAAATCGGTCTTACCGAGTTTGAGATCGGTCACACCGAAACTGAACTGCCAACCTTCTGTAACCACTTCACATCGTATCGGAATTTCCGAGTTTGCATTATCGGTCTCACCGAAGTGGGCAAGGTTCTGCCTTGACTCAAATCGGTCTCACCGATAATTCATTTTCGGTCTAACCGATTTTGGTATGTTCCTGCTCTTTCTCAAATCGGTCCAACCGAGTTTTCTTTCTCGGTCTCACCGAAATCTCCAACGTTCATATCAGATGCACTTTCGGTCCCACCGAGATGGTATTTTCGGTCCCACCGAAAATCCCAACGTTCACAATATTTGAACTTTCGGTCTGACCGAGTTTTCACTTCGGTCTGACCGAGATTGGTCAAATGTGTGTGTAACGGTTGGATTTTGTGTGGAGGCTATATATACCCCTCCACCACCTTCTCATTCGTGAGGAGAGCCATCAGAAAGTACCACCACTTCTACCATACACTTTCTGAGAAGTGAACCACCTACCCTTGTGTTGAGATCAAGTCATTCCATTCCTACCATATGAAACTTGATCTCTAGCCTTCCCAAGTTGCTTTCCACTCAAATCTTTCTTCCACCACAGCCATATCAGTGAGGAGAGTTGAGTGTTGGGGAGTTTATCATCTGAAGCACAAGAGCAAGGAGTTCATCACCATCAACACCGTCTATTACCTTTTGGGGGGTGGTGCCTCCTAGATTGGTTAGGTGTCGCTTGGGAGCCTCCGTCGTTGAGATGTGGAGTTGAACCAAGAAGTTTGTAAGGGCAAGGAGATCGCCTACTTCGTGAAGATCTACCCCGAGTAAGGCTAGTCCTCCGTGGGCGTAGGCCGTGATGGAATAGACAAGGTTGCTTCTTCATGGACCCTTCGTGGGTGGAGCCCTCCGTGGACTCGCGCAGCCGTTACCCTCCGTGGGTTGAAGTCTCCATCAACGTGGATGTACGATAGCACCACCTATCGGAACCACGACAAAAATCTCCGTGTCACCAAACTGCGTTTGATCTTCTCCACTTCCATTTACTATATATGCAATTTACTTTCCGCTGCCCATACTCTAGAATTGCATGTGTAGTATGTTACTTGACTTGATCTTAATTGCAAAACTGCCTAAAACTGTGCACAACCAAAAGGCAGATTTTTTATATTGTCAAGTAGTCTATTCACCCCCCCCTCTAGACCTACTTCTTCGATCCTACAATTGGTATCAGAGCTTGGGTCTCCATTGCTTTGGTTTACACACCATTGGAGGAAGATGGACATGTCTACGGATGGGAGTGTTAGCCATAGAGTGCCTGTTCTTGATGGAAGGTTTTATAACTCTTGGAGGTCTGAAATGCTTAGTATCTTTAAGGTGTACAATTTGTGCAAATATGTTAAGACCCCCTATGTGCCTCCTGTTGATCCCTTGCACCCTACCATGGATGAAGAGCTTGATTTGCTTCGTAACCTTAGAACTGTGAATCTTATCATTAGAGGGTTACCTGATGACTTGCTTAATCTTGTTACAAATTTTGAGTGTGCCTATGCTATGTGGAAATTCTTGGAAGAACTTTATCCGGACTACTCTATGAGAGGTCTTGATGAAATTCTGCACAAGACTATTGAATTTGATAGGTTGCACCCCAATGATCCTAACTTTGATAAATGCTTCTTTGAGCTTCGTGATCTTATGAAAAAGAAGGGTGATCCCGGTCTTATCAACATTAGAGTTAGAAATGCTCTTGCATTGCATTCCGAAGATTATTATTCCATTGACCAAACTAATGCAAATACTTATCAAATTGACCTAGGTGTTGATGATGAACAATCTATGGGTCAATATGATGATGAGCATGAGCAAGACAATGATTATTCCGATTCGGACACCGAGCTAGACAAAGTCATGAAGAGTCTCAATCTCATGGCAAATATGAGAGACTACATGTCCGGTGGAAAAGAGTGGATTCTTGATAGTGGATGTACCGATCACATGACCGGAGACAAAGACATGTTTCGAGAGCTTGTTTCATTGCTAAATCCTCTAAAGGTTGGTTATGGCATAGAAGGCTAGGACATGTTGGTATGCGTAATCTAGACAAGCTAATCAAAGGTGATCATATTCTTGGTGTTAAAGATGTTTTCTTTGACAAAGATAGACTTTGTAGTGCTTGTCAAGCAGGAAAACAAGTTGGTGGAAGTCATCCCGTGAAAAACATCATGACCACAAGGAGACCGCTTGAGCTTCTTCATATGGATCTCTTCGGTCCCAATGCTTACAAAAGCCTTGGTGGTAACTCCTTTGGTCTAGTTATAGTTGATGATTATTCCAGATTTACGTGGGTATTTTTCCTTGATGATAAATCGCAGGTTCAGAGGATCTTCAAGACCTTTGCCAAAAAGGCCCAAAATCAATTTGAGGTGAAGATCAAGAAAGTTCGGAGTGACAACGGAACGGAGTTCAAGAACGCCAATGTAGACTCTTTTCTCGATGAGGAAGGGATTCTACATGAGTTCTCGGCTACGTACACTCCTCAACAAAATGGAGTTGTTGAGAGGAAGAACCGAACGCTCATTGAGATGGCGAGAACGATGCTTGACGAATACAAGACACCGAAACATTTTTGGGGAGAAGCGGTCGAGACAGCTTGTCATGCTATCAACAGGCTTTATCTTCACAAGCTTCTCGGCAAGACATCATACGAGCTTCTCACCGGTAACAAACCCCAAGTGGGATACTTTCGTGTCTTTGCTTCAAAATGCTATATCCTTGATAAGCATCGTCGGTCTAAATTTGCTCCTAAATCTCATGAAGGCTTTCTTCTTGGTTATGGATCAAACTCCCACACCTACCGTGTCTACAATAATTTCACCCGAAAGGTTGAAGAGACGGTAGATGTGAAGTTTGATGAATCTAATGGCTCGCAAGTAGAGCAAATGCCTATTGATGTAGGAGACAAGGACCCATCGGAAGCAATCCAAGATTTATCTATTGGAAAGATCCGTCCCATGGAAGTGAAGGAGAGTACCTCATCTACATTTGTGGAGCCACCTACCTCACAGAGAGATGAACCTCAAGGCAACATGGAGGCCTCCACAAGTGGAACTCACCAAGATGAGGAAATGCAACAAGAAGATCCACCACAACCTCCTTCTCCACCGCCTCAAGACAACACCGACAACAATGAAGAAGAAGAAGAAGATGATGAAGATGATGAGGAAGCTGAGCCACAACATCAACAAAAGCTATCCCGAGTTCGAGCAAGAGTCAAGAAGAATCATCCCGTGGAACAAATGATGAACGACATCAACTCCGGGAGAATTACTCGCTCTAAAACTCGCTTAGCTAACTTTTGTGAGCATTACTCATTTATCTCTAGTATTGAACCTATGAAGGTAGAAGAAGCACTTAAAGACCCGGATTGGGTGAACGCTATGCACGAAGAACTACACAACTTCGAGAGGAACAAGGTGTGGACTTTGGTAGAGAAGCCCAACGATGATCAAAACATCATTGGAACCAAATGGGTGTTTCGCAACAAGCAAGATGAAGATGGACAAGTCATCCGCAACAAGGCTCGTCTCGTAGCTCAAGGTTACACACAAGTCGAAGGTATGGACTATGGTGAGACCTATGCCCCCGTTGCTAGACTTGAATCCATTCGCATTCTTCTTGCTTATGCCAATCATCATGATATTACTCTCTATCAAATGGACATCAAAAGTGCTTTTCTAAATGGTGAAATTGAGGAGGAAGTATTTGTGAAACAACCTCCCGGTTTTGTGAATCCCAAAAAGCCTAATCATGTTTACAAGTTGCATAAAGCTCTTTATGGTCTTAAACAAGCCCCTAGAGCTTGGTACAAATGCTTAACTAGCTTTCTTCTTGAAAAAGGCTTTGAGATTGGAAAGATTGACTCAACGCTGTTCACAAAAAGGGTTAATGGTGAACTATTTGTGTGCCAAATATATGTTGATGATATTATCTTTGGTTCAACTAACCCCCATTTTAGCAAGAAGTTTGGACAGCTCATGTCGGAGAAGTATGAAATGTCCATGATGTGTGAACTCAAATTCTTCCTTGGGTTGCAAATCAAGCAATCTAAGGAGGGTACTTTTGTCTCACAAACAAAGTACACCAAGGATCTCTTCAAGAAGTTCAACATGCAAGAAAGCAAAGGTATGAGTACCCCCATGCCTACTAGTGGACATAATGACTTGACAAAAGATGGAGAACCCGTTGATCAAAAGGTTTACCGTTCTATGATTGGTTCTCTACTATATCTTTGTGCTTCTCGTCCTGACATAATGTTGAGTGTATGCATGTGTGCACGATATCAAGCAGCCCCTAAAGAATGTCATCTTAAAGCTGTTAAAAGGATAGTGAGATACTTGATACACACACCAAACTTTGGCATTTGGTATCCTAAGAGGGCTTCTTTCGATCTTGTTGGCTATTCCGACTCGGACTATGCCGGTGACAAGGTTGATAGAAAGTCAACTTCGGGTACATGTCAATTCCTTGGTCGATCCCTTGTATCTTGGTCCTCCAAGAAACAAAATTCGGTATCTTTATCCACTGCCGAAGCAGAATATATTGCTGCTGGTTCGTGTTGTGCTCAATTACTATGGATGACACAAACGCTTAAAGATTATGGGATACATGTGAGACGTGTTCCCTTGCTTTGTGACAATGAGAGTGCAATCAAGATTGGACACAATCCTGTGCAACACTCTCGAACAAAGCATATTGAAGTTCGTCACCATTTTATTCGTGATCATATTGCCAAGGGTGACATCAATCTTAAGCATGTTCGTACTGACAAACAACTTGCTGATATCTTTACAAAACCTCTTGATGAGAAAGTGTTTTGTCGCTTAAGGAGTGAGTTGAACATCATTGATGCTTCAAACTTGGAGTGATAACTCCATTGATGCATGCAAGGCATGAGCCTCTTGACTAATCCTTGATATTTCTCTTATGATGATGATCATATATCTTGGACACATTTGCCTCCTTGTATTGCATCTAACTCTTTGCAGGTACTTGGATGATATACATTCCACAAGATTACCACACACTCAGATCATGAGTAATCTTGTCATTGACCAAGTATCTAGCTCTTTGGGATGTTGAGTTCAAGGAACAAAATTCCACATATCCTTTTTGACACCTTATACTTCTAGTATTTCACTCTTGTCATCTTGGATATCATCGAGTATTTCCTTGCTTGCCTAACCCATGTAGGAAGATGAACTACACAAGTAGAAATGGCGCTCCAACTTCACATTCAATGAGCACCTACATCAAGCTTACCTATATGAGTAAAGCAACAACAAGCCCAAGGTATGTTCTTCACATCTTTGAGGAGCTTTGCTCAAAGTCATGAGTACAAGCAGCTTCATAAGATGTGATCACATCAAATGCTTAATCGAAAAATGGCAACCCCATTTTGAGCTTAAACGATGAGTATGACCTATGATCAAATGTCCTCATTTGACTCCTAAGTCAATATACTCAAACATAGGTGACTTTGTCGCCGACCTATCTCTAGATGAAGTACATATGCTTTTGGAGTTTTTCTGTTTTCTCTTATGTTCTCCCATTGAGTTTTCTTTAAACAAAAAAAAAACTTCATCTAGGAATCTTTTTATCTCTTTTCTTATGTTTCTTTGTGAATATCCTTCTGGAAATCTTTTTATGGCTCTGATCAATTCCTTGAAAATCTTTTACAAATTCATTGCAAATCCTTTGAAAACATCCCTCGCAGAGTGAGCTGGATTATTTCTGTGTTTCCTTGGATTTATCTTCCAGGACATCTACTTCTGCAGCTCCACTCAAATTTTTAAATCTTAAAGAGGGAGAGGACTCAAATTTGGACTCAAATTGTTTTTATTTGCCCTGTTGTGATTCTTCAGGATCCCACTTCTTTCTTTCTTTCTTTCTTTCTTTCTTTCTTTCTTTCCATCCTTCCTGCCCTACCTAGTTTGCTGCCCTTTTCGGCACTTGATGTCAAAGGGGGAGAGAACTTAGGGGGAGAGGACTTAGGGGGTGTAGGGGGAGTAGAGGGAGAAGAGAAGACTTAAAGGAAAAAGAAAAGCAATCCTATCTTAAGGGGGAGGGAATCACATCATCAAAGCTTTGTCGTATTTTACATTGGACATTACAATTGGCATCTTTCTTTTGATTTTGCCCTTGTTCTCACAATTGGTATCTTACTCACAATTGGTATCTTATGAAGTCTTTTAGCTTAAGGGGAGAAGACTTAGAGGAATCTTCACAATTGATATCCTATGAAAAGCAAAATCTCTCTAAGTTCATTGAAAATCTTTTAGCTTCGGAGACATGTTTGCTGATTCAAGCCTGTGCTCAATATGAGACACTCTTTATACATGTCCTCCCTGGCTTGGTACTCTTGATGTTCTTGCAATTGGTTGAAGGAATACTCTTGTGTTATCTAACCTTGTTTTCTCAAGTTTATCCCTTCAGGTACAATGTCAAGGAACCTCAAGGTAAGTATATGCATCTTGCAGAATGTGCATGATGGTGACTTGCTTGTAAATACTTGTTTGCAAGAAATCACCATGCACATATGCATTATCACTCACTTCCCTTCTCTTCTGCTCTGATGCATATAGCCAAGCTGCATGTAGCACATCTTGCTTATCTCTCTTGTGTGCTTGTGGTAGTCCAAAACCATAATATATGAAAATCTTGCACACTTGTAGGGGGAGCCTGTGTACTACATGCTTGTCAAAGCTTTCGTGATAATTCTGTCTTTCTTTCAATAAGCTTTGATGTCTCGTTCAATATAATTTTAGTGTGTTGCCATCAATTACCAAAAAGGGGGAGATTGAAAGCACATTTGCTCTCCGGGTGGTTTTGGTAATTAATGACAACATACTTTGTGGTTGGACTAATACTTTTATCAAGTATGTTTCAGGAAACCCAATCACTTTGGTATGGCAAGATGATTGAAGAAGTGGACCCCTCAAGTGCTAAGACAAGCATTGGCAAAAGCTCAAGACTCCATTTTTGGTTTAGTGATCAAAGATCACATTGAGTCCATAGGAAAAGCCAATACTATTAAAAGGGGATGAGGTTGTGTTAATGTTCTTGTTGCTCAAGTGCTTGGTGATCTAACTCCCTCAACTATCAGCACTATTCACTACTTAACACACACCCATAAGTAATCTCGGTCAAACCAACTCAGTCCCACCGAGATGAAGTTATTTCTACAAACCCTAACATCTCGGTCACACCGATTCTTTCAAATCAGTCCCACCGAGATGAACCACTTCTGCCATATTCCAAACCCTAGAAAAATCGGTCTTACCGAGTTTGAGATCGGTCACACCGAAACTGAACTGCCAACCTTCTGTAACCACTTCACATCATATCGGAATTTCCGAGTTTGCATTATCGGTCTCACCGAAGTGGGCAAGGTTCTGCCTTGACTCAAATCGGTCTCACCGATAATTCATTTTCGGTCTAACCGATTTTGGTATGTTCCTGCTCTTTCTCAAATCGGTCCAACCGAGTTTTCTTTCTCGGTCTCACCGAAATCTCCAACGTTCATATCAGATGCACTTTCGGTCCCACCGAGATGGTATTTTCGGTCCCACCGAAAATCCCAACGTTCACAATATTTGAACTTTCGGTCTGACCGAGTTTTCACTTCGGTCTGACCGAGATTGGTCAAATGTGTGTGTAACGGTTGGATTTTGTGTGGAGGCTATATATACCCCTCCACCCCCTTCTCATTCGTGAGGAGAGCCATCAGAAAGTACCACCAGTTCTACCATACACTTTCTGAGAAGTGAACCACCTACCCTTGTGTTGAGATCAAGTCATTCCATTCCTACCATATGAAACTTGATCTCTAGCCTTCCCAAGTTGCTTTCCACTCAAATCTTTCTTCCACCACAGCCATATCAGTGAGGAGAGTTGAGTGTTGGGGAGTTTATCATCTGAAGCACAAGAGCAAGGAGTTCATCACCATCAACACCGTCTATTACCTTTTGGGGGGTGGTGCCTCCTAGATTGGTTAGGTGTCGCTTGGGAGCCTCCGTCGTTGAGATGTGGAGTTGAACCAAGAAGTTTGTAAGGGCAAGGAGATCGCCTACTTCGTGAAGATCTACCCCGAGTAAGGCTAGTCCTCCGTGGGCGTAGGCCGTGATGGAATAGACAAGGTTGCTTCTTCGTGGACCCTTCGTGGGTGGAGCCCTCCGTGGACTCGCGCAGCCGTTACCCTCCGTGGGTTGAAGTCTCCATCAACGTGGATGTACGATAGCACCACCTATCGGAACCACGACAAAAATCTCCGTGTCACCAAACTGCGTTTGATCTTCTCCACTTCCATTTACTATATATGCAATTTACTTTCCGTTGCCCATACTCTAGAATTGCATGTGTAGTATGTTACTTGACTTGATCTTAATTGCAAAACTGCCTAAAACTGTGCACAACCAAAAGGCAGATTTTTTATATTGTCAAGTAGTCTAATCACCCCCCCTCTAGACCTACTTCTTCGATCCTACAGGCGGCCAAGGAGGTGGGAGGACGTCCCAAGGCAGCCTAAAACTAACCCTAGGTCGTACAAGGCTCATGGGCCCAAGTGGAGGTGATGTAACACCTTTGGACTTCTAATTTGACTCAGATTCTGCTGCAGCGTCAGATTGGTTCGTCGATATCTCAATGCTCCGGACGAATTTGAAGGTGAATCCAATTGGGCTGGAAAGTGTATGAAATCTAGTTTCCAACAAAAAAAGAATCACCCAATTCGGAGTCCGTATGAAGGAGTTCTTGCCGTTTTGAGTCAGGTATGTCTGTGCAGTCTGAATCTGGATGCAGAACGTGAGAGACTTGAACTCTATATTCTCTTGGCCCAAAAGTGATGTGGGAGAACTTTTTGAACAGCACCTAAACTTCTATTTTTCCCTTATCTTCATATGTGGATTGTACAAATGTCCCATACACCTGGAATTAGACATGGCACAAAAGTCTGTGAAGTATTTTTGTCCTGGATGACATGAATAAATTGTTGCATAGTTTGCATAAGAAATCACCTCACAAATATACATGTATGCAATATTTTTGGTCGTATCCAAGGCAGTCATGTCCTCATCATAATGCGGGTATCTTTTTGTAAAATTATCATAGTTTCCTTCCTATCCGTCAGATATAGATCGGTTGGCCTATATTGCAGGATGGCAGGCACACCATCATCACCAACTCTGTTTTTATAAGAGTAGAGAGTAGAGAAATGTAGCTAGTCCATGGATGTTATTGAGGCGTGCATGTATGCATACTGCCAACTCAACAGTTCAATTGCTTGTTTGTTTCCGGCATAGTTAAATTGCTCTTTTCAATTGCTTTACTTGTCCTTAGTTAACGAGATGCCCAAACAATGATGCCTGATGTTGGGTACTTGTATAACTATTAGTTTACATAATTAAAGGACTTACCATTTAATTACTCTGGCGAAGTGTGCCTGAAGCTTTGAAGTCTATTAACCAACTATTACTCCATGAGGCTCACAATCTAGTTTATACGAGGCTAATGATTGCATAGTTTTGCTTGTTGTAGTAGGTTTGTATGAATCCCTCCGCTATTCATTATGCCCCCTAAGAATTTAATTGAGCTACAGAATGGCCAAAGGCTTGCTTACTAATACGCTATATTCACCAACTCTGTTTGATGAGCTTTATTTGCTTGGTGTATGTAATTTGCTGTTTGTGTACGCTTTATTATCACTGGTGCCGAACGCAGAACTATAATGCCCAGTGGGTATAATCTGCTGTAATTTCTTTACTGTATAGTGTAGGATTATTCTTCGTTTCTATGGCTTAGTCTCTTTATTGTATAAGTGCATGGTTTTTTAGAGGCTATAGTACATATTAAGATAATTCTTTGTATATGATATATAATTGTAACAGGGGCCAACACGCCCAAACGTTACATGAACTCCATCCGGACGAACATACATGCAAGTCAAATCGGGCCATTAATTGGGCTGGTCAACTTAATATTTAGTGGATCCCAACCGATGGCGCCCACCGTAACAACGACTCATAGCAGGCCGATAACAAGCCGAAATCTCGATTGGGCCGTATAAACGGAAATGGACCGTGGGCCCTAGCAGGCAGTTAACAGGCTGAAAGCTCGATAGGGCCTTATAAATGGAAATGCCATGCGGGCCCTAGAAGGCCGTTAACACGCCGAAAGAACGTCAGCGCCCTATAAACTGGAAATGGCTCGCGGGCCCTAGCAGGCCAAAATAAATGTCAATTTTGTTTCGGCCCTTTTACTTGTCGGGCTTTTAAGAGGCCTAAAGTGTTTTGGGCCAGAAGAGGCCCAATTTGCAATCTAGGCTTCTAACAGGCTGAATATTGCGTCGGGCTAAAATAGTAACCTACTGAACATGGGCCGCTAATGGACGCAAAATTAGGTGACACGTCATAGGCCCAACTGTTGTGTGGGCCTTTAACATGCCGAAAGACAAAATGGGCTAGAAATTGGCCCGTTTACCTGATGGGCCAGTGGTAAGGCTAAAAGTCACAACGAGCTAGAAGTTCGCCCAACTGCGGAATGGGCCGAGAAAAGGCCGAAAGATGTACCGGGCCGTTCATGGGCTAGAACTTACGATGGGATGCTAACAGGCCGAAAGAAGGTCGGGCCGTAATTGGGCCCAAAGACGTAGCGGGCCGTAAACGGTCTGGAAATTGTCAAATCTAGAATGGGCCTATGATGGGCTGATTGTGTGTAACTTGTATGGGCCATGCTTGTGTATGAGATTGACTCGAGTAGGCCGCTAATGGGCCGACCCGCTTATTTTGACAGGCCCGACCTTTTAACCTAAAAGGGACACTGTTGGGCCGAGCCACGTGTCGACGTACAATAGGCTCGTCCTGTCCGCTCGCTTGATGATACGTATCCTAACCCAGAGCCGACACGTGGATACTAGGGCGAATCAAAATTTTACACGTGGAAAATCCCCATTGGTCCCGGCGGTTAACGGGTTATCAGATCCAAACCGGAACCCAATAGGTTAACGGCGACCCATTACGGTGGATGCCACGTGTCGTTTACCCTTGACGAAAGCACTTCCATGACGCGCTATTTATCGTCATGGAAGTGAATACTTCCGTTATGATAATTTTGGTATTGTCATGGAACAGTTCTACGACAACACATGTATCACTATCTTGATTCTGTCATAAAATCGTCATGGATGTACATGCATGACAGAAAACGTGACCTACTGTGACAAACACGTATTATCACGGAAGTGTTTTTTGTAGTGATATCATATATACCTTTGACATTGCCGACCTTCTTATCTGCTAAGTACTTGGGGCAGTTCCGCTTCTAGTGACCATTTCCCTTGCAATAAAAGCACTCAGTCTCAGGCTTGGGTCCATTCTTTGGTTTCTTCCCAGCAACTGACTTACCGGGCACGGCAACTCCCTTGCCGACCTTCTTGAAGTTCTTCTTACCCTTGCCTTTCTTGAAACTAGTGGTTTTATTCACCATCAACACTTGATGTTCCTTTTTGATCTCCACCTCCGCTGATTTCAACATCGAATATAACTCAGGAATGGACATCTCCATCCCTTGCATATTGAAGTTCATCACAAAGCTCTTGTAGCTAGGTCGAAGCGACTGGAGGATTCTGTGAATGACCGAGTCATCTGGAAGATTAACTCCCAGCTGAGACAAGCGGTTGTGCAACCCAGACATTTTGAGTATATGCTCGCTGACAGAACTGTTTTCCTCCATCTTACAACTAAAGAACTTGTCATGGACTTCATATCTCTTGACCCGGGCATGAGCTTGGAAAACCATTCTCAGCTCTTGGAACATCTCATATGCTCTGTGTTGCTCAAAACTCTTTTGGAGCCCCAATTCTAAGCTGTAAAGCATGCCGCACTAAACCAGGGAGTAGTCATCACTACGAGATTGGAAGGTGTTCATAACATCTTGAGTTGCTGGGAAAATGGGTGCGTCACCTAGCGATTCTTCAAGGACATATGCTTTCTTGGAAGCTATGAGGATGATCCTCAAGTTATGAACCTAATCCGTATAATTGCTTCCATCGTCTTTCAGCTTGGTTTTCTCTAGGAACGCGTTGAAGTTGAGGGCAACATTAGCGTGTGCCATTGGATCTACAAGATAGAGTGCAAAGACAATTTTAGACCAAGTTCATGATAATTAAGTTCATGTAATCAAATTATTTAATGAACTCCCACTCACATAGACATCCCTCTAGTCATCTATATAATACATGATCCAAATCGACTAGGCCGTGTCCGATCATCACATAAGACGGACTAGTCATCAACGGTGTACATCTCCATGTTGATCGTATCTACTATACGACTCATGTTCAACCTTTCGGTCTCTCGTGCTCCGAGGCCATGTCTGTACATGCTAGGCTCGTCAAGTCAACCTAAGTGTTTCGCATGTGTAAATCTGGCTTACACCCGTTGTATGTGAACGTTAGAATCTATCACACCCGATCATCACGTGGTGCTTCAAAACAACGAACCTTCGCAATGGTGCAGACTTAGGGGGAACACATTTCTTGAAATTTTAGTGAGGGATCATCTTATTTATGCTACCGTCGTTCTAAGAAAATAAGATGTGAACATGATAAACATCACATGCAAATCATAAAGCGACATGACATGGCTAATATCATCTTGCGCCTTTGATCTCCATCTTCGGGGCGCGGCATGATCACCATCGTCACCAGCATGACACCATGATCTCCATCATCGTGTCTTCATGAAGTTATCTCACCAACTATTACTTCTACTACTATGGCTAACGGTTAGCAGTAAAGTAAAGTAATTACATGGCGTTTTTATTGACTCGCAGGTCATACAATAAATTAAGACAACTCCTATGGCTCGTGACAATTTTCATACTCATCGACATGCAAGTCGTGATTCCTATTACAAGAATATGATCAATTTCATACATCACATATATAATTCATCACATCATTTTGTCCATATCACATCACATAGCATACCCTGCAAAAACAAGTTAGATGTCCTCTAATTGTTGTTTCATGTTTTACGCGGCTTCTATGGGTTTCTAGCAAGAACGTTTCTTACCTACGCAAAAGCCACAACGGTGATATGACAATTTCTATTTACCCTTCATAAGGACCCTCTTCATCAAATCCGATCCGACTAAAGTGGGAGAGACAGACACCCGCTAGCCACCTTATGTAACAAGTGCATGTCAGGTGGTGGAACCAGTCTCACGTAAGCGTACGTGTAAAGTCGGTCCGGGACGCTTCATCCCACAATGCCTTCGAATCAAGATAAGACTAGTAACGGCAAGCAAATTGACCAAATCATCGCCCACAACTACTTGTGTTCTAGTCGTGCATAGAATCTACGCATAAACCTGGCTCATGATGCCACTGTTGGGTAACATAGTAATAATTCAAAAAAAAATCCTACGTGTCACCAAGATCAATCTAGGAGATGCTAGCAATGAGAGAAAGGGAGTGCATCTTCGTACCCTTGAAGATTGCTAAGCGAAAGCGTTGCAAAGAACACGGTTGATGGAGTCGTACTCGCGGCAATTGAAATCGCGAAAGATCCGATCTAGCGCTGAACGGATGGCACCTTTGTGTTCAACGCATGTACAACCCGGGGACGTCTCCTCCTTCTTGATCCAGCAAGGGGGGAGGAGAAGTTGAGGGAGAACTCTGGCCGCACGACGGCGTGGTGGCGGTGGAGCTCGTGGTTCTCCGGCAGAGCTTCGCCAAGCTCAACGGAGGAGGAGGAGGGGGAAGGGCTGCGCGAGGGGCTGAGGTATGGCTGCTCTCCCACCCCCTCTATTTATAGGGTGAAGGGCATAGGGGGCCGCCCCCTATATGCATCTAGAGGGGGGGACGGCCAAGGGGGGTGCGTGACCCCAGGTTGGTGGGGGCGCCCCCACCCCTAGGGTTTTATCCCTAGGCGCCTTGGCCCCTTGGGGGCGCACCTACCCACTAGAGGGGCTGTTCCCACCCATATTCAGCCCACTTGGTCCCCCGGGGTAGATGGCCCCTCCCGGTGGACCCTCGGAACCCTTTCGGTGTCCCGATACAATATCGATAACCCTCGAAACTTTTCCAGCGACTGGAACTGGACTTCCAAATCTTCACCTCCGGACCATTCCGGAACTCCTCGTGACATCCGGGACCTCATCCGGGACTCCAAACAACTTTCGGTAACCACATACAACTCCTATTACAACTCTAGCGTCACCGAACCTTAAGTGTGTAGACCCTACGGGTTTGGGAACCACGCAGACATGACCAAGACACCTCTCCGGGCAATAACCAACAGCGGGATCTGGATACCCATATTGGCTCCCACATGTTCCATGATGATCTCATCGGATGAACCACGATGTCGGGGATTCAATCAATCCTGTATACAATTCCCTTTATCCATCGGTATGTTACTTGCCCGAGATTCGATCGTCGGTATCCCCATACCTTGTTCAATCTCGTTACCGGCAAGTCTCTTTACTCATTCCGTAACACATGATCCCATGACTAACTCCTTAGTCACATTGAGCTCATTATGATGATGCATTACCGAGTGGGCCCAGAGACACCTCTCTGTCATACAGAGTGACAAATCTCGGCCTCGATTCGTGCCAACCCAACATACACTTTCGGAGATCCCTGTAGTGCACCTTTATAGTCACCTAGTTACGTTGTGACGTTTGATACACCCAAAGCATTCCTACGGTATCCGGGAGTTGCACAATCTCATGCTCTAAGGACATGATACTTGACATTAGAAAAGCTCTAGCAAACAAACTACATGATCTTGTGCTATGCTTAGGATTGGGTCTTGTCCATCACATCATTCTCCTAATGATGTGATCCCGTTATCAATGACATCCAATGTCCATGGTCACGAAACCACAACCATCTATTGATCAACGAGCTAGTCAACTAGAGGCTCACTAGGGACATGTTGTGGTCTATGTATCCACACATGTATTATGGTGTTCGGTTAATACAATTATAGCATGAACAATAGACAATTATCATGAACAAGAAAATATAATAATAACCATTTTATTATTGCTTCTAGGGCATATTTCCAACATCCGCATTGTCGGTGCAACAAACCATGGGTCTGTTGCCCAAACTGTGCACAGGCACAAGAACAAGATTGAACCACCAGCCCAAGTCAGAGTATAAGGAACCAAGAGATTCAGAGTGCCAGCTCGGAGCAGAGAGACCAAGGCCAAGCCAGAGAAGCAAGACATCACCAAGAGAAGGGCCTCCCTTGCCGGGCAGGCGAGCCCCGCAAGGGGCGAGGCCACCCTCGGAAGCAGATAGCAGAAACACCCGGGCAGGGTCTGCCGGGGGCTCGCGGAGGCCAAACCACCTCAACAAGCACTCAAGCGTGACCCACGTAGTCAATCAATGCGGTGTCAAGCCGCAAGATGATTAAGTGGCAGCCATTAGCCACATGGCAGCCAATCCTACAAGAAGAACCCGCAGATGATACCCGTCCTGCGACGTGTCAAGAAGATAGGCGCGGAGCTAGCGAGATAGCCCGACAAGCCTTGCCGGGCAACCAGTGATGTGACACTAAGCGTTGCATTTAATGCACCCTGTCATCCCGCAGAGTTAGGTATGATAGCACTGTTTGCTATCATGTTAGTGCATAATGACTACTTTGCCACTGTGGTCACCCCTTGATCTATAAAAGGAGACCCATGGAAACCGTAGAGAGTTGTTGGAGAATAGAGAAACCCACACCACCGTACGCGTGTAGTCACGACTGCCAAAGGCAACCCTTGTCGGGCGAGTGTACTACGCTCCACCACCACCATTCCATCAACAATCCACCAAAGCAGGAGTAGGGTCTTACACCTCGCGGCGGCCCGAACCTGGGTAAATTGCTTGTGTGCTCCCACTGTGCTGTCGTGCGCTGGTCTACTCTTTGTGTGCAATGCGACGTCCCCCTGCCGAACCAGCAAGGGGCCTCCTAGTACCATAGGTGGCCGTGGATATCGCGTGACATCCTTGGCGCGCCGGGTAGGGGGCTCGCTTGCACGAACCTGAAAGTGTGCGCCGCGTCACCATCATCATCGCCATCTTCGTCTTCGACGGCGCCATCAGCTATGGCGCCCAAGAAGAAGTTTGGTGCTTCTGCCCATCCATCCATCTCAAAGGCTCTGCCGCCCGCGGCCACTAATGCTGCAGGGGACACACATGCGAGCCGCGATTTGAATGGTGCTGGGGATGTGGTTGGAGCAGGTGGCCCCATCACCATATCTCCCGCGACCGACGCAAGGGCAGGATACGTTGGGAGAGAACAACATCAGCCGCGCCTCGACGGCCACGTCCCGCAAGGAGTCAGCGAGGGGGTCACTCCGTTTGCACCCCCTTCTCCCACCGACTGACACAGCCGCAACAATGGCGCTCGGTCCGGGACAAGCCATCGTCATCTGGTTGTCCCCACCACGGGAGCGAATGCGACACATGTGCCTCCTCCCGGGCGAGCCTCTGTGCTCAACGGAGCCACTGACCCTCAAGCACCACCGCCGCGCAACCCCGCTGCCCAGGTGGTCGTTCCACATCAGCGTGGGCACGGAGCTGCGGCCACTACCATCACTGGCGCCGTTAGGAGCCAGGAGACAATATGGCCGACATCATCAACATCTATGCCAAGCACATCCATGGAGGCAATGGCGCAAGCTCAGCTGCTGCTGAGGTTTCCTCCAACAGCCGAGCAGATGGGTGAATGGCGTGCAACCATCCAAATCTTGCTTGGTTTCGCCGAAGCTGGGGTCTCTCGGCAAGCTGGCCCGCCTCAGCCTCCCCAAGCAACAACAACAACCGCACGTACCGCTGGCCGAACGGAGGGTGTCGTCCCCATGGTGCAGTCCCCGGCACGGCAGCCGATGCGGGCACGGCAGAATCAAGAACCCGGTGATGTCTCGATGGCCTCTTCCGGCCCTCGAGCATGCCCTGGCCAATATCAAGCCCCGGAGGATAGGCGACAGGAAAACACGCGCGTCATCATAGATCGACGCCGCGACGACCTCCGCCAGACCAACAGGTGCAGCGGCCTCACCATTGACGAGCCCGCACTCGGTGTTGGTGAGTGCCTACCATTCGAGGTTGGCTGCCCTGCCTTCACGCAAGAGCTGCGGCAAGTTCGTTGGTCGTTCGTCCGCACATTCATGCTAGAGATACCTGAGAAGTACGATAGGAGGCTGAACCCGACAGAGTTCCTGAGCATCCACACCACCGTTGTTCAGGCTGCCGGGGGAAGAGACGAGAAGGTGTTCGCCAACTACTTCCCTTTGGCCCTCAAGTCCAATGTGAGGTCTTGGTTGATGCACCTACCAGAGGGCTCCATTTTGTCATGGGCAGATCTGTGCCAAGAGTTCATTGGTGCTTTCACCGGTGGCCACCAAGAGCCCAACATGCCCAGCGACTTGCAACTTCTTCAGCAGAAGGAAGGAGAAACTCTCTGTAAGTATTGACAGAGATTCAGTAAAGTTCATAGAAATATCCCAATTATCCATTCAGCAGCTGCCATAGCAGCTTTCCAGTCCAATGTGCGCAACCGTCTCACTCGTTCCAAGATGAACGTGCAGTTTCCCAAGACAATGAAGGAGCTATGCACACTGGTGGATAAGTTTGCTCGGATGGAGGAGGCAAGGAAGTTTCCCGGAGAGGAAGATTGTGCTGATGTTGATTCAGAGGACGAGGATGAATCAACCAGTCAGATAAAGGGCAAGAAGCGCAATAAGAAGCCAAGAGACAAAGCAGTGATGACTGTGGAAGGATCAGGCACACCTAGTACTGGCAAGAAGGCCAAGGCAGAGGCCCCCAGCAAGGAAGCTGCCGCTTGTGCTGCCTGCTGGGAGCAATTGCCGTTGAGAAAGCTAGGAAGGGTGATGGGCAGTACTGCAAGATCCATCGGACAAGGGGCCATGACCTTCATGAGTGTTACCAGGGTGTTTGTCAGGGATATTACTATCAGGTATAAACTGGCCAGGAGGGTCCGGATTATGTTGGTAAGGTTATATTATCAGAAGCCCAGTAGAGTATGTAATAGGAGGTTATAACCCACAGAGGTTTAGGGCCCATGTATAAGGCCCATGGTTTGCAAACCGTCGTACTATGTAACTTGGAATGTAAGATAGAAAAAGTAGAGACTGAGGCGGACATGTTTATGAGCCGGCCTCGGGACTCTGTAAACCGGACCGGGCGTTGCCTCCTATATAAAGGGACGACCCGGCGACAGTTCAGGACAAGAAACAACAGCTCGAGACACACGCAAAGCGGATTCGCTCCCTAGTCATCGAAGCACAAGCAATACCACACCAAACTAGATGTAGGCTTTTACCTTCAATCGAAGGGGCCGAACTAGTATAAACTCCCTGTGTCCTTCGTCCGCTTTAACCCCTTTAAGCTAACCCGAGCGATGGCCTCACGACTAAGTCCTTTTGCTAGGACATCTGCCGTGCTAAATCCACGACAGTTGGCGCCCACCGTGGGGCTATCGCACAATGGTTTCGAGTTCTTGAAGGGCAGCTTTGAAGGGCTCAACGGTTATGCAGTGGGCCGGATGACCAAGAGTCGTCGCGGCCGGATCTACATCGATGATGCAGGATGGGGCCCCAAGGCCGATTCAATCGAATACGGGTACCGGGTCCCCTTCGGCGGCATCCACGTATTCATCGGCAAGATCGGCGAACCGGGGCCTGAGTCGGACATCTTCCCCAACATCGTCGAGCCGGCTCAGCGTGCGAGATCAACCCGGATTCAGCCCGCCATGAAGCACGTTTTCGTCGGAGCAGTGCATGGAGTACAAGCCGAGGACGGATTGGATTCTGGTGGCGAGACAGTTGTCTATTCCGGCGATGAATCTTCATCCGGAGAGACCAAATCTTTGTATATGTTGCAGGACGGCCGGTCTGAGGGTGTGTCCGATGGCGATAGTATTCCGGACCCCTTCGATCCGCCAAACAGGGTTGCTGTTTTCATGGCCGGATCACAACCCATGCAGCAGCCCTCGATGACTGGGGAGTTAACCTTAGAGGCAGCGGGAGCCAGAGCTAGAAACCTTCCCCTGTCGCCCTCTGACGTCTTATCCACCTTAGTCGACACTCTGACAGCACTCGTAACAGCAGAAGTAGCCCAGGCCGCCAAGGAGTAGCGTGATGCAGAGATCGCTCAGGTGAAGAGCCGGATTGAGCAAGCTAAGTTGGATCTGGATGCAGAGAAGGCTAGGATAGCCACAAGACAGGCAGAGTTGGATTCTCAAGCTTTCCGGCTCAGGTTAGATCAGAACGCCTCGTAGGAAGTAATGTACAGAAGACAACTGTCTCGTCTACCGCCGGTTTATGAGGAAAGGAATCTCTTTAGCACACCAGGAACAGGAACCAGTAACCATCCAGAGGTAAACCAGGGAGGAGCCCCGGGGACGGGTGCGTCGGTTCAGCCACTAGCTGCGGAGCCAAATCGCCAAGTTGTGCCGGCACAGCACGTGCCCACCCCTCCCGGCCATTATTCTAACCCTTTGGACAACATTGTCGCCGCCGCTTCACGGCTGGCCGCCCTTCCCATTGAGGGGACGTCCCCCATAGCAATGGAGGCACGACGGGCCAAGGAGCTACTGGACACGGCGCTGACTCAACAACAAGCTTATTCCTATAGCCGGGAGAGGATTCATTAAACCCCCCGCCCGAGACGGAGTTACACGAGGCACCTGGAGGAACCGGCTGTATCCAGCAGCGCGCGGAGACGACATCGACAGAGGTAGGATAATCCGACAGGAGCAGGAGCACATGCACAAGAGGCGGCGGATCAGGACAGGCATACGACCCATAACGACGCCCGTCAGGCAACGTCGGTTCATCCCACCACCACAGTTGAGACAGGAATCATGTCCAGTTCCTTGGGAGTGCAGTGTCTCATCCCTGCTTTACGGAATGTGAAATTACCCAAAGACTTCAAAGGTCCGCGCAAGGTACCCAATTACACGGCAGACCTGGCTCCGGAGGCATGGGTAGAAAGTTATGAGATGGCTATGGAGATGCTTGATGTGGACGAAGCTTCTTGCGCCAAATACTTCACAATGATGCTTGAGGGCACGGCCCGGACATGGCTGAAGGGTTTGCCACCTAACTCCATCGGATCATGGGGCGAATTGCGCCGCCGGTTTATCAATAATTTCAAAGACACGTGCAAGCAGCCGATATCCGTTGTTGATTTAGCAGCATGTGTTCAAGGAGAGCAAGAGACCACAAGCAGTTGGGTGCGGCGAGTGTCCGAAATCTTGCACTCCTCCAATATCATCAATCCAAGCACGACGATAGTAACCTTAGAGGGCAATTGTCGGTTGATACGTCCAAAATGTATCTATAATTTCTGCTTGCTCCATGCTTCTTTCGTGTGATATTGCTATGATATTGATGCACTTCCATACACTTTTGATCATATTTGGACTAACCTATTAACTCGGTGCACCACAGTGCCAGTTCCTGTTTTCTGCCGTTTTTCTATTTCAGGTTTTCCCCATATTAAAAGTGCTCCAAAAATTCTAGGAAAAATATAGGAAAAATCAGCGTACAGGAAGCTTCGCGAAGAACCAAAGATGGGCCAGAGGGGAGCCAGGGGAGGCCCAGGCGGCCACCTGGCGCGGCCCCACCCCTGGCCGCGCCAGGGGGGCGCCTGGGGCCCCTGCTCCGCCTCTGGCTACCCCCCTTCACATATATATCCCTCTCGTCCCGAAACCCTGGAGGACAGAACCCTTTTTCGTGATCTCGCCTCTGTTCCGCCGCCGCAGCGCTTCCAAGATCGGGAGCATCATGAGAACTCTTCCCGGCACCCTGCCGGAGGGGAGAACCACCACCGGGAGCTTCTCCACCACCATGGACGCTTCCCGGATGAGTCGTGAGTAGTCCACCTTGGACCATGGGTCCATGATCAGTAGCTATGTGATGTTCTCCTCCCCTCTTTGCTCTTCATGGTTTAGACCTCGTGAGCTACCCTACATGATCGAGGCACATATGTAATCTTTCTGCTATTGCTCTGCTGAGTTTGCTGGGATCTGATGGATTATGAGACTATGTTCAGATTGTGTTTGAGTAATATATTTGATTCACCTCTTTTATATCTTTGTTCTTGTGTAATTCTTGCATGTTCTCCGTTGCTGTTTATTGCTTTGGCCAAGTAGTAGGTAGTAACTCCAAGAGGGAGCGTTATGCTTGATTGTGGGTTCATGCCCCCTGATGACTAGCTTGAGTGACAGAAACATGAGTCTAGGGGATGTGCTGTTGCCACAAGGGAGAAAACAACGGTGCTTGTACTTGCGGGTGCAAGGATTGTTCACTTTATGCAAAGTTCTTTTAATGCAGTTGTCTGTTGCTTTGAGTTTACACTTTGGGTGGGATTCGCAACTTAATACCAGCGAGATGTTCTGGATAGATATCTCAAGGTGGATGATTACTAGTAGATGCAGATGGATTTCGGTCTACTTGCCTTAGCGTACCGCCCATGCTTTTGAGCCTCTACCTTTCTTTGCAGCATAGTTAGCATTGGTTTGCGCACATAATCCTGTCAATTGCCCAGCTGTAATTTGTTTACCTCGCTTTGCTGTTTTATCGTCTTTTGGGAGAGAGACATCACTAGTGAACATCATGGGACCCCGGTCCATATTACCACCGCTGATCACACCTTCTATTTACTTCTTGTTTTTATTTCCTAGTTGTAGTCATAGCTATCATTATTATCTCTTGTGTTTGATCCTTTGTAAACAACAAGGCCGGAGGGATTGACAACCTCTCTGTACTCGTTGGGAGCAAAGTTATCTGTATCTGTGTGCAGGTCCCGTCAACCGCTAAGTCTGGCGCCGTTGACACCTACTTGTCGACCCTTAGAGTCTCACGGGATTCGATCCTTGGTATCTTTGCCAAGGGAAATTTGCCGTTACGCTACATCTCAACCTTCCACTTGGGGTAACCAACGAGGGGCGAGAAGCCATCAAGCAAGTTTCTGGCGCCGTTGCCGGGGACTCCACTCTTCAAGATAGGGGAGTTGCACACTATCTTTTATCTTTGCTTTTTAGTCTTGTTAGTTTACCTTTCAGTTTTTGCTTTAGTGTCCCTTACCAAAAATCACAAAAATAGTTATCTTGCTTGCTGCTGCTATGGGTTCCACCGAGAACACCAAGTTGTGTGACTTCACTAGTCATAACAACAATGACTTTATCTGCACGCCTATTTCTACACCTGCCACTTCAGCACCTTCTTATGAGATTAAACCTGCTTTACTGAACCTAGTTATGAAAGATCAATTCTCCGGTGCTGGAGATGATGCTGCTTTGCACTTAAATAATTTTGTTGAGCTCTGTGATATGCAAAAGTACAAAGAAGTAGATGGTGATATTGTTAAGCTTAAGCTTTTTTCCTTTCTCCTTGAGAGGAGGAGCTAAAATCTGGTTTCAATCCTTGCCTAGGAATATTATAGATTCTTGGGACAAGTGCAAGGATGCCTTTATTGGGAAGTACTATCCTCCTGCTAAAATTATCCAATTAAGGAGTAACATAATGAATTTTAAACAATTGGATAATGAACACGTTGCCCAAGCTTGGGAACGCATGAAATCTCTTGTCAAGAACTGCCCTACTCATGGTTTGACTACTTGGATGGTTATCCAAACCTTTTATGCCGGCTTGAACTTTACCTCGCGGAACTTGTTAGATTCGGCCGCGGGAGGAACCTTTATGTCAACTACACTTGGTGCTGCCACGAAGCTTCTCGACGAGATGATGACCAATTATTCCCAATGGCACACCGAACGCGCTCCAACAGGTAGGAAGGTAAACTCTGTCGAGGAGATTTACTCCCTAAATGAAAAAGTTGACTTGATCATGTCTCTACTTTCCAAGCAATCTTCTATTGATCCTCATGATGTTCCTTTAAATTCTTTGATTGCTCAAGATCAAGTAGATGTGAACTTTATCTCTAGAAACAACTTCAATAACAATGCTTATAGGAGTAATTTTGGTAGCAACCCTAGACCGTTCCCCTCTAATTCCTATGGGAACAACAATACTTATCCTAGCACCAAGAACTCCACTTCTGAACTAGAGATTATGCTTAAAGACTTCATCACTACCCAAAAGGCCTTCAATAAGAGTGTAGAAGAAAAACTAAACAAACTAGATAATCTCTCTTCGAAGGTAGACGATTTAGCCCATGAGGTAGAATTGCTTAAAATTAGAACTTCTCCTCTTGAGGAGAGGAAGACCACTCCTATGAATGCTATTCAAGTGCAAATTAATGAAATCATTAGGATGATGGCTAAACTTAAAAAGAGATGGGCTAGAGAAAAGGAGGAAGAAGATAGAATTAAGAGCCTTCCTACCCACCACACTGTTGCTACTATTCAAGTTGTTGAGGATATCCAAACTCTTAGCACCCAATGCACTCCTAGTCCCATTGGACCTATTAATGGTGATGCTATGGCCGCAACCGTAGAAGAAGAAACTCCTATAACCATAGAAGCTACCAAACAAGTGAGCCTAAAGGACACCACTACCACTTTACTTGATAGTAGTGACCTTGATTTTGATAATTGCACCCTTTCTGAAGTTATTGGTTTTCTTCACAAGATGTCTAGAGATCCCCACACTAGCACACTTAATCTTGCCTTCACGGAGCATATCACTAATGCTCTTATCAAAGCTAGGGAGGAGAAGCTTAGGGTAGAAGCCTCCATACCTAGAAAGCTAGAAGATAGTTGGGATCCTATGATTAAAATTAAGTTGAATAACTTCTCTTGCTATGCTTTATGTGATGTTGGAGCTAGTACCTCCGTTATGCCCAAAAGAATGTATGATATGTTTGAATTGAAACCTTTTGATCCTTGTTCTTTTGGTGTTCGTCTTGTTGATTCTTCCGTAAAGAAACCTTTGGGGAAGATCGACGATGTTCTTATCATTGTCAATGACAATTATGTTCCCGTTGATTTTACTATTATGGATATTGAATGTGAACCTTCATGTCCAATTATTTTGGGATGTCCTTTTCTTTGCACCATTGGTGCTATCATTGACATGAAAGAGGGGAATATAAAATTCCAATTCCCTCTCAAGAAAGGGATGGAACACTTCCCTAGAAAGAAGATTAAGTTGCCTTTTGAGTCCGTTACACGGGCTAGCTATTCTCTTACTCTTGATAAAACTTGATCTTCTCTTTTTGCATCATGCCTAGCTTAAAGGCATAAAAGAAAGCGCTTTTGGGAGGCAGCCCACAACGAATTAGGTCTTATTTTGCTTTTGTTGTGTCTTGATGTTTGTTACTACTGTTAGAGTTGTGTCGAATATTAGTGTACAAGGTAGGTTACAGTTGGACTCTGAGTATTATTGTGTTTAGATAGGATATGGAGTCGTGTCCTAGTAGGACACTTGTATCCTAGGCCTCTCTTATATAGCGAGGGTAGACACACGATGTAACCTATGCCAACATAATAGCACAGGCACGCAAGGGGGAGCCGGCGGCATGTGCCGGCGTCCGGGTGGCCGGTGTGCGGCATTGTGACGGTGTCACGGGGAGGAGCGCCCGTAGTCATGCCCCGGGGACGTAGCCATATCGGTGAATCTCATTAACAAATCTCGGTGTCGTGCCTCGTGTGATTGCTTGATCCTCGGATGATCAACGGTATGCCTCGGATTTACTCTAACAAGTGGTATCATGAGCTAGGTTGTTCGGAGGCTGCGGATTGTTGATCTATAGGATGAAGAAGCAGTCGCGTGGTGGATGCGTCGGCGGCGGCGAGTTGCAAAGGCATCGGATCAATAGAAGGCTCGTATGAGCGTGCAGCACGCGCGGGGATGTGCGTCGATCGATTGATCGGATGGAACGATCGGGCAAACATCAGGCGGCGCATGTACGTGCTGGTGGTCTGGCGGCTGATCCGTACAGCGGTGGAAGCCTAGGCGAGGCCCATGGCGGTGCGGCCCATGTGGCTGTAGCAGGGGGCGAGGCCGAAGCTGGCCAGAAGCGTCTCTCGCGTAGGTGGTGCCCAGAGAGGCTGGAACATGCGTGGAGGACTCATGGCCTGTGCGTACAGATGCAACATCATGAGATTTGTTTGGAAACAAAAGAAGAGGACCGAGTCCTCATGTGATACAAAAAGGCAGCAGCAGATCGAGTCGGAGGAAATATCCATCGTATATGTGCATCCATCGGAAAGAGACAGAACAAAGCAAAGCTAGCATTGCGTGTAGAAGCTTGGTTATTTTTCGCAAGATCAGTCATACAAAGAATCATGACGCCATGGGTGTCGGGTTTGAGGTGGAGAAGTTCATCGAAACTAAAAACCTTGGGTTATGGCAGACAAGGACGAAAGATTTGGTGGCACAACAGGGATGATTGAAGGCGTTGCGGGAAGTCATGTCAGCTAAGATGGATTTATCATGTGATGGATTAGAATTCTTGGGAGATGATTTGGGAGCCTCGAGCGTGTCATGCAGTCAGATAAGTTCGGCTGGGTTGGACTAGACAGTCTGACGGATCGACGCAAGTCGGTTGGTATAGAAGACGGTGGTGAGATCGGCGACGACGACATAGGAGCGTGATGCTGATGGTGACCGACTTCTGGGCGTGGAAACACGTGGCACATGCCCGAGGCTTGTGCGGGTTCGACATATGGCGAGGGATTGATTCAAGGTGGTGTATACACGGAGCTTGAAGCCGATGAGGCGCAGGGGTGGACTGATCATCTACCATGGAGTCATGTTGAAGGTGGAGCTGGATTGAGGGGCTATGGTGTAAGGATCCAGAGAATCGAAGCCTATTCAGCGGTGGGAAAAAGCGAGAGGCACACAATTTGGACTGGAGCCCAATGGTCTGATGGAAGCGTGAAACTCGTTGTCGGTCGGTGATGATCGATGGTACTTTGCAGTGGGGGTTGAGTGGTGTGGTTTTGCGACCCTTGAGACTCGACCAGGACAGCGGAGGCTCGACGCGGTAATAGCGGCGAGGCGTGCGGTATGCACGGACATGGAGACGGACCAGGGCTCTGGTGGTCATACATGTGGTGAGACAACTGCGAATTTGACTCGGGATGACTAC
The DNA here is from genome assembly GCA_902687465.1 of Secale cereale. Taxonomy (NCBI): domain Eukaryota; kingdom Viridiplantae; phylum Streptophyta; class Magnoliopsida; order Poales; family Poaceae; genus Secale; species Secale cereale. Next base: position 578,842,028 of record LR738715.1, on the reverse strand, counting down.
AAGCAGCGGTGAAATTCTTTCAAGTTTCAGACAGACGGTCAAGAAAGGAGCTGTGATGTTGAGTTCAGGAAACTCTTATGTGTGACACCCAATATGTGAGTTGTTCAATTTCACGCAGCAGGTCAGTGATCAGTGTGTGATGGCGTTGGACGGGTACTCTGGAAGTTGGGAGCACAAGCCAGAGTAACAAGGAACTTAATTTTGCTCGAGTGTTGACCGTGGTCAAGAAAAAGAGGGACTACAAGTTGCAGGTGGAATCACATGGAGTCTTTGGAGTAGTAGCGGTACTCATGGGATAAGCTCAAGTCCAACGTACATGGAAGTTTGACGCATTCACGAATTCAAGGTGGTGGAGAATATTCACTAAGGTGGAGTTTGTTAGAGTTGTGTCGAATATTAGTGTACAAGGTAGGTTATAGTTGGACTCTGAGTATTATTGTGTTTAGATAGGATATGGAGTCGTGTCCTAGTAGGACACTTGTATCCTAGGCCTCTCTTATATAGCGAGGGTAGACACACGATGTAACCTATGCCAACATAATAGCACATGCACGCAAGGGGGAGCCGGCGGCATGTGCCGGCGTCCGGGTGGCCAGTGTGCGGTATTGTGACGGTGTCACGGGGAGGAGCGCCCGTAGTCATGCCCCGGGGACGTAGCCATATCGGTGAACCTCGTTAACAAATCTCGGTGTCGTGCCTCGTGTGATTGCTTGATCCTCGGATGATCAACGGTATGCCTCGGATTTATTCTAACAACTACAGTAGCATCATCATTGTATCTGTTCTTTTCAAGCTTTGTGCCAAGTTTAGCCTCCGATTGCAAGAAAGTTCAAAAGTTGTGACGTCCTGTCCAGAAAACAGATTCTGTCCTTGGACAGAAAAATTCGAATAAAATCACCAGATCATCTTTTTGATCTGATTTTTTTTGACAGCGTGCTCTATACAATTGGCTTTCGAGCGTCTGTTCTGAGTTTTTTGATTTGAGTTGCAGAAGTGCCCCGAAAAAATTATTTACTACCTGCTGGTCTGTTTTTCACAGATTCTGTCCTGATTTGCCTTTTCTTCGTTTTGCAAACCTTGAGCTTGCTTTTTCTTTGCAAAAACCTTTTGTCAATCTTGAGAAACAGTAGCTCTTCAAGATTATCTTTATTTCCAGTAGGGAAAAAATTATTTTATTGTGGGTACTAACCTCGCTAATCAGATTATGATGAGTTATGTATGAAGGGAGTTTTCAAGTGTGCGAGGGAAGATGATAAAAGAAGATTCAGGAGGGTCAAACGCTCAAGCTTGGGGATGCCCCCGTGCACCCCCAAGAAATATTCAAGAAGACTCAAGCGTCTAAGCTTGGGGATGCCCCCATGCATCCCCTTCTCCATCAACAATTATCAGTTCGTCTTTTGTTCCACTATATTCTTATCACTTCATGCGTTATGTGCTATGCTTGGAGCGTCTTGCTCTTAGTTTCCTTTTTTAGTTTTCTTTAGCTTTGCTTGCTGTTCATAACAAGTTAGAACCCAACTTTCTTTGTGTGGGAGAGAAACACGCTCCACTTCAACCTAGAACACAACATAGGATTTTCATGCTTATCTTTGCTGTGTGTGTTCTTTGTCTTTCCATAGCTGCTGTCATGTTTAGCTCTTAGTTTTCATGCTTTTCTTTTTAAAGAGCTTTTGTTTAGTTGGTTGCTGAACTCTCTTGAGTTTTCATGTTTATCTTGTTAAGAGAGTTTGCCTGTTGCACTGAGTTGTGTGTCTTAACTTAAAGTAGGTAATTGAGGTTGCTATTTAATTTTAGTAGTAACTTGCAATAGTTTTGAGGTATTGCCATGAGTAATGTCTGAACTTTTGGTGTCAAGAGCTTTAGCCTATTAGTGATAGATGTCGTATTTTGGGCAATCCGTGTTTATTTTCGAAAACCTACAAATAGTTGAGAACTTTAGCTACTAGATGGATCACTAATCTTTGGAGGGATCGAATATTAGAGTACACTCACGTACCATGAGTCGAGGATGCGCAAGGATAACCAAACCCCCATACACTCCTCCTCGGGGTACTTGTCTCTTTGTGAACCTCCTAATTAGATTGAGAGTTACCGATAATAAGTGCATGAGTTCTTCGGACTAATGTGAGTATTCGAAAGTTGACACTTCCACCTAGCCATATTTTTCTAGCCTCTTCGTTACCGTGCATTGCCCTTTCTCACCTCGAGAGTTGGCGCATACTTCGCCGGTGCATCCAAATCCTTGGCACGATACGCTCTGTCATCATAAGCCTCATTATATCCTTCCTCAAAACAGCCACCATACCTACCTATCAAGGCATTTCCATAGCCTTTCCAAGATACATTGCCATGCAACATCCATCTTCTCATGACTTGATCTTCATGTCATACATTCTTTTTGCTTGATCGATGAGCCGTATGCTAGTTGGGCCTTGCCCTAATCATTGCTACATGACGCGCTAGTATCATTGCATATCCTGCTACACTGGCAGAGGCATACATTTGCATACATCATGATAGTTTCATTTTCTTTATGTTGAGTACTTTTGTAAAGTGTGAAAGATCTTCTATACTTCTTGTAATATATAGAGTGTTGCCCCTAAAGTGAGGAAAAGATCCCAAAGAGGACAAAATCAAAAGATCCCAAAGAGGACAAATGAGAGTTAAATAGAAAGCGCCATTGAGGCCACAATTTTTTTTTAAAAAAAAATAGAAAAAAGAGAAAAAGAAATAAAAAGAGAGAAGGGGGCACACTACTATTCCTTTTGAGAGATCCACACTCGTACTCCATCTTATACCTTGTACTCCATAGAGATTATCATTCATGCATATAGCTATGTGGGGACCTTCACACTATAGAACTTGGCTTGTATATTCCAATGATGAGCCTCCTCAAAAGAGCTCTAGGTCTTCTTGAGCGAGCAAGTTGGATGCACCCCCACTAGTTCCATTGGAGAGCTTACCTTAGCTCATATGTGCATCCGTTGCATGGCAATCCCTACTCCTCACATCATATCTATCATTTGGCTTTCTCTCGCCTATGATTGTCCTCATTGATGTGAGCCTTTCACACCTTTTTTTTGTCTTCCCCCTTCATCATTTTTCTCTCTTTGCCATCTTAAGTGTCAACTTTCTTGCTTACGCTCATCCATTGCATGAGTGCTCAAAATATCGAAAGGGAGTGGATCATTTTGACTTGTACCTGGCTAGTGGTCTGGGGATGAGTCAAGATAAGATTCCAAAGAAGACCAAGTGTGAAACTTTAATAGATTAAGTTCTCAACAATACAAAAACTATGTTTTACTCTCTCGTATATCCCTATCCCCTCTCTTGCACGCAAACACCATTTGGAGACATTCGAGTCACGGACAGCGAGAGCTCTTGCACCTTTATGTTCTTATGTTGCTTGTTACAATGCTAATATAGACTCTTGCTTGTTATGACTTGAATTGAATTACATGCCTTGATTGCTTTACTTAAAAAGTTCTTATATGGTTGGTAGCATGTCACCACAGAAATTATGCTTGTTATCATTTACCTACTCGAGGACGAGCAGGAATTAAGCTTGGGGATGTCGATACGTCCAAAACGTATCTATAATTTCTGCTTGCTCCATGCTTCTTTTGTGTGATATTGCTATGATGTTGATGCACTTCCATACACTTTTGATCATATTTGGACTAACCTATTAACTCAGTGTACCACAGTGCCAATTCCTGTTTTCTGCTGTTTTTCTATTTCAGGTTTCCCCCATATTAAAAGTGCTCCAAAAATTCCAAGAAAAATATAGGAAAAATCAGCGTACAGGAAGCTTCGCGAAGAACCAAAGATGGGCCAGAGGGGAGCCAGGGGAGGCCCAGGCGGCCACCTGGCGCGGCCCCACCCCTGGCCGCGCCAGGGGGCGCCTGGGGCCCCTGCTCCGCCTCTGGCTGCCCCCCTTCGCATATATATCCCTCTCGTCCCGAAACCCTGGAGGACAGAACCCTTTTCGGGATCTCGCCTCTGTTCCGCCGCTGCAACGCTTCCAAGATCGGGAGCATCAGGAGAACTCTTCCCGGCACCCTGCCGGAGGGGAGAACCACCACCGGGAGCTTCTCCACCACCATGGACGCTTCCTAGATGAGTCGTGAGTAGTCCTCCTTGGACCATGGGTCCATGATCAGTAGCTATGTGATGTTCTCCTCCCCTCTTTGCTCTTCATGGTTTAGACCTCGTGAGCTGCCCTACATGATCGAGGCACATATGTAATCTTTCTGCTGTTGCTTTGCTGAGTTTGCTGGGATCTGATGGATTATGAGACTATGTTCACATTGTGTTTGAGTAATATATTTGATTCACCTCTTTTATATCTTTGTTCTTGAGTAATTCTTGCATGTTCTCCATTGCTGTTTATTGCTTTGGCCAAGTAGTAGGTAGTAACTCCAAGATGGAGCGTTATGCTTGATTGTGGGTTCATGCCCCCTGATGACTAGCTTGAGTGACAGAAACATGAGTCTAGGGGATGTGCTGTTGCCACAAGGGAGAAAACAACGGTGCTTGTACTTGCGGGTGCAAGGATTGTTTACTTTACGCAAAGTTCTTTTAATGCAGTTGTCTGTTGCTTTGAGTTTACACTTTGGGTGGGATTCGCAACTTAATACCAGCAAGATGTTCTGGATAGATATCTCAAGGTGGATGATTAGTAGTAGATGCAGATGGATTTCGGTCTACTTGCCTTGGCGTACCGCCCATGCTTTTGAGCCTCTACCTTTCTTTGCAGCATAGTTAGCATTGGTTTGCGCACATAATCCTGTCAATTGCCCAGCTGTAATTTGTTTACCTCGCTTTGCTGTTTTATCGTCTTTTGGGAGAGAGACATCACTAGTGAACATCATGGGACCCCGGTCCATATTACCACCGCTGATCACACCTTCTATTTACTTCCTATTTTTATTTCCTAGTTGCAGTCATAGCTATCATTATTATCTCTTGTGTTTGATCCTTTGTAAACAACAAGGCCGGAGGGATTGACAACCTCTCTGTACTCGTTGGGAGCAAAGTTATCTGTATCTGTGTGTAGGTCCCGTCAACCGCTAAGTCTGGCGCCGTTGACACATACTTGTCGACCCTCGGAGTCTCACGAGATTCGATCCTTGGTATCTTTGCCAAGGGAAATTTGCCGCTACGCTACATCTCAACCTTCCACTTGGGGTAACCAACGAGGGGCGAGAAGCTAGGCTGAAGCTGGGACGGCTCAAACGTGATTACAATGACATTGGAACGCTCATGGGCGCTTTAGTACAGTATGGAGACTCTGATAACACCAAATATCCAGATGCAGATGGAGACAAGTCCGGGAAGGCGAGCAAAAACTGTAAACCGGCGCAGGCCAATCCAGCGGGCACAGGTTACAATGGCAAGCGTAAAGCGGAGGGCAACTCAAGCTTTGTGGCCAATACCAACGTTCAAGACAATGGGCAGCGCCGCAAGGGTAGACCACCCCCACGCAACGGGAGGCCACCTATTAATCTAGATCGCCAGTTGAACATGCCTTGCCCAAAGCACGGTACAGAGGAAAACCCGGCTACACATCTCTAGAAAGACTGTTTTATTATGCAAGAGTTTATGAAACAGGCCAAGTATAACCACGGGCCCCTCGGCGGGTCAGGTCCCGGTTTTCAAGGTCCGGGTTATCAGGGTGGTGGATCCGGATCAGGATACCACGGCGGTAACAATAACCACAATGGCAACAATCAGCATCAACATAACCAGCAACATGGTCAGGGTGGATACAATAACCAAGGGAATCAACAGCGTCAGCAGCAGCAACAATCTGGATATCAGAATAATCCGAAGGAGCTAAGCAGTGGGCAATATCATGTTTTCATCACAAGTCTGTGCAAACAGGATCAAAAGGTTCTGAAGAGAGCAGTACACTCTGTTGAACCGGCAATACCACGTTTTTTGCGTTGGTCTGAGCAACCCATTGTATGGAGCAGAGAGGATCAATAGACATGGGTTGATAATCCAGGTCAGTTGGCCCTGGTGGTGGCACCACAGGTGGGTGGTTATAAGTTCACAAAGGTGCTTATGGATGGAGCCAGCAGCATTAATATCCTATACTATGAGACTTTTCGACATATGGGGTTGACAGATAAGAAGCTCCGACAGTCCAACACAGTGTTCCATGGGGTGGTGCCCGGTAAATCGGCTTATCCAGTGGGAAAAATCGATCTGGAAGTTACCTTTGGGGATGAGCATGACTCTAGATCAGAAACTGTGACCTTTGAGGTTGTAAAGATCAGGAGCCCATACCATGCTCTGTTTGGGAGGACGGTTTACGCCAAGTTTATGGCTAGGCCGTGTTATGTTTATCTGCAGCTCAAGATGCCAGACCACAAAGGAACTATCACAGTTCATGGGAGCCGTAAGATTGCATTGGAGTGTGAGGAAGGAGATACAGCATATGCAGAGGCGGTTTGCGCTACGGAAGAGCTAAAATTCTATAAGGACAATGTTGATCCAGCAGATATGTCCCCGCTGAAAAATCCAACTACAGAGCATGATCCGACGTTGAAGTTCAAATCGGCAGAGGAAACCAAGCAGGTTGACTTTGTTCCGGGTGATTCATCCAAGCAGTTCACTATCAGCGCTAACCTAGACCCCAAATAGGAAAGCGCGCTCATCGAGTTCATCCGTGAGAACCGGGATATCTTTGCATGGAAACCTTCTGACATGCCAGGTATACCGAGGGAACTCGCTGAGCACAGTCTTAATATTGATCCGAAGTTTAAACCAGTCAAGCAATATCTGCGCTTCTTCAATGAGGAGAGGCGCAAGGCTATAGGTGAAGAAGTGGCTAGGCTCTTGGCCGCAGGCTTCATAGTTGAGGTGTTTCATCCAGAGTGGTTGGCTAATCCGGTACTAGTGCTCAAGAAAAACGGAACCTGGAGGATGTGTGTTGACTACACAGACTTGAACAAAGCTCGCCCAACTGATCCTTTTGCTCTCCCCCGTATTGGTCAAATTATCGATGCTACGGCGGAATGTGAGCGGCTAAGTTTTTTGGACGCATATTCAGGTTATCATCAGATCAAGATGGCAGTTAAGGACCAGGAGAAAACAGCTTTCATAACTCCCTTTGGAGCCTTCTGCTATGTATCCATGCCTTTTGGGCTCAAGAGTGCCCAAGCAACCTATCAGCGTTGTGTGCATAACTGCCTACAAGGGTGGATTGGAAGAAATGTCCATGCATATGTTGATGACATTGTGGTGAAATCCAGGAAGGAGGAGACGCTGATAGAGGATTTAAAAGAAACCTTTGATAACCTCCAAGTTTACAAAATGATGCTCAATCCGGAAAAGTGCGTCTTTGGTGTTCCAGCGGGCAAGCTCCTTGGATTCCTAGTGTCAAACAGAGGGATATAAGCTAATCCGGAGAAGATCAAGGTGATCACACCCTTGGCTATACCGGTGTGTATCAATGATGTTCAGCGCGTGGCGGGCCGTATTGCAGCACTGAGTCGGTTCATCAGTCGTTTAGGAGAGAAGACAATCCCGCTTTATCAGATGATGAAAAAGACGGACCGGTTTGTCCGTAGTGATGCTGCAAACGCTGCGTTCGAGGATCTGAAGCGGCAATTGGCAGAACTACCAGTCCTTGCTGCCCCGGTTGACAAAGAGCCGCTGCTGTTGTACGTGGCCGTCAATGCCCGTGCAGTCAGCGTGGCCATTGCGGTGGAGCGCAAAGAGGCAGGCAAAGAATATCCGGTTCAACGACCGGTTTACTGCATCAGTGAGGTACTCATCGAGTCGAAACAGAGATATCCACACTGGCAGAAGCTGGTGTATGGAGTATTCATGGCAAACCGGAAGTTGAAGCACTATTTCCAGGGCCACCCAATCACTGTTGTCAGTTCAGCTCCGCTAGGGGATATAATCCAAAATAGAGAAGCCACTGGCAGGGTGGCGAAGTGGGCCATTGAACTTAGCCCGCACGGATTAAAGTATGTGCCCCGCACTGCTATAAAATCCCAAGCACTGGTGGATTTCATTAACGATTGGACAGAGTTGCAAGCACCTGAGGAGAAGCCGGATCATACAAACTGGTGTCGGGACCCCGATCCTAAGTCACACCGGTCTAGCATGTAACACACCATATCACTTTGCGGCCTCACGCACGTTATCCCCACGGGTAGCACCTTACCTGGCCCGGGACCGTTTGCGCATTTTGGCTCACGTATATGATAGTGTCGCTAGCATCCATATGACAGAACCCGGGCCGACATGACCAGTTATAAACCAAAAGTGGCACTAAATTATAGAGACAGGCATTCATGACCCAGCAACGAACGTGTCGGTCATCAAAGTATGAACCCAAGTCGTAGCAAGCTAAAAGGACTTAAAGGAACATCGCGTGACATTTCCCCTAAGGGACAGACACAGGAACGAAGAAGGACACATGCCGGTCAGCCTAAGTGTTCCGGAGCAGTAGCAAGCTACTAAGGCTCAGTGGAAGCACTAGGAGACATTTCCCTGTAAGATAGGCTACCAAGGGTAAACAACTAGGTGTCGGATCCCACACATACCAAGCATTTCAATAACATACACACAATATGCTCAATATGTGCAAATACAACATGGCATCACAACAAGACTCTAATAAACAAAGTATTTATTCATTAGGCTCTGAGGAGCCAGATATTACAAACATGGGTCTCACGACCCAACATTCAGAGCATACAAGCAACAAGCGGAAGCACAACATGTCTGAGTACAGACATCTACAAATGAAAAAGGCTGAAGAGCCTGACTATCTACAACACTCGTCCAAGATCGTAGCTGAGGTAACAAGCTACTTGGCGAAGTCCAAGCGGAACTACTAGTGAGACGTCAATCCTATCTGCAAAACATAATTAAGCAAACATGAGTACAAGGTACTCAGCAAGACTTACATCAGATCCTATCATACATGCACTTGTATCAAGATGGCAAAGTGGGGTTTAGTTGCAGCAAGACAGCTTTGACTCAGTGGCTATCCTATTCTACGACTGCTGGTAACTCTTTTGAGGTGGCGCACACGAGTCCACTAAGCACCACACAATACACCACTAGGGATTCATCCCCGTCTCCCTACGAGAAGGCCATCCATAGCACTCACACTTGTCTTGAGTATTTTAGAGTATCCACTTCAAGTTGTCTATGTACCACGTAAGCATCCAAGAAGTCCATAACCGCAGACCCGGCTATTCGAATAGATCATGTTAACCCTGCAGGGGTGTACTTCTTCACAAATGCTCTCGCCACTTACCGCCATGTACATCTCGTGTATCTCGGCAACCTTCAAGCGGAAGCCTGGCGAGGGTGTCGGCCACGACCTGACTAACCACACAAGACTCTAGTCCAGGTTTATCGCCTATTCGGGTTCCATCCGTAAGGAGATCCGGCCGGGGTGTCGCTCACGGCCCCAAATGATGTGCGCAGGGTTCCCAAGCCCACCTCGCCGAGTGGATCTACGCTTCGTACACCGTGCCACGGTGCCTAGTCTGTCCCAAGCCCACTGGCCGAGTGCCACTTGGTAGACTACTAACACTACCTACAAACACCAGAAACTAGTTGCAACTCCTGGACAGAGACCAAGTCGGTTAATAAGTCGAGAGGGGCACTTAAGCATTCCAATGCGTGGTAGTAGCTGGTCATTGGACAACATACACAGAACTCAGTTCTTAGGGACGGTTCCAGTGAGACAACCCACCATGTACTCCTACATGGCCTCTCACCGCTACCTTTACCAAAACGCGTTACACACTTAACTCTCAGCATCAGAACATATCATTGCACTCCAATTCATTCCCCATGAATCAGACCTGACACACTCTAAGCAATAGCAAGCAAGGCATGGTAAGATCACAACATGGCTTCAATCAACTCCTACACATGCTAGTGGGTTTCAACTATTTACTGTGGAATGACAGGTCGTGCAGAGGAATGGGTTCAACTACCGCAGCATAAAGTAGCAGTTGAAGTCGTTGTTGTCCTAATGCAATAACAGGGAGCAGGAGCGAGAGAGGGGTTGTATCGGAATGAACAAGGGGGTTTGCTTGCCTGATAAAACAACGTGCAGAGCACTACTCCTCTGACAGGTACTCTGGATCGGTCTCCGGAGCTGGACCTATCGAGAAGAACGGTGCCGACAATCAAACACAAGCATATGCAACAATATGATGCATGGATATGGCATGAAGATATGATGTTGTTGAGCTAATGCAACTAGCATTTTAATTGGTTGAACTCCATTAGAACCAAGGGTTCAAATGCAACTCTAAAATAAGTATTTTTTTAAATGCCAGTTATGTGTTTTCATATAAACAGTAGGTATATCTTCATTTGTCATGCATGAAAATGGTACAGATGGATAGATTGAATTTTTCTGACAATTTTTCATATATAAATTATTTCATCCTGAGCTACAGTTGAATTTCTGTGATTTTTTGAAGTTTAACAATTTTCTGGATTTTCTTAAACAAAAACAATTCCAGAAAATTGTTTATTGCGTCAGCACTGCGTCATGCTTGCGTCAGCAAGTCAACAGCGCTGGCTCAGGTCAAACCTGACGAGTGGGGTCCACACGTCAGTGGCTCAGTAAACTAACTGAGTTAGTTAGCCCTAACTAACTGGGCAGGGCCCACTAGTCAGTGACTGTAGGACTAACCTTATTAGTTAATTAACACTAACTGGAATAATTAGCCGGGCGGGGCCCGCAGGTCAATGAGAGAGAGGGGAGGTCAACTGGGCAGTGGGGGG